>JAEAOA010001816.1:527500-977500 GCA_016746295.1 Potamilus streckersoni
AATAGAATGGCCTTGAAAAATACATTTGGGTTTCAGTTATTTTCTCTCCTCGTTTCTTTTCCTCCACCAACACATTATCTTCCCCATCACATATTTCTTCTTTTTCGTCTCCTTTGTATCCTCTACTTTTTCCTTTTAAATCCACGAGTAAATATTCGTGAAGGGTTTCAGTGGCATCGTCGTACGCATGAATCAGTCATGGCGTACCTAACTCTTTGGCTAACACTTGCACTTACGATTTATCTCAAAGGCTTTTAAACAAGACCATGCAATGAACAATGAGACTGATGGTGAGATGGCCTTTACTTTGTTGAAACAAATTTTGGGTGATGGAATTGACACTGTCATTAAGATGAAGCGCTTTCTGCGTAAACCAGTTTAATTTCTTCTTCGTCTTTTCCTAGTATGTTGTCGAAGATGACTAGATGAGTTTAACTCGGATCAGACACGATCTCGTTGTCTGCACCAGGAACGCATTCCCCACGCTCGATTTAATCACCTTGACTTTCTCGCAGGAAGCTTTACGCCGATTGGCACTCTTTGTAACACCACACGATATGATGAGTCGGGCGATCGATCCAATGATGTTTATATTGGATCACACATTTGAGAAATTCGGTTTTGCCTGAACCGCTGGGTCTAGCAATTAACATGTTAAAGGTTGGTGAAGATACAAAGCCTCTTAACTGGCACGATGTAAGTTTTCATCAATGAATTGAAATTTGAAGGAAGAGTGAGCAGGCAGAGATCAGCAGCGGTAGCCATAGTGCTGGAAATGTCACTTTTGAAACGAAGACAGACAAGACGATAGTTTTTATACTTTTACAGGACAAGTTTATTACACATATTTTTAAAATTTAACACGCAAGACATAAAAAACATAAAGCCAAATGGTTAAGTACATCGATAACGTGCACATGAAAACGATCAAATTGGAATATAAACAAGTCGCTGTAAAACATTTTTGGTTAAGGAGGTGTGATGTAATGGACAGTTTGCAATGATCTTAGAGTCTCTTTACGTGGCATAGTCACACAGGGGTTCTCCCGGAATGGCCTTTCTGAAATGTCCCTGTCAATGACGATCCTGTCGTGAATGGAGTGGTTGTCCTCGGTGTCGGGTTCTTATTCTTCTTCTGACACTATGGCTAACATAGGCTTAAAAGTTACCTTTTCACTGGACATGTTAAGTTCACTTTCTCCTTTGAATGAATAACACAAATCTTGTAACAAGTAGAATGAGTAGCAACCGAAGTCGTCTGGTCCTCGTGTATTCTTCTTTCACAGTTTCATTTCAATGAGAGCATGGTGAAGCCTGCAGTTGTTTGCTCAGGCATTGGTGATATCCGGAGAGTGGTAGTCGCATGGTTTTCACATGGACAATGACACTGACCATGAAAACCAGTAAAGAGTCCACGATAATGAATGCATCGCTTTCGCATCCGTCAGGTTTGACATGCGAAGCATCACTTTCCATGGTAGGTATTATGGTAGTAGTAGTCATAACAATGTTCTCATGATGTGGAACTAAATTTCTGAGGTCACAGCGTACGGCATCCGTACCTTTGCAAGGCACAGCATCGCACTCCACTTGAGAATCACCGAACTTGAGTAGTGTTGTCTGTTTCAAAATATTCCTCTTTCACGCTTGTTGTTTGTAGTCACAATGAGCCGTTTTCTCTTTTTATACTAATCGTAATGACGTCTCGAGCTTGTATATGTTTACTTTTTATGTCTAGTATTAGAAGTATTTTTTTTTCTTCCTGAACAACGGTACTACCTTCTCAAAGTTCAGTCATAAATGTTGTACCGTAGTGTAATGGTTGGAAAGGCTTTAGAAAGTTATGGACAGTGCGGAAACCATTGAATGTGTTCTAGAATAGCTTAATCTTTATAGAGACATCGATCCATACGCAACTCAGACCACAAATAAACCCTGTACTTCATATCCCAATCCAGTCTCAGGTCCCAAGTAGACAAATCCTGTTCTAGCTACAACATTCGCTGTAAGTAATCCTTCCCTATCCGTGGGTCAATTTTGAAACGTTTCCAATCGACTGGCGTAATCACAATAGTCAGATAAGAAGACAAAATGGTATTGGTTAAATTTGGAGTTCTCAGTGGCTCTCTCAGTTAATTCTTACTGTTTCTAAGTCATCCTTCTTGTTGGTGGCTATCGTCATGGAGCCATTTTATACTTAGGGCAACGTGAAGTGATTGGAAAGTCGCACTCGCTTCTGGTACACGATTTGATACACTTTCTCCAAAGACCGACTGACGATTTAGTGTGTGGCTAAACGTACAATCTTGTGAGGTTGGTAGGTGGTCACTATAAAATCTTGATACAAGCCAGAATACATGGGCGTCTTTCAATACCCCAAAGTTCACCACTTTACTGTTGCGATAATTGAGGGTCAATTCTTTCACTTTATACTCGATGCGCACTTCTCCTTGTGAGTCCCAGTATTTGTCGCCGTAATCTTTAGGACCACCAGTAACAAAACATAAAATCTTGTCGTTGGGGTGCTCGTCCGTCCAGGCTCCTAAACGGTCTCCGATGTCACGGTGTCAGTGACCCAGGTAATCGATGTAGATGCAACTGTTGTCAAAATATAGCACACGATCTCCCAACAGTCCTATAGCTTTGTACAATTTTAGGCCGGCATGGGATGTCATGTAAGCCCGAATTATGCTGTTTCTATAATGTTTAGTTCTTCTTTGTAACCGACTAGGATCAAGTCTTCATGAACAATGTAAACATATTTCATGGTTTGGGTTTTATCATGAATCATCTAGAAGTAGCGAGACGGATCTGACAATTACTCCGTCTTGGGTAAACACGGTCGTTGTGTCATTTTGTTCCACAAGCAATTTAACATCACTTTAACAAACGATTGCCTTCCTTCCTTTTTCTTCACGTGGTCTAAAGTGACGCCTTCCTGTTCCAAGTGTTTCTCTTTGAATTTCGTTTGGTGTTCGGGAGTGTGGCACCAGAAACGATAACTACTGGCTTCTTGTTTCAGTTTAAAAAATGCATCCACGTAGTCTGCGAAAATGCCATTTTGAGTCTTGTCACCTTGTGGTATTGTTCTTTGTTGGGGAAGTGGTAAATTTCGTACACTTCGAACGATTGCTTTCCCAGGTCCAGAGCTTTGAGCAATTCCACGCTAACCCACGTTCGTTACAAGGCGCGTTCTTCCTGGGATTGACGACAATGTTGGTCTTGTTTGATCGTTTTGGCACAAGTACTGCAATGGTGAGGTAAAACTTGATTGTACAAGTCTGTTGGAGGCAAGACTTTATACATTTAATCAATCCTTCGTATTGTTGAATAATGTCTAGGTCGATGTGTTCCGTTAGCAACTGTGGGTGCCCCGCGGAAAGGAACAATATTCACACCCTTAACGATACAGAAAACACACTTCCAAGTATTTTATTTCTTCTCTTTTCTCCTCGTCGGCAAGCAGGTGGCATTCGTCCGTTTTCCGTACAAAGCATCCCTTAGGTTCAGAGGGACCACTTTGTAACTTTCCACGATGAGTTTAAACTCGAAATCAGTTTTTAAACGGTGATCGTTTTCGTGTTTCCACATTTCCACCATTTGATATCCTTGCTGTTCTAACTGAAAGTGCCGCTGACAAGTGGCCTCGTACAAGTCTTCCATTGTACTTCTTAAAAAGTGATTTTAGTGCAACATACATTGAAAGTAACATATGGGATATTCGTGAAATAATCAAGCGTTCAACACATACACTAACTTGGGGTTTTTCTAAGTCCCAACCATTGTCCTAATACGTTCCGATTGTCTTTTCACCTCCTCTGTTGCAGGCGTATTGGATGCATTTGTCGTCCTTATCGCACATGTAATGTAACCGACGTAAGCCTTTGACCGAGTACTGACGTTTGACAAAGTTCGTCGTTTGAGGACTGATAACAGCTAGGGTCTTCTCATGCATGACTCGTTGGCGGTACACTAAAGAACAAAGTTTGGCGATAGTGTAGATTTTTTTCAAAGGATCTATCTCTCAGTGTTCCATGAACAAATCTCGAACTTTTCTACAGCAACCCCTTAAATAACCACGTCAGAACGACAATACTTTCACATTTCTTACTGAACGTCGAATGAGAGTGTTACCAAGCGCAGATAGAGTCCCGATGTTTGATACGCATGTTGTCGAGGTCATAGTTGTGAGCATCAGGCATATGGGGTAGAACGGCGTGTTGATCGCTTTGGTATTGAAAAAGTGCGGCATATAGCCTTTTGGCTATTTCTGTTATTCCAAACGTTTTAGGCATTCGACTAAATAGAACGAACAAGTATCTCGTTGAATCTTTAAATTGAACTTGTCCTACTTGCATGGAAATGAGCTTGGATCCATTCAAAGTGACTTTCGGACGTTTTGTGCTTTGTTCCGTATATGATCTCAGAAGAAATTACTCATCGTATCCTGAAAAATTGTGAGCCATCACCGTGGCATGGCGATGATAATCTCCGTAATGTTCGATGTCCTCTTGGCTCCACGTTTCATCCATGGGATCATTGGGCGAAATCAAGCAGTGTTAGGTCCTCGAAATTTTTCACGTCATACAGGAATCTTACTACAATGGTGGCAATGACTTAAGTTAGGTTCTTGGATGCTCTTCAGCACGCTCGACGAAACATGCAAAAATTAGGAATGTGAACGCCAGTCTCTTGCATTCGAAATCGAAGAAAATGAAAATGCCTTGT
Source organism: Potamilus streckersoni (assembly GCA_016746295.1). Taxonomy (NCBI): domain Eukaryota; kingdom Metazoa; phylum Mollusca; class Bivalvia; order Unionida; family Unionidae; genus Potamilus; species Potamilus streckersoni. The sequence goes on from JAEAOA010001816.1 coordinate 532,229, forward strand.
TTTTGGTCATCTTTGGTATGGTGTTTTTTGTGTGTAGCATTCATGTTTAAAGTCCACGATTTGGCGACAAATATGATATCGTTTCTTTCCTTGATATACGTGTATTCTGGCACTACTGGTACGGATGCCATGTCCACAAGTAGGGCACAATCTCAGGAGTTAACAAGTACTTTTCCGCTGTGAACTTTGCGTCTTCAAATGCTGTTGGTAACAGGCTGGGCTGTCAAAAGTGCAGTGCACTGAGATGTTGGGCAATGCATTCATTTGTTGTCCTTCGTGCAGACAGAGTTTATAGACCAAACATCCCTCACATTTCTATCCACAGTACTTGTGTTACTCTTGATTGTTATAACCAGTCACATCTCTCACAATGATATGTGTATTTTAAGGTATCAGCTGATACTGGTAATGGCATCGAAATGTTCATCACGATGATAGATATGAATGTGTTTTCCGTCTTTGAAATTTTTATCCTGAAACAAAAGAGGTCCGCGCACTTTTAGAGGTAGTACTTTCAGGGTGTAGTGTGCAGCAAAGACGCCATGAAATTTTTGCATTTCAGGAATGCCACATAGTGTGCATTTAGCTAATTCCGCTTGCTATAAGAGGAGTTCTGCTGCTCTTCGTTGTAGATTATCGAATGTTCTCCTATATTCTTTTCCATTCTACCGTGTCGTTCTTGTCAACATACGTTCTTCCCACCACTATGGTCCTGGCTACACACATTTTGTGTTGAGGATAGTTAATTCAGACGAGGCTCCATTTTGTGATGCAAAGGTCATCCACCAATAACACCTTTTTGTGTCCGGTCCCTTTGACAAGAGGAACTTGGGGCATGTACAGTGTCGCTTTTCCATCAGTGATGTGAAACTTGTCATTGGATTGCTGTACATGTTGAATGTTGTCGATGACTTCGGAAGGTGTCAGTTCTGATGGTCTGATAAACTCGATCCAAACGGGTGACTTCAGACTGTCGTGATAAATAGAAAAAGTCAAGCGATTGTCTTATTTGGCTTCACATTGCTGTTTCAGAGTGGTTAACAAAGAATTTCACGCATCGATGATGAACTCTTCTCCTTTCTCAAGCGGTACGTCAAGACCTGAAATCTTTAAACTTTACCGTGTACGTGTTGGCCGCGGTTTTAAATTTTCTAGAGAGCGTTTATCCGTCTCTCGAATGTGGTAAAACATTTCAGGATTTACTGGTAGTGGACCTTGGTTTGATGTAGACTTTCAGTTTCTGGATTCTGGCTTACTCTCATCGTCGAAAGCACTGGCATGAATTTGAGCCAAGACTTCAGCTACTGTGCGAGGCGATATATCACGTTTCTGTCTCTTGCATTCTTCTCATTTCTCCACGAAATAATGCGATTATTTCATCTTAATAGCAAAATGTCAAATAATTATATATTTTAAACGCCATTGTCCTCTATATATATAAATGCACGGTGAGTGTCTTTCTCTATATAGAGGGATAGTATCTTCTCTACCAGTGTAAATTTCACTCTAAATCCAACCAGCAAGATGGAAGGGTCAACACAGATCGAACTTCTGATCAGATCTTTGTGAGGTGTCATACGAAGGCTTTCTTTAGAGAAACCGACAGACCACTTAAGAAGCCGACGGACTACTTCCCCTCATTTCGAAATAAAAGTCAAGATACTTGCTATATCTGTCAGAAGAAAGGGCATTTGTCTTCAGAGTGTCCAGACCATCAAAAAAAAGCAAAAACAGGTGTCAAAAGAGGCAAACGTCAAGATATATGTTATTATTGTCAAGAGAAAGTACACTGGTCTTAAGACTGCCCTAAAAAACAACATGAGTAGAAGATAGAAAGAAGTTCAGAACAGGAATAAGAGGTACTCTCCAAAAAGAAGAACCCAGACACGTTAAGAAAAAGTAGAAAAGAAGACAAGAAGGAATTAGGGAAGAAGAGGAGAAAAAAACATGCGAGAGTGAATAAATTCAGAAAAAGAAAGAGTAAACAAAACAAAGAAGAAGCTAATGAACATTTAAAGAGATGTTGTGAATTGGATTTTACATTTGTACCAGAATATACCAGGAAGAAAAAAGCAATTATCTCTTAGTTTTGATTTTGGTATAAGGCCCTACACTCACACATATATATCATGGGGAAAAGGGATTTTGAGTTGTAATTGATTTTGGCAAATGAATACTATCTGTTTTCGAGAGAGATTGGTGGACATCAAAAGGACATTGGGTGTTTTTTTAGCCAAGGCCTACTTCCAAATCGGAGAAATCACTAGTTTGGATTCTCAGGTGTAGTAGGTGTGTGAACAGGGTTAGGCTGTTTGGCTCGGGAAAGTCTTTTCTCTTGGGTCGTAATAAATAAATCTGATACATTTTTTTTCAAACTCATTAACTCTGCCAAAACGTCCAAGTGTGCCGACACCGTTTGACTTTCACTGTCCTCCTTTTTTCCTACAGATTGTTTCTTTTCTGCATCTTCGTCTTGTCATTTTCTTCTTTCCTCTTTTTCTTCTCGCTGTTGCTGTTGAAGGAGTAAAACTTGTTCTGATTCTTTCTGCTGTTGCAAAAATATCTCAAATTCTTCTCTCTGTCTCTGTCGAAAATCCTCGACGTACGGTAAAGAAGATAGTGGCGAAGGCACTGATACCGGAATATGTTCGTGTGAAGAAGTGAGAAAATCGACTCAATCCTAATTAAAATATGTCTCTTCTGGAAGTAGGACCGTGTTTGCTCTAGTTGCCGCTGCTATAACATCACTTCTCCACTCCGCTGCCGGTGCACCCCTATTCGTCGTCTTCTTAGTTTCCGTCACGTTCAACACTGTCATCACTGATTTACAGCGCTCAGACGGTAGCGCACCTATATAGAGAATGTGACGTCACAGATATCTCTCTTCAGATTGGAAGACATATTCCGCACTGTAACAGATTTTTGTAATGCATGTTAGGAGTGGTGAAAAAAAAAACTCAATCCGTTTCGATCCGCTCTTCCACCATAAATGACCATGGTTCACTTCATTCCCTTCACCTGTTCTCGTCACAAGATGTGGAGTAACGTAGAATTGTCTACCCTCTGATCGTCGATGCTGTTAAACCCGGACTGTCCCATGTATGTCAGATCATCATGGGCTATCAGCTAGATCACCGAGACGGACCTTTGGAAATGAAGGAACTATGTGGAGAGACAAGGCTGTCTGAAGATAGCCTTAATCTTCGGTCCAGAGGTCAAAGTTTAAGGAAGAGAAGATCAGTGAGATGTCCTCCATGTTAACTGAATGGTGTGAAAAAAGAACCAATTGCACTTTTCTGGGCCACTCATAGATCTAGAAAATATTTGCTCTTTTTTCATATTTGTGTCTTTGTTTGTTTGTTTTTTATGTCTATCAAGTTATATCTCCCTCCGCGGCAAGCATTACATAAAGTTGTGTCCCGCCCCGCTAAATGTTATAGTTTTTTTTCCGCTGTAACTGTTTGGCCCGATTGAAGTCAGCCACCTATGTTTAACTTTCCCTTGTCCAATATGTCCCATGTCAAATTCCCATTGTCCCTTTTCTGATATACCCCTTTTTAACATTATGTCCCCATTGACCCAATAGTATCCACCATTACTACTAACTTGATTACTACAAAACCATTATCACATAATCAATGATTCAGGTCAGGTAGAAAATGAACTTGATTTTGGACAAGGTCAAGTCCAAAATACAATTATCCGTAGCATATAATGAAAATAAAAACCCTAACAAACAATGCAAATTAAATACACATAAAACCGTATGAATTAGCCAAGCCACCATACAAAGGTAAACAGTGGTATATTCAAATAATATATTTTTGTTTTCAAGATATGGAATTCAACTAAAATTCGACTAGACTCACAAGAAGACATTTAGCTGGATGAATTGAAATAATCATTGCTTGAAAATAGATATAAGTTAATCCTTAGAACATTAGGCGAGAGTCGTGTGAAAGCCGGATCATTCAATTTGACAATACTTGTAGTTCTGTGCATGAGCGGGAACAGAGCTCCTTGGCGTTTATTACTGCTATGTAGAAACTACCTACAATACTTGCCGTTAGCGGGAAAGAAAAGGAACAGAACCCGACGGTGATACTATCTGCTATCCAGAAATCACTTACAATACTTAATGGTAGTATGTGTGTGACGGAATAGTAAACCTCTTTTGTTAGTGGCTGCTATCTAGAGACTCGCCTACAATGCCTTCTGGTAGTATGTGTGAGAGGAAATATAAACCTCTGATGATAGTGACTGCTAACTTGAAATATTGTGCTCATCAATAGCTACCTCTAGCCAACTGATACGATTGACATAGCTTCTTGACGCACAATAGGATTGACATCATTTCTTGACGCACAATGGAATTGACATCACTTCTTGACGCACAATGGGATTGACATCACTTCTTGACGCAAAGTACGAGTGACACACTTCTTGACGCACAGTACAATTGACATCACCTCTTGATGTACAGTAGGATTGACGTTACTTTTTGATGCACAGAACGATTGACATTACTTTTTGACGCACAGTACAATTGACATCACCTCTTGATGTACAGTAGGATTGACCTTACTTTTTTATGCACAGAACGATTGACATTACTTCTTTGCTCTTCTCTTTTGTGAATAAATATATTCTTTCTCAGTTACTGACTGGCATCACATTCTATAAGGGTACTTTTAAAACAAATATGTGCAAATTAAAAAGGAAAAGAGTTTACAATTGTTGGTAATATGATTGATTGAGCGTGACCACAAAACGTTCACCAAAAGTCCACAAAATCCGCAGTCTAGTAACTCGGGCATTTCACTGTGAGCGAGATCCATTCTTAAGAACATGATTACAAGGCAAGATGGTTTTCTTCCAAAAACACTAAAACACATCCTATCTAACCACTAAGATCTGACATTTTCATATTTATCAACCGAAACTCGTTAGAAAAATACGTGAATTATGAGCCACTATTCAAATATGTTAAAATGACTAGACAAATCCAACGGGAATACGCAAAGTATATGAGAAATCAGCAATCAGAAGAAACTTACTTCCGCGGGAATGTCACACCAAAGATAAACATTAAGAGATACGACTCGTTTGGAGACACACACACACACACACACACACACACTTTTGCAAAAGGCAAGAAAACTAGCATCAGTTTCATGCTGACATGATGGCTGATACTGCAGGCAAGGAACTTTTCACGAAATTTTTTAATTTCATTCAAGTCATGTATGCACAACGTATACACAAATATGTTAAAATGACTAAACAGGGAATATTTGAATTTCATTGAAGTCGTGGTATGCACAGCGTATACAAAAATATGTTAAAAGGACAATATAGGGAATATTTGAATTTCATTGAAGTCGTGCTATATACAGCGTGTACAAAAATATGTTAAAAGGACTAGACAGGGAAGGTTTGAATTTTCATTGAAGTCGTGGTATGCACAGCGTTTAAATATGTTGAAATGACTAGACAGGGAATATCTGAATTTCATTCAAGTCATGGTCTGCACAATGTATACACAAATATGTTGTTAATAGGATGTACGAGGTAGCAAATAATCAGTTTGGGCCGAAAAAATAACCAAAACAAAATATAAATCTAAAGAAAAATTGATTGATTGATAGGTAAAGATCCGTCAATAAATGACGTGACGTACCTGGGGAAGAAAGTTTAGGAAATGTGACGTCACTTCAAAATGTGCAACTTTAAATAAAAATTCCACTTAATTTTCATTCTTAATTTTTTGATTGCTTAGAATTTATATGATAACGTTTTAAGTGGCTTCATACGCGTCGTGCATGAGCTCAAATTAAAATGGACTTGTATTCGAAATACCAACACCCTACTAGCCCCAATAGTGGCTTATTCCAAATAGCATTTTTCCGTTTCCGGTCCGTATGCGTCCACAAAGCGAGGTTAAAATAATCTTGTTCTCGCCAAATTTACATCAGCAGTAAAAAGCTAGACGAAGAATATTTTCAAAAGAATTTTATGCCAATTTCAGCTTTCAGATTCCATCTTTTTAATACTTGTTTTCTCCTACAATATCAGAGTGCAGCGTCACACTAAATACATACAATGACAATAAAGTGACTTGAAACATGTTAATTATCAAACACGAAATGCTTTTTCGGGGTGGGGGTGGCCAGAGCTTTGTGACGTCATATTTGAGTGGGTCTGACTTTTTGTGACAGGGGATAGGTAAACAAATCGGCCAAAATCGCGTGACGTCATTTATGGATGGCAAATTGACAAACTTTAATTTATTTTGATGTACATCAAATTATCAAGTCTATTTCTATTTAAATAGTCAAATAACGTATCGAAGAATTATAAGAGTATTGTTGTCACTGGAATACATTAGATTATTCTGATTTACAGCGATACCACCAACTTCCGCCATTCAGATCAGACTAGTTAACGGACCCTCTCCTTCAGAAGGCAGAATTGAGATCTTCAAAGACGGGATGTGGGGCACAGTCTGCGATGATGGATGGGACAACAATGACGCGAAGGTCATCTGCAGGATGCTGAATTATCTGTATGTTTTGTTTCCCTTTTAAACTTAGGATGGTACTTCACGCGCTCATGTACATTAAGGACATGTATGACAGTTGGATCATGAACGTTCTCTCTCTCTCTCTCTCTCTCTCTCTCTCTCTCTCTCTCTCTCTCTCTCTCACACACACACACACACACACACACATATATATATATATATATATATATATATATATATATATATATACATACAATTTCGGTAATATACGGTATTAACATTCTGCTGCTACAAATGTTCTGAGAGTTACAGGTCACCTAAGATCAGCTCCAGGCTCTCACTCAGTTGCCTTATGATAAGATTAGTGTGAGAAATTAGTGTGCATGTGTTTTCACTGTTTGTATCAGCTGTATTCTAACTATTAAAGTAGTTAGACCGAAACATATTTTGTGCTATTTAGCAAAATTACCATGGTGTCAGAAGTAAAAAGTTTAGAATAAGTTGGATTTATACATTTAAGAAGTATATCTCCATAACAATACTGAAATTTGGATACACAAGTTCATGTGTTAATTGTGACATCATGGAAAAACTCAGTCAGCCACCTGAAATGGACTTTTAATTCCCACCAGCTATCAGAAACTTGGAGGAGGTGGAAGCAATCTATGCAGTTTTACTTAGATGTTGCGCTTGCAGATAAAGAAGACAAAGAAAAATTCAGTGCTTTCCTATACATTATTGGTCAGAATGGTAGAGACATTTACAACAAATTTACAGTTGATGCCAGTGAAGCTAAAAAAATTGATCCATTGATCAAAAAGTTTGAAGATTATTGCAGTCCGAAGCAGAACATCACAATAGAAAGGCACATATTTAATACAAGAATCCAACAGAAGAATGAAACCATTGACCAATATGTAACTGAACTTGAATTGATTGCAAAGAACTGCAAATTTGAAAATCTTTAGGATGAAATGATTGGAGATAGGATTGTCTGTGGGACTAATTCTGAAAAAGTAAAAGAAAGATTGTTACGGGAAGATCAACTAACATTACCGAAAGCAATGGCTGTCTATCTGCAGAGCAGACGAAGAATCCAATAAGCAGATTCAAAGTATGCAAAATGAGCTGCATTAGAAATTCATGGTGTGAAAATGAAGAAAGAAAAGAAAATGGCACAACCAAAGAAAGCTGAAATGGCATATATGAAATCAGACTCCAGATTATTCAACTGTGGTAAATGTGGCAAATTACATGCAAAAGGTAGGTGTCCAGCCTGTTGTAAAACGTGCTACACGTGTAGCAAACAACATCATTTTCTGAAATGCTGCAAGACAAAACGGGTGCATGGTATGTAGGAATTATCAAGTGAAGAAGAAACATCTTTTGTAGGAACAGTGTGACACAGGCAAACACTGAAGTCAATAAAAATAGAATGTTACGTCACTGACACTTCATGGCACTAGTGTCAAATTTAAAACTGATACTGGCTCGCAAGTAAACATCATTCCAAATTACATTTTTTAAATAATGAACATTGACAACGTTGAAGTAAAACCAACCACGTATATATGCAGTTATATAGAAATTATTTCTAATCTTCCAATACATTTTCATCAAATAAGGTATGCGAACTTAAAAGGTGTGACGACAAAAAAACGACACATGTAACATTTACAATTTCTACAAAGAAATTATTTTACAGATGTTAATTAATTTCAACTTTGATTTTTTTCTCATATAAATCAAATTTACATACTAGAACGTGATGGGTTCAGAAAGAAATCCATAAAACAATTTTTTTATCTACATATTTATTTACAAATTACAAGATATACACTCATTTATCCTTGTGTTGCATTTCGCAAGAAAAGCCATACTTCCCTGTAGGATTTTAATCTTACTATCCCCTGGAACAGAGAGAGAGAGAGAGAGAGAGAGAGAGAGAGAGAGAGAGAGAGAGAGAGAGAGAGAGGAGAGAGAGAGAGAGAGAGAGAGAGAGAGAGAGAGAGAGAGAGAGAGAGAGAGAGAGAGAGAGAGAGAGAGAGAGAAAATTAATCCTTTCACATTGAAAGCAACAAAACCTCTCTCCTCCCTCAAGTCTCTGTATCTTATTAAAACCACTTTCCCAGTCAATAATTCAGTCAGGCTGAAACCTAATACTTGACACCCCCAAGGACAACTGCCCTCAGCCATGCATTCTGTTATAATTAACAGCATAATTGTGTCAGTTCGCTAGAAAAACGTAACTGTCCCTATCTTAGCGTCACACTCGCCAGGTATATGATTTCATTGCAATATCTTGTAAATAGCGTGTGCCAAAAACAGTACCATAAACTTAGTTATTCAAAAACAAACGCATGTAATAGACGTTAAAAACCCAGACAGTCTGGCTTTAATTGCTAAGTTCATTATTGGTGATCTTAAAAAAATGAATTAAATTTATTCTTATTCTATTTGAAGAGGCGGAACAGCATATTCTCAATCCAAGTATGGTCATGGGATAGGTGATATCTTGCTTGACAACGTAGAATGTAGTGGATTGGAACAATCTATTACAGACTGCAGATTCCCAGGGTGGAACCAGCACGACTGCGATCACCAACACGATGCAGGTGTCTTCTGTAACCAACGTAAGACTGTAATTTATCAACAAATATGAATGTTTTGTGGTTCAAGACGAGTAGTAAATCATTTTGTTTCTTGTAAATTGAGCGAAATTTTATAAGTTATTTACAAAAAATGTCTTTTAGAGGTTAGAATAATAATGGAAGTACATTGTTAGAGTAGCAATAGCTGTCTATTGTTTGACAATTATTGAAAGTCAACAGTAATTTTTTTCGCAACGCCCTTGAGTTTGTATTCAGAACATTTAAAATGATTTTATGTCCGTTGGATAGAATAAATATAGGCAAGTTTATTTTAGCAACAGCTGAGTGGACACTTTAAAAAATGTTTATACGATATTTTCCCTCAGTCATAATTCTGTGTTATCATCGGACATGGCATTTCCATGTTATCATTAGACATGGCATTTCTATGTTATCATCAGACATGGCATTTCTATGCTTACTTAAACTGTTTGAAAATAATGCATTTATTTGTTTACGTTAAGCGAAAATGTGTTTTGTAAAGGGGTGCGGTGGGTCTCCCTCTTTAATTGATTTGGCGATCGTTATTTAGAGGATGACCTCCCTCGATGTTATTACCCAGTGTGAGTGGATAGATAGAACATTAACAGAGAACTGAGCGAGATTTTTGAGAAGAAATAAACAGATACAAGACCTCTTAAACAATCAAATAAAATAAATTGTAATCAATTAATGCAAAAACTAAAATTGCAATTTCAATCCAACAGATTTATAGTAATGGAACTTAATATCAGTGTTCAATTTACTGATTCGTTCATTTTATTAACGAGTGGTGTAAGAGTACAATGTCCACGCCTGACTTGCATCAAATGAGGTCGTTCCTTCATTGACTTTGTGTATTCCACGTCTAACTTGTATGCTGGGTTTTTCCTCTGACCCTTTCTATTCTGAACTCTCTATTTGCGGACTTCCCTCTTGGACTGGCCTCACCGGGTTCTCGGGGATGGATATAGAAAGCTGTTCCACCGTAATATACATAATCTGACCTAAATTAAACAGTTCATCGCCCTTGCTTCCCGCATGACTAGAAATTAATACGTGTGGTGTATACAACAATACTGCCCCATATATATGCACATGCTACTATACGACTTCTTACACCTAGCTAGTTAATTCCACTTAAATATATAAATGCTCAATGACTATTGCATAAAATTTAGTAAATTCAAGCTTACAGTAACTAATAAACTGCAAAATCATTCAAGCATTAAAAAATTATATATAAATATGCAATTTTCATTAACTCACGATAAACAGTATCAACCTACAGACAAAGGAAATTACATCATATACCATAAACATTATACACATTTGAATATTGGATTAATTCATAAATCCCTATGAAACACTACATATTCGAATTTTTGGATTACATATAAGCCGTCAATTCTATTAATGAACTAATAACTGTAAAATTAAAGAAATAAATGCATAACAACTCTAGCGTATCAATAGGTTTCTATGAAATTGAATAAACCACCGTACAAACAGTCTTTTAAGCCATCAGAGCAAAGTCATGTTGAGAATACTGCTGAACAGACTAAAGCCACAGGCTGAAAAGATCATTGCTGCGGAGAAGGCAGGTTTCAAAGCATGGCGCAGCACAACAGAGCAGATGTTCAACCTCAGGATAGTGTGTGAGAAGTACCTTCAAAACCAGCAAGATCTGTATCACGTCTTCGTGGATTTCAATAGGGCATTTGACAGAGTATGGCATGCCGCCTTGTAGGCGACCATGAAACTACAACATCAATCCCATCCTTATTGCAGTAATAGAGCACCTCTATGACAAAGCCACCAATGCAGTATACTTCAACTGCAGCATAGGGAAGTGGTTTAGAACGATAGTCGGAGACTGACAAATTATTCAACATCTTTCTGGAGACAATCATGGCTGACGTGCTTCAAAAGCATGAATGGACAGTCAGCATCGGAGGCAGAACGGCTACCAACCTATGTTTTGCCGACGACATTAATAGACAAGCAGGAAATGAGCATGAACTAGCTAGCTTAGTATAGAGCCTCGACAAAACCTCTGCAGCCTACGGCATGGAAATCAGTGCAGAGAAGACCAAAATGATGACCAACAACACCAAGGGCATCAGCACTGACATCAAAGTCCACGGTAAGAAGCTGGAAATAGTCCACAGCTTCAAGTATTTGGGGGCAATTGTAACAGATGAAGGATCGAAACTTGAATTACTCTCCATGATTACGCAGTCAACAGCAGCGCTGAAAGAACTGAAGCCCACTGGAGTGACAAGAACATTGCATTCATTTCAAAGATCAGACTGATGTACTCATTGGTGAGCTCCATATTTTTCTACACCTGTGAATTATGGACCATAACAGCTAATCCACGGCGTCTCATAATAGACCATGTCACCAATGAAGAAATACAGCAAAGGGTCAGACAAGCCATTAGGCCTCACGAAGACCTCCTGACCACAGTGAAAAAACGTAAACTGCAGTGGTATGGGTATGCCTCACAATTATCTAGACTTACCAAGACAATCCTGCAAGGCACTGTACCACGAAGAAGAAAGAGAGGCAGGCAGAGAAAACGATGGGAAGGCAACATTCAGGAGCGGACAGACTTCACACTGAGCGCGTCGAGAGAAACGAAAAATTGATTGGAATGGATGAAGATGGTTGTCCGGTCTCATGCGGTACCACAATGGTCTACTAGACTACTGGACCGATGATGATGATGATGATGATGATGATGATGATGATGATGATGATGATGATGATGATGATGATTCATAAGATTATCAAACACAATTTAATCAAACCAAACCAATAAAGATATAAAATTACATGGAAATTAAAATTGCATACCTTAATGTTGTTTCTTTTACACACAACCGTGCGTCCTAGCACTATAACCTTACGTTTACTTTCAAAACAGCTGTCTCGCCTCTTTACTTGTTAACAAAGGAAAACACTGTCCTTTTCTAGTTCCCACGGAGTCGAACCTTTTTGTTTTTTTACAAGACAAATTTGTGATCAAAGAATTTTGAGCAAGGTCGGTAAATTTAAACTCCCAAAACTTCCAAAATGTATGCCTTAATTTTAACTGACCAATCGAAAGCAACTATTCCTAAGTTTTCCCCAAATAATCATGTCTTTCATCAGATTTTGACAGCCTGTAATAGGATGTGATCAACTTCCCTTTGAAGATCAATTATTTGACATGAGATTCTCTCATGCAGTCATTATCTGTACCCCTACTGTACTTTTGCATGATAGCGTTATGGTCAATTATACTGAACCTTACCGTATGTCATTTTGTGTTTCAAAGATGAAATAAGGGAAGTATCAAAGTGAACTTTCTCAACGACTTTTCTGGCTTGACTATGATACAATATTAACGCACAATTTACTCAGCTTGACGATTCCGTACTTCTTCAAAATTCCAATAGATTACATGTTTATTGAGGCTTTGTAAGTTCTTCTGTTGATAAAGTTGACCCAACTACTACAATAAATACCTTCATTATAAAAATGATAGCTTGAAATATGTTTAATTTGATTCCATTTGTTTAAATTATGCAATTAGTTTTGCTGTACCACTTAATATTTCCAATATTTAATTGTGTTTATGCGTCCTTTTTGTAAAATGTTTCATGCTATGTCCTTGACCACGGGCAAAAAAAAATAAAAACATTTTTTGAAAGTGCTATGCATATTATAGGCCCAATAAATTCTTTAGATTCAAACGAAGGAAACACGGAAAATTAGGACAAAAGTAGATGGTAAATACACTGTATATCATGTCATTATCTGTCGTCGGACATGTTCTGAAGTTTTCCCAAACTATTTATATAATTGCTACACAACATATATCCAGCAAACAATAACCATAAACAAATTCCACATAACACTGTGCTGACTGAAACGCATGGATTGATACAATAATTGGGAAGATTGGTAAATTACACAAAACTCGACCCGTAGACTGTTTCAAATAAAATATCTCGGTCTGCTGTCATTTGGTTCCTCTGTAACTAGGGTTCCCAAATAAACTCGGTATCTACTACAGTGCCGCGTCCTCTGTAACTCGGCTACCTCTGTAAATCGACACCCTCTGTAACTCAGTTTCCTGTGTAACTCATCCTCCTCTATGACTCTACCGCTTTGTAACTTAGTCTCCTTTATAACTTGACCTCTTCAATTATAATTATGTCTCCAATGTAATTCAGTTTCATCTTTAATTCAACCGCTAATGTAAATCTTCCCTCGTAACTCTGCCTCTTAGGTAACTTGATCTCCTTTCTATCTTAGCCTCCTTTTGTAACTTATCTCTCTCTCTGTGACTTAGTGTCCTCTAAAACCTAGCCAACTGTTTTTGGTCCTTGTTCATCTCTAAATTACGTTCATTCGAACACACTCAAAGCAATAGCAATCCACTTCACCTTACACCTATCACTCTCTCAGAATTTGACCGCTGCGGCCTAATTGTGTTTATTTACAGCGTAATTGTGACTCAAGTAGGCACGATTTATGCATGACGGTTTTGTCGTTGCAAGTAAACAGTCAGAAATAGCTATATAAATGATTAGTTATAACCGAGGTCATTTCTTATTTCTAATTATACTTGTTTACACATTGTAATGATTTCGAAACCGCCACGTGTCCTGCGTGCGTGTGCGTGAAATGATGCTCTCATTTCAGTTTAAATACTCAGTTACCTGAAAAAAATAGTCAGTCATAGTCGAGAGTCGTATTTTAACATCTTAGAGAGTCGCATCATAACATAAGAGTTGCTAATACCTTAAGGAAAAATATTCATGTGCTAGAAAGAGTTGTTCTTTCGTACGAATGAAGAACATGGGTGTTGTTGTTGGTGATAGCTGTACTTCATCTAACTTTTAAAGAATAATTATTTTCCCTGGAGAACTACACAACTGGCTTTAAAGACATTTGCTGAAATTGTTTTTAAATTGGAAAAGGACATTACAAATTGGGATTCACAGAGAAAATTCTGGACATTTGTGTTAGCCTTAGTCTGACGTCATCATCCGCCATCTTGGAATGGGATTGACATTCAGATTACGTCAATTTAGAACTGTTTATTCACAGGACTTATGTATTTTTCACAATTTTAGGACAAATTTTTGGATCTTCTTCGTCAGTCGTAAGTCTTGTTTAATATTTTTACTTTTTCACCGTGTTTTCTTGGGAAATAAATTACTTTTCTTAAAATTTACAAAGTTTGCTGTCTTCGCTCTTTTCTTTATGTTACTTTAAATGAGCCGATACGTAACACCACATACAATAACGTTACTAGCAGCTGCCTCGCTTGGCGCTCATTATTAAGAGATTAGTGTTCGGAATGGTTAGCTTCGTGTCAGGATAAAGCGACTGGGAGGGACATAATTGCGGTATGATACCACAGTGCTAGACATCATCGTAAACTGCCTTTCTGCAATTATCCTTGTCATATAACTATAAAATTGTTAAAACTGCGTTAAAAATCCAAATCACACACACACACTCTCATATATACACACATAGAGAAATTTATTATATCTGTAGAGTGCACCCATATTTTAAGTTATCCCGACTTTTCAAACTCTTCAATTTTGGAGGTAAGTAGTTCGTGCAAGTAGTCGGCAATCCCATAATTCCTAAATGAAAGTCATCGATTTTGAAAATCACGGGAACTGCTTATGTTTGGCGAACCTCGGAAAAACTTTTAACTGAGCGATGCGGCGAGAATTTGGAAAATGCCGGAAATACTGAGAACGTAGTCACATGCTCAAGATCGCTGGATAAAATAGAACCATGTTAAAAGCTTTACGATCACTTTGTTGAACTATCTGCACACGTTCAGTAAATAACGTTCTCTCGTAAGTTTATAACTGTTGCGAGAAAATTGGGAATGTCCGACCAAGAATAAGTCGTTTCAATCTGTAAATCACTGCAAATGAATATTCTGTGACATGGCGCCATTCTATTAACAGGATACGTATAAACGTAATACCAGATATTCTACGCTGTCTTTCCAATGGAAAGGCTGGTGTATGTTATAATTATTAGTTACTAGTACCAATATAATCATATCTGGCTTTTAGTATTTAGTATCATAATCTCATTTTCAAATCATTTATAGTGGACGGTATACGTCTGGTGAATGGATCTGCGCCAAACGAGGGCCGTGTGGAAATCCAGGTGAATGGGAAGTACGGAACAATCTGTGATGACAAGTTCGATGATAAGGCTGCCACTGTTGTCTGCCGAATGCTTGGTTACAAGTATGTATGCCAAATGCTTGGTTACAAGTATGTGTACCGAATGCTTGGTTACAAGTATGTATTAATCCTCAAATATACAGTTTCAACTTGAATTACTTAAAAGTAAACATAGTAACCTATCTTTGTTTAGCATTGTTTGCCAGTAGAGCCAGATACCTATTATTCATGTGACTTTTGCTCATCATTCGTGTTTCTTTTTGTAACACATGGGCCGTTTTGCGGTGATCTGTCTTCTTATGTCAGCTGAAAAGCCTAACGCCTAGAATTTACCTTATAATAACAAAAACGGCGAATAATGTTCGGCATGTTCCACCATTTTTAGTTCCGCTAAAGAGGGGGCACTAGCTTTCAACGAGAAAACAGTGTTTTCGATCTATGGGCGATCCTTAAGAAGTTTAACGATGCATTTAAGTCGTACTTACCGGCTCCTTTTGGCTGGTAGGCATTTTAGTATGAAACAGCACTCATTAAAAAAATGTAATCATCAAATTATATAATTTACATTTTTGAAATGACTATGAAAGAAAACAAGTAAATGTTGAAATTGCGAGTCGGACCGGCAAGATTTCACAAATCAGTAAAGAAAGCAAATACTGTCAAGTACCAAGTTACTAACCAGTCCGTTAATGTTTTACAAATCAATGAAAGCTGCTGAAATATAGTGTGAAAAACAGTTTAAATATGGTTTGCAGCGATACTGTGATATAAGCTGACAATGATCATACCAAAGTTAAAGGAACACTCAGATAACATGAGTGTATTAGTTTTTTTAATAAAAGAAGAACGTGATTCTCGTCCTTCAAGTTCGAAGATGACACTGATAGCTCTAATTTGCATGGTTTCTGTGAGGGAGGCGAGCGGCTGATCTGTGTTCCGAACCGTCTGTGGCACACTGGACAGTAGATGAGACGTGAGCGGTTTAGATATTTTTACACACCCCCTAATAACAGTTCACTTGCTGCCATCCCCAAACCGTCGAAACTATAATGTAACCATTAAAGTGATGTCTTACTCTTGCCCACACCCGTTGGTTTTAACCAGACAGTACTCTCATGTATATTAAATTTGCTATGCATACAACGTTTTAAGTGACTTTTATTGTTGTGAGATTTAACAGTTAAGGGTAGCCACTAGCTCATTAATAATGCATGTTTATTTAATACGGGTGTTAACATTGGGACATGTAAGTATGGCCGAAAACCCATTCTTATGTATTCAACTCAATGCGGATACTTGGAGTACATCAAGGGAAATAGTTTTAACCTTTTGCTCGCTTTAGTGACCCACAAAGAAGGCTCATTCAACCCTTCTCAATCCAAGCTTTTAAAATGTTTTACTATGTAAAAATAAAAAACTTGTATTTGGTTGATGAGTAAAATATAGCATCTTACTTTGCAATCATTAACTTCTAACCTGTATCAACTATACGGGTTACATGTCATTGCTCTTGTCACATGTGTGACAAATCGGCCAAAAATTTGACCTACTAAATCACTAAATTACAGCGAGTTTTAAGACAGAACATTATAATATAAAACATATATGGGTTGATTATTTGATGTTATTTGCTTGTAGTCACGTAAGGCGATCGATAAAGTATGTTTATAAGAGACCAGACTGGGAATGTCTGTCCATTATACAATGGCATACGCCACGGTGTAATTTCCTCTACAATGAAAACATAAATTAAATCTTTTGAAGATTTTGTAAATAAAATCACAGGTGGTATACACATAATTGCTATGAGACAGACGGTTACAACCAAAATATATGCAGGTGCATTTACATGGCATTACCTCTTGTTATGATTTAGAATATTCCCAGATACAACATAAGCAAAGCGAAATGTGTACCGACTGCTTTGTTATTGCTGCGATTGTGCAGCATACTACATTAACAATTACAATGTTAATTATTGCTATTGTTGGACTATGGCAGTGACACAAAAATGCTGTTAATAACACTGGTGGTGTACCATTTGCTGCTGCATATTAAACATAACGAAGGATTGAGATGGCACTTGAGGATACCGTTGTTCTTTATCAGGCGCCTATGGAAGCACTGAAAACAACGTGTTCCATTTTGTATATCGCGTCACAATTCAACCAAGTAGTTGGTGTTTTTGTCGAGACAACTGTAACCTTAAGGTGTTCAGTGTGCCCAGCCGTTTCTACTGAGAGAATGAGTGACCATAACTACTCAGCTGCGTGAAAAGCATTTATTTTCTTGCGCTACGGGGTGGCAGATTAAGATCAGTGATTCGCTGCAGTCGAGATGCGGGTTTTGTCAAGATTTTTGGACTCAATGAAGAGCCTACAGCTGTTGTCGTACCCGTCAATATAAACCAGCCAGCACCCAATATCCCAGAGCAGTAATCTCGATGGACATTGGGGTGGAGACAGTTGATGCCAATGTGTCAATTAACGCGATACACTGTGGCGCACAAATAGAGCTTAAGTGTTCTGTTAACCGTATCCAACATATTGTCAGCACACCAGTACATATTTTCAAAGATCGCGCCGCTGTTCATCCTTGAAGGATGTTTCAGCCTCAAATCTTTTTTTCAGGCAAAACGTTTCTGAATTTTATTAAACAAAATGTCTTTGCTATAGTCACATTAAGTAGCTCCCATACGGCTTGTTATCAGAGCCAGGCAGATATTTACTAATCAAACTTTAAGTACTTTCATCCAGAAAATTCTTTACTAAATATTGGACTAAAATATTTTTTGTTTCCTTAAAGAAGCATTCTCCCCAGAAAGATCATATTGCCTGGCAAGCTGAAATAATTCATCACTTTCCAGCTCTAAACTTTCCTGTGAAGGATTTAAAGTAAAGTTCTTCACTTGAGATGACTTTGTGAAAGCTTGTTGTTTCCACTATTGATTTCTCAGATCTGTGAAATAATATCTGGAACTTTGAAGATTCCGAAACAAAGTGAATTTAAATTTCAAAAACAGTGTTTTCTGAAATAGTTTAGACAATCCCCAAACTTTTTATTAGGATTCTACAGTCTTAATGTAATGGAACAGAACCAAAACCAACACATTTTGTAAAATTCCACAAATAATTTATTTCCCTAGTATAAAAATGGACAATTTAAAAAGAACTACAGTATTGCAGATTACATCCCAAACTGTCCAAAAGGTTATATCACCAGTCTAATTAAATTCCTGTGGTATTTGAATTAAGATCCAGAGCAGAAGGCGTCGATATGTCTATAGTCTTCAAAGTACTAATGTACATGTACCCTGAAGTGTGATGATATCCTAACAAAGTAATGTGAACTTACGAATACAAAGCGTTTTATGTACTGGCTACTCAAAATGTCGACAATGACATTCGCAGAGCAGACTTGTAAATTATCGTGAGATGCTTATTAACCCTTATTTCACCATGGAGTGTTACCTCACCCCATTTCAGTCAAACCACCGTCCTCAGACTGCGATCACTTTGACAGCCATCACAGAATAGCATCTAGTCCCAGAAGCGATCGCAGCGTGTCAGACTATCAAACTAAACTCTCAGAAAGTCGAACATCTGAAAAATCAGCATTTGCCCCTATTCCGATAGTATTTAAGACATGATAGTTTCATCAATAATAAATCAGACGATGCCATAACGTCTATTTTCTTGCATTATTTTTTTTTCGTCTTGACTATTATTAGGCAGTGACCAAATATACCCATTTCAATTGTGATAAGGAAAGTAAATTTCACATTTCAATAGAAGCCCGGCTGAATTCCGACCTTTATCGTTTTTATTCAGCATGGGCGGTGTTGCAAATGGTGAAGCTAAATTTGGCGAAGGGAGTGGTCCTATTCATCTTGATAACTTAGAGTGCTCGGGAAATGAACAGAGTCTGGTAAATTGTCAGTACTTGCAGCCAGGCGTTGTCAATTGTGAACACGACGAGGATGTAGGTGTAACATGTTTCACGGGGGAAAACGTTACGCAGGTAGGTAATATGTTAAATGAGAGGGGGAGAAAGGTGGGGCCTGGAAGAACTCCACACTCAAGGATAGAATTAATGTGCTAAATGGGGGAAATACCAAATTACAGGTGGTTATGAATAATAGGAGGGGAAACTAAATCCGCCGTTTGGATTAGAGTATGTACTATAAGAAAGAAAAGAGTGATTTACTATAGAGTAGAATGGGGAGACATGGGTATGGGATTACTACGCTACAGACAGCTAAAAGTGATCTTCAACGTTTGTGTGGTGGAAAAACCTTATTACAAACAGGTTAGAGTGATAGACCGCAGAGGTGAGAGGTGATTACTTCACTTCATGTGGGCATGGGTGACGTTCTACACGCGTGAAGGGTGATTACCTCCCTACAGATTGTCAGAAGTAATTTTCTACACGGGTGAGGGATATAAGAATGAAACACTACACGGGAGAGGGTGAATCGCCACACTTCGTATGAGTTGTTGTTGTTGTTGTTGGGCTTAACGCCATTTTTCAGCACATGATAGGCTATTCATGGCGGCCAGTATTAATGGTAGAGCAAGAAACCGGGAAATCACCGGAAAGAACCACCGACCCACGAGAAGCTACTGGCAAGCTTTCTCACATATCCACATTCACCGAATCCTAGACTCGAACACACGCAGACAGAGGTGAGATGGCAGTGATCCGTAACGGACAGCGCTTTAGACCACTCGGCCACTCGGGGCCCCCTTCGTATGAGTAGGAGTGATATTCTAGACGAGCGGGGCTATGGGATTGCCACACCAACAAACAGATAAGATTGGAGTGGTCGCAGTGACCAAAGGGTTGCTATATAATGATTGATAGTTGATATTTTACGAATGAAATTTTGAAATTTTGTTAAACTTAATTTTTAATCTTGAACATTTATAAACCTATATCCGTTGTTGCTAAAACTTCAGTTTAGTAATTCACAGATTACTTAATGTAAAACTCGTTATCCTTACCTCTCCATTATACTTGCATGAAAGTGACGCAGCTATGAAACCATGAACTCGCTGAAACAGATAATAATGTATGTGATTTGCAAATGGTACAGATTTGAAAGAGTTATTATAAAGTAATTTAAGAAATAGATGTGACTAACTCTACTGCATATAACCCAGGTAAATGATATTAAACGATTATCAGGTAAAGAGATGAAAATAGAAACAAGCATATATACATTGATGGAAAAAAAATTCAGATTCTGTACAATTTACCCACCCCGCTTTAAGGCAACAGCACAGTCGCAAACAAAGTATGCGTTACCGCCCCTTACACAATATTTGACAATTTTATACATACCCCGTATGATGGTCAGATAGTTGCCATCAACTCCAAGCTTATTCGGTACCGAAAACATTTACGGTAAATACTAAATCGATAAAGGCACGATGTAAACGCCCATTATTACAAAATACTTTTGCTCAATAAAATTTTTAACGAAAATATTATATGTAGTTTAATGGCCTTTTCTAAAACCAAAATGAACATAATCGGTCGTCATCCTCAATCTGTTAATTAATTCTTTATTTAAGATACTTGTAAAAATAACTAACTGAAGTTATACCTGTATACCTATTGACATCATTATCCTCACCTTTCCTAAACAAAGGCATGTGGCCCTTGATATGTACAATGCATTGAGTCCCATTAAACATAACTCCAAAATGCCATGACAATATGTACAGATTCTGTGAAATATCCATTCAGCAGCTGATCACCAAAGCAAGATTTATTACGTTTTGAAACGTCTAATAAATTTTACCTTTGCAACTATAATAGGCCTATCGAGCTGCTTGAATTTCTAGTCTGTCACTCTACTAAATAACGGATCTATTAAAAAAAATAACAGAACAATAATTTAACCCGTGTTTACAAACGACTGTCAAAGTACTCGAGAAAGGTGCGAGAACACATAAACAGTTTTTTTTTAATTTTAATTCTGAACTAATAATTTTATATGAGGCTTTTTTAAATAATGTGAATACCGGTTACAAAGACTTAGTAACTCTATTTCTAATTATTGACTGTTTCCAAACAAAACGAAAGAAACAATGCATGTATCATCATTATCTGTAGTGAATAAATTGGTACGAATTCACTTCAAGTTGCTATTTGATGACCTTTTTTTTCTTCTCCAGACCAACGGTGCAAATAATGTCTCAACCGGATCGCTGAACCTCACGGAATCAAATATGACCTCATTCTACAAAAGCGTTTGCCAAGAGACGCTTAAGTTTCAAGGAGAGTCTTTATCCGAATCAGATAGATATTGGATGAAGATCTGGTGCGAGGAATACCGACAAAATTTGGAAAATTCTACAGCTGTCGAAAACTCATCTGCCTTTAGTAACGCAAACACTGAGGGCGAGGGGTCCAACTTGACAACCGTTAATCACGTGACGCAGACGGCTGGAGATAACGGCCTTGATAAAGAAAGTTCTCTTTCCGTTAACATTCTACCCGTACACTCACCCGCCTCCCACAGTGACTCTAAAGACGTAACTGGTCAACCGGAAGCTGACTTGAGTGCGTAATGATTGATACTTTATGGTGTTTGATGATAAACAATTTGGGTTTTGTGCCAACTCAAGCTCATTTTTAGAATTGATAATTTTTTCTCGCATGTTTAATGAGACATATTTTGACAAATGAAATATCCAGTTACAATAGTTTCTGGGAGACCTTAACATGAAGTAGTAGTAGTAGTAGAAGCAGATGTAGTAGTAATAGCAGTAGTAGTAATAGAAGTAGTAGTAGTAGAAGCAGCAGCAGTAGTAGTGGAAGTAGTAATAGCAGACGTAGTAGTACTAGTAGCAGTAGTAGTAGTAGTAGCAGGAGTATTAGTAGTGGCTGTAGTAGTAGCAGCAGTAGTAGTAGTAGTAGCAGCAGCAGTAGTAGTAGTAGCAGTAGTAGTGGAAGTAGTAATAGCAGACGTAGTAGCAGTAGTAGAAGTAGTAGTAGTAGCAGGAGTATTAGTAGTGGCTGTAGTAGTAGCAGCAGCAGTAGTAGTAGTAGCAGCAGCAGTAGTAGTAGTAGTAGTAATAGCAGTAGTAGTAGTAGTAGAAGTAGTAGTAGTAGAAGAAGCAGCAGTAGTGGAAATAGTAATAGCAGACGTAGTATTAGAAGTAGTAGTAGTAGCAGGAGTATTAGTAGTGGCTGTAGTAGTAGCAGCAGCAGTAGTAGTAGTAGTAGTAGTAGCAGCAGTAGTAGTAGTAAGAGTCTGAAAAGGGTGATCATAATTGTAATCAGCCTTGTAAAATACACAAATACTGTCATATACTTATGTATCATGTTCTATCAATTTGCATGCTGTATGGAAAATACACAAATAGTGTCATAGACTTATGTATCATGTTCTATCAATTTGCATGCTGTATGGAAAATACACAAATAGTGTCATAGACTTATGTATCATGTTCTATCAATTTGCATGCTGTATGGAAAATACACAAATACTGTCATATACTTATGTATCATGTTCTATCAATTTGCATGCTGTATGGAAAATACACAAATAGTGTCATAGACTTATGTATCATGTTCTATCAATTTGCATGCTGTATGGAAAATACACAAATACTGTCATATACTTATGTATCATGTTCTATCAATTTGCATGCTGTATGGAAAATGCAGAAATACTGTCGTATACTTATGTATCATGTTTTATCTATTTGCACGCTGTATGCATTTTTATTCAAATTAATATTAAAGATGCTTGCTTATTTAACATCCTTGTTCTCATTTTGTGTGCGCCCTTTTGTTTTGTCCGTGCTTGAAACGAAAGATTCTCACTTGCATTTCATGACTTATTCCGTTCCTATACCAGCATATTGAAAGACAATGCCGGATTAAACCCTGAGGAGGTCCCTAAAGTTGTCGAAATCTCGGAGCCCGCCACCACCTTCCTCCCTTGCAAATTATCTCATAATACGTCAGGATCAATATTTTGATCCGTTTTCGCAGGGCCCTTAAAAGGCATGGGGCCCATAGGTCGGTACCTTCTCTGCCTATTTGGTAATCCGGCACTATTGAAAGGACAAATCTGTTAACTTAAATGTATTCAGTCCTACAAGTTATAATCTATTTTCGTTCTTAGTATGGCTTGATAGATTGCGTATTTACATAGCAACTAATTGACACCAAAATGTAAATATTTCGACCAATAAATAAACAACAACCAAACAACAACAAAAAATCTAAATATTTCACCGCTTTGGTAAGAGGCGTTGAACAGTATATTGTCTTATTAGATCCGCCAACGCACATTGTAGAGAATTCTCAACTTTTAAAATCAAAACTCAGAGGGATACATGTATATATAAAGATTGAAACAAATTCAAATTGTATTGCTACTATATTAATAAGACCGCTTCGGTGGCTTCAGATGTTAGAGCGTCCGCCCGGAAGCAGGAGGTCGCGGGTTCGAACCCTGGTTGAGTCATACCAATGACTTACACAAATGATACATGCAGCTGCTTCGCTTGGCACTCAGCATCAAGAGGTTAGTGTTAGGACGGGTTGGCCTGGTGTCAAGACAATGTGGCTGGGTGGGACATGATGCCCCGTGTATGCGGCATGGTTCCCCAATGCTATACATCACTAAAAACTGCCACAATGGAGACATCATAGCGATGTGATTCAAATTTGTAAAGCTACATTATGAATCCCAAAGCACACAAACGCAATATTGATACAAATCAACATTTCATCGCTAGAGTACTATATTAATGCAAATTCATTTATTTTATCGCTACTTTATATAAATTCAAACTTTATCACTACTATATTAATGCAAAGAACACTGGAGTGATTTGACAGTTATCACTCGCATGGCATTGTTTACTACAAGATTTCAGCAACAAAATCAGATGGACAGCATAACCCTGTTAATCAAACTTTACCTAAATATCAGCGACGTAAATTGGCATCCGAATTTTATTATTATTATTATTATTATTATTATTATTATTATTATTATTATTATTATTGTTATTATTATTATTATTGCATTTTTAGTCATTCTTAAGTTATTTAAGAGAAGTGGCATTGAGTCTACAAATAAAAGGTATAGCAATTACACAATTCCGGACATGGTTTATCACATCCCTCATACCTAGAGCTTCGGTCGCTTAGTGGTTAGAGCGTTCGCCCAGATGCGAAAGGTCTCGGGTTCGTACCCCGGCCGAGTCATACCAAAGATATTTTATAATTGTACTAACAGCTGCCTCGTTATGCAGTCAGTATTAAGAGGTTAGTGTTAGGACTGGTAGGCCTGGTGTCAAGATAATGTGACCAGGTGAGACATCGTGCTGCATGTCTGCGGCATGATGCCCCATTGTCAGGCATCACTATAAACTGCCACACTGCAGATATCGTAGCGATATGACAGAAATATTGTTAAAGCTACGTGAAAAATCTAAATCTCACACACACACACATACACACACACACACACAATTACACCCACCCATACCGAGCACATGCGTCCAGTATAAATGGTGGAGGAAAAACCGGGAAAAACTCCGGAAAGAACCACCGATCCACGAGAACTACTGGCAACAATTCTCACATACCCACATTGACGGAGCCTGAGATTCGAAGTCACGCAGACAGAGGCGTCCGTTGCTATTGGAAGACACGTATAAACATGGACTATCAAAAGCAGACCAGTCTGAAAATCCTTGATATTATTTCCCTCACCACTGGAACAAGTGTAAATTTGGAGACACCATAATATTTGGAAGAAGTCTTGAAATGACTTTCTATTGGATATAAAAAAGGATATTACCAAATCAGATAAGGAAAAGACAGGAAATATCACATAAGTAAAATGGATACTTGTTGTACGAAATTCTTTTTCGGATTTAAAGTTGATCAACAAATAGCTTAGAGATTTATGAGTAAATTGTAAGGTAATTGCAGTTGAAAGTATTTCCTGTTTGCTTAAGAAACCCCGCTGAAATGGTGTTCAACCCTATATCAACAATGACAACAACAATAGCAAATGATTTGTAGTCCGAGTTTCCTCTGACCCGTGCCACCCCATTTTTTGATATATGGATATTTACGTTGGGGTGTAGGATCAGAGTCCATTCCTTATTGAAAAGTGGAAATTCGCCGATTCGATTTGGTGTCGGCATAATGTGGCCGCTTACTAGCCAGTCTAGCAAACTTTAAGGATTTTTCATCGAAATATACCTAAATGAAATCGATAGGAATATCATTTTTTTTTTTCAGAATCAGAATCGTTATATCTTTAATCCGCTGAGAGACGAGATGCAACTATAGTGTTGATGAAATTTGACCTAGAACACTGCATTTGCATTCGGAGTCACATGACTACACAAATCTCGTAAACCTACATGTCAATGACATCAGAGGTCCAATGGTCACATGATATCAGCAATAAACCATTTCGAAAGTTGTTGTACATAGAATTCGAAAATATTAATTTAAAGTCAAGTAATACCTAGACATAAATACTTAGACATAAATATAATGCACACTTAATTCTCAACATGTTAATTCTAAGAACAACGACTACACCCCAGAATTAATGTTTAAATATCAAAAATCGGGTGGCAAGGGTCAGAGAAAAATCGGATTAAATGATTTGGTGGATTGACCAGGGCTCCAAAGTAGTCTCCATATAATGTCGACATCATCGAATCTGATGGTTGAGAAATGCAATTTTTCTAATGTATCTGAGGTCGGAGTTCTCATATCTAATAGGAATTAGGCAATACATTTATATATTATTCGAAGCCATACCTATACACAAACCTGTGCCTGTAGCTTTTATCCGGTGATTTATGTCAAACCTGTACTTTCATCTTTAATCCGGTGTTGTATATTGTCCTATCAATAGACAAAGCCGTGCTTGCATCTTTCCTCTGGCGTTGTATCTTAGTTCAGTTTCTACATAAGTTTACCATATTAATCCTTTCTACGTGTGTGTGTGTGTGTGTGTGTGTGTTAATTTTCTTCGTAGCTTGGAACAGGTAAACTCAAATTTTCAACCTATTTTTGCTGCCTCTACTTGCACAATGTGCATTCGATGCATTCGGGACTAACTTCATCATATTTTAAAGACACTTGAATTTAGACTATGTAACTGCGCAACTTGCATGGTACACCGGAGATATATGGCAGTATGAGAGGACAAAATTGCTACAGACGGGTCCTGAAAAATTTCTAATATATGCTATTGCTACTCAAAGAGCATCAGAAAATAAATGATTGGAACTCTTCCGATCCAGGCCAAGACCAATTTAAAAACTCAACAGACATATTTTTCAGAATTGTATATATAAAATCGATGTCACATAATGTACGATAAGGTCTCTTGTAAACTACACTTGCTTGATGAAGTAGGACTTTCTATAAAACAAGCTAGTTATAAGGAAATTATTTCTGCCATTGTCAATTCAGCACAGAACACTATCAACTAGTTTCAACTATTTAATCAGCTTTAAGTAATGACAGGCATAAAAAGATGGGCCAGTACGAAGGAAAAAAAGCTATAACTTTGTGACAGTATAGTTAGATATGTAGAGACATTTGAAGGACACTGCCAAGCCATGAATGACAGACTATTTTTACGTCAGCATGAAAACCAATATTTCACAAGTTAGACTCGGATATATCTCAGCATTAAAGGTGCAGGAACATGGCATTAACACACCATTAGTCGGTCATAGAAAGCTTAAGTTTTCGGAATTTAACAAGCCTTAGGTCTACGTGAACAAACACGTGTCGTTATGTCATCATATGATGAAATTATTTTACAGTGGCCATTGTAAAATGTCATCTGTTAAAAATAAAGCGCTATCGTCCAAATGCTCTTGAGGGAATATATCAGAGACCGCACAGTGGCAGATTTACCCGAGGGCTTCCGGTGACTCGTGCCCACAGAGAGAGAGAGAGAGAGAGAGAGAGAGAGAGAGAGAGAGAGAGAGAGAGAGAGATTGGTACAATATAAAAACTTTCGTGTGTCAAAATTATCTTCGGTATCTTCTTCTTTTGGGGCTATACACACTGGTACAGTGACCAAGCCCGGCTCTAGAATGTGCGGGGACCGTGGCAGCATGCGGGGCTCAAGGCAACAAGCGACGAGCCCGGGGCCACAAGGAAAACAATGCATTGCCAAGAAGCGCGGAGAAGGCCGTTTCCTCGTTCGCCTTGCCTAGGACCGGGCAGGACTAATAAATGTTTCTATATAAACCTGGCACCCATGTTGTTGTCAATAAATGGCGTGAATTTCCTCCTCCCAAATGACCGGGTCCTTCACAAGTGGCAGCCTTTGAAGAGGACGGACGTGTTTTTCAGGAGCTCCCGGAGACCAAAGGAACAGAGAACAAAGAAAACAGAAGAAGGAAGAAAGAAGAAAGAAGAAAGGAAAATAAAGAAGAAGAAAAGAAGACACAAGAAATAACCAAATTCTTTTACGCACGATATATTGTAAAAGAAAAAGGTCAGCAGAAGAAAGAAGAAAGAAGCTTGCTACTATCACATCGCTGTTGTTTTAACAGCAGCGAAGTGAAATAGGATTACTCAGAATGCCATACATAGGGCTCACTTTGGCAAAGAGCTCTTTTTAGGCTAACAACTACTTTTTTGGCCCTTGAAGGGATGATTGGAGAGAAAAAATATATAACTTACCACCAAACAAATTAAAACCACAAAATTTCACAAGGTAGCTTATACCTACCAAATTTGACACAAAATTTTGGAACTAAAAAGTACGCATAGTACACAAAAACATAATACTTATATACAGTAGGAAATTTCACAACTCATATTTATTCGACTCGTATGTGGCTTACGCATGTTTGGCTATGATAGGGACTCCCACCCCCATTAGGCAACGGGCAAAAACCGAACCTTAACTTAGTGGGCGGAAGCGACATCCACTGCCGACATCGTCAACACGAGGAACACCATGGGACCCAACAATCAAGGAATGAGGAAGTGCAGAAGGAAGCGCCCTGGGCCACATAAAAACACAGTGAAAAGGTTACACTTTCAAAGCCAATAATACTATGTGGACCTAGGGTAAGCCGGACACGGGGAAAGAGTTACAACACACAGATAGAGGAATAAACTATGGTACCGCCCTTTGCTGGATCCTTTCCTTTGCCTTTTCCGAGCCCGGGGATCGGGGCGGTTGAACTGTGTCAATGCTACCCAATAGAGGTCTGTTTTAAGGTCAATAAAAAAGGTCAAGCACTAGACCAAAAGCCCAGCCCTCGGGCTAAGTGCCTTCCTTGGATTAGCAACATCACCGATAAGGAGGGGAGGCCACTAGCCCTTTTCAGGGCTTTAACCAGTCATAATACACGAGAGTGGACACATGACTATAATAACAGATCAGATCAGATCTCCCAAATGGCGTGAAATAAGCTGTATATAAACCCCCCTGAGGTAGATATCAGTTACCTCTAATGTATGCAGTATCATGATTGAAGCACTAATCGGAAAATTTCGACTTGATAAGATTAAAGGTCAGATGATATTTAAATTTAAATGTACATGTCAAAATATTCCCCACTTTCGCTGACTGTACAATTTCAGCCGTTTCCGCGACATCGTAAAATCAATCGTGCATTTTGAATTATTATTGTTCTAGCGTTGTCGAGTGTGAAGTTTGCAATTTCTTTAACGCCTGAACGTCG
The DNA here is from genome assembly GCA_016746295.1 of Potamilus streckersoni. NCBI lineage: Eukaryota > Metazoa > Mollusca > Bivalvia > Unionida > Unionidae > Potamilus > Potamilus streckersoni. The sequence continues at coordinate 561,321 of JAEAOA010001816.1, forward strand.
AAAGGAAATGTTATATAAAATAACCGAAGAGAAAGAAGGAAAGAGGTGTGTGCAGAATAGTGTGCTGAGGACATGAATAAATACAAGGCTTAAACAGTATGGGGTAGGCCATTTTTCCTCGGTATTATTCATGTCAGCAATACATTTAACTCACTATTTACGGACAAGTACTGGGTTGTGCTTGAGGGTGTTAAATATAACATTCCAAGTGAGATGGATTCGTGTAATACCTTTCCCTAACTGAATCTGAAATGGTCACTAGCAATTGTCCAATGATTAAACTTCTTCTCATTATTGATTGCAGGGCTACAACTGGGGTTGTTAAGTATTGAGTCCCATGTTCGATGGTTTAGTATAATATAAATGGCACGTGCATTGAAACTGCATGATTCAATTTAAAGAATTTTTGCATTCTTCTCGACCAAACGATGATTGATTCTTTGTTGGCACCAGGCTATTTTGTTGTGAAGAAAATTATTCAGAAATATGTAGTGTCTTTTTCTTGTGGCGATTCTTGAAAGTAAAACGTTGTTATGAAAATGAAAATAAGTGTCCTAATTAATCAAATGTACTTAGTGGAAAAACATATATGGATATTTTAAACAATATTGCGAAACAAATTTCTGTGTTATTTGTTCTATCGTTGATTTTTTTAAAATGTAAATTGTGCATTTCATCCACTGACATCAAATGCCGCTTGGTTGTTTCCATAAAGGCTGGATTTTGGTGGCAATAGAAAGGTTGTCTCCTAATCCAGTGCTTCACATTTTCGTGATGTACGCCAAAATCTGAACAAAAAATTAAGAGTCTCAGTTGTGGTGTGTAGAATTCAGGTAAATCTTTAATTGGTCTCGTGTGTATAAACTAACCGCAGTCAGAAATCACATACATAGTCTCTTGTGTATAAACTGACTACGGTCTGAACTCACTTATATGGACTTCTGTGTATACACTAACCGTGGTCTAAAATCACTTACATGGTCTCCTGTGTATGAACTAACCCCCGGTATGAAATAACTTACATGATCTGTGTATGAACTGACCACGGTCTGAAATCACTTACATGATCTCCTATGTATAAGAAGTCAATAATAAATTTAATAAACGTCAGTGCAGTGCTGGATTAAACCCTGTGGAGACCACTAAGCAGTCCAAATCTCACCCCCCCCCACACACACACACACACTCGCAAATTATCTCCTAATACATCAAGATGAAATCAATTTCAGTATTATTTTTATCCGTTGTCGCTGGGGCCCTAAAAGGCGTAGGGCCCATAGGCCGGTGGCCCATTGGTTAATCCCACTGGTTAATCCAGCACTGCAGAAACGGGTATAATGACCATTGTGAGGTACAATATTCCAGAATTAAGGGGAAATGCATACTGTTTCAAAATAAATTCCTGTAGTTAGGGAATCAGTGCATGATGATCTTACCATGCTTTCAAAGCCTAGCTCCTCTGTACAACTTATGTAGGTCCACGGCCGAGAAGGCAGACAGCGACTATGGTTGTGTTGCGTTCATACTGTCATGTGCATTGTCAGGTGTCCGTCATGGAGTGCGAGTTCAAACTTTTAATATTGTACAGAATAAAAATTTCTATAATTTAGTGGCAATATGTCATTTTAGCTGCATTCCAGTGTAACGCATCCCAGTTCCATTGCTTTCTCAGTGGAGTTTGTATAGAGGCGACAAACGTTTGCGACAATGAAATAGACTGTCCGGATGTGGAGGATGAACTGGACTGTGGTAAGTAAACTTCTGTGAAATTTGCATGTATTTGTCCTGGTCAATCCATGCTGAGTAGATTGTCCAAGTTAAATCTAGTATTTGGGACGATATCTGATGCCTATAGAATGAATATCTATCAATCAGGATATCCATGCCACAGTGTTTCTGAAATATGAAATACTAATTAAGTCAAATACTAATTAAGTCAAATACTAATTAAGTCAAATACTAATTAAGTCATGAAATTTAGAACAGTTTCCATGTAACAGAATTACAATATTATTAATGTGAATCAGTCGGACTGCAGTTTCTATACAAATAACGTATTACACATTTAAAGAAAAAAAAAATCAGTAAAGTAAAATGCTCTCCCCTTCAATTACATATGACCAATAAGTGTTAAAGCAATCACAAAATGGAGGCACAAAATATGAAACATAAATTTGGCAACTCCTGCAATGCTAACAAGATTGGCTCAGTGACTAGCGTGCCGGACTCACGACCGGCTCAGTGACTAGCGTGCCGGACTCACGACCGAAAGGGTGTGGGTTCGAATCCTACCACCGGATCAGCCTGGGTCAGCTACTGTGGTGTGGCAAGGTACTTTACTCCAATTGACTCGACCCAGTGTCATATTGTGTTGCTGTGCCGTAAAGCACCAAACCAAAACTGACAGTCCACAAGTCTATGTTGCATAACATCTATCTCAACTATCCTTCTTTTACAGACATTTCGTGCAGTAGCAGAGAGTTCAAATGCACGAACAGGATGTGCATCACCGCAGCATGGGCATGCGACGGCGAGGTCGACTGTTCTGACGGGAGCGACGAAGTCAATTGTGATACTGCAGGTTATGTTTTAATGAAAAACAACTCACTGCTTTGTAACAGGCACTGGATAAAAGCAAAACTAACATCTTCGAATCAAGGAAGGAACTGCGATATAACGGTTTTAGAGTGCAAAATCTGAACATACATATAGGTTTTAAGAATTTTTTCTTTAATATTTACATAATAATAGCATGCAAATACATTTCATCTAGTTTTCATTCACCAAAGTAATCAATAAAATCTGCATATAAACTGAATATCAATTATAGTTTGTTGCAACTCTATGGTCACAAACTAAGTAAGAAAAAGAAGAAAAAAAACCCCCAAAGTATTGTAAAACTTAGCAAATAATTTGTTTAATTCACTGTTATAAGTGGAGATATGAGAGGAACTTACATTATTATGAAATGAATCTAAAATTGTCCTGAAAAAGTTATATGCAAGTCCAAAAAAAATGAAACGTTTCGTGTAAATTTCAAAACAGGAATATACTGATCCACAAAGAATCGTGACTTTGTCAAGATTGTATTGCTCAGACTCCTTTGTATAACTCACAATAGTTCCAGAATAATATTATAGTTAAAATAATTGACACTTTCTGTTTCATTCCATGAATGCTCTTCCTACTGATTAATATCAAGTTCAACATAATACACTTAAAACAAAAACACAAGAAATTAGAATGACTCCTAAAATATAAATGATCGCACAGATCTATTCTTATATACACCTTCTATCACGGCTGTAGTTCAAAACATATCCCACTTGACAGATCATAGTACTAAATTTATTTATAAATGCCCACTCACGTTACCAAGCGTTACCAATGGGAAGTTACTAAATTCTTCTAGAACCGTCCAAACCTATCAGCCAATGAGAAATTTACCGACATTTGTCATCAAGGTTATTACTAGTAACTGTCAATACACGCGCAAGCACCCATTTACATAGCCTACACAGTTCCTTCGGTCCACATATTTCTAAAACAGACACAGGTCACCCAGGCAATATCAAACTAAAGACAATCTGCATACAACCCACAACCATGAATAAAAATTACATACATACATACATACATACATACATACATACATACATACATACATACATACATACATACATACATACATACATACATACATACATACATACATACATACATACATACATACATACATACATACATCACGTTTTGTATATTATAATATCTAATATGGTGTTCTTGTTGCTGTCAACTTAAATGTTGTTATTTATTTCGGCATTTGCTTACATTACAAAAAATTTCATATTTAACTTCTTTAGGTTAGTATGGTAGAGTGATGAAATAGAGAGAGTTTAAATAAATTTTTATGGTTTTGTACGATTTGTCGAGGCTTTCGTAATTTGACAATGAACAGCAAACTTTGTACATAGAAATATTTGGAATTATGAAGTTTTAATTTGTGCTGAATAATAAAATGATAAATCCATATACTGTAATTTAATTTTCTTATTTATGAATTTTCCAAAAACTATACATTCGTCGAGACGTAAATTGGTGGATTTGGGAAATGGGTCATAGTTTTTCTATATAATGATTGTTATTCATTTGGATTTTTAAATGCGTGGTTAATAGTAAGTACAAAATTTATGAGAATTTGCTCCTTGAGGATAATAATGAATCTACAGTAATTTAATTTTTAAAAAAAGTAATGATTTCAACAACCATAGCTCGTTTGTCTAGTAGCTATCTCTGTAGCAAACCTAATTTATATACTTCTCATTGTTTACCTCGAAGTAATATTTGGTGTATATGTGTGGGGATCCTTTATTTTCATTTCTAGTCTTATATTATATTTCTATCGCAAATTTTTGGCGTTACATTCATTCATTTTATATTATTTTTACTCTATAACCAATGAAAGTCTTCTGGAAAAACATCTATATATATATCACCAATAGGGTATGGTATATATATATATATATATATATATATATATATATATATATATATATATATATATATATATATATATATATATATATATATATATATATATATATATATATATATATATATATATATATATAACTCCTAAATTAAGAAATAAGATTATTGTTTTCAAAATTCAGTATCAATCATATTTGTTTTCTTATCTTTCGTATAGACGTGTCTTGTGAAAATCCGAGTACATTCCGATGCTCTGACGGAAAGTGTATCCACGCCACCTTGGTATGTGATGGTGATACTGACTGTGAGGACAAGACTGATGAAGTGTCATGTGACATGATTGGTACGTAAACTAAACTTGTTTGCTTCTTCTACAAGTTGCTCTTTTGTATCAACTGGAGGTGACTCAACACAGAGTTATATTTAAGAACGTACGGAATTTATGTGTGGATCTAACCACTTGAAGGAGAATGGAGGCTAATATCAAAAAGCCATTGATTATAGTATATACTGAAGTATTTATACTACTAGTATGAATAACACGATATACTGCCAGTAAGGATAACACTATATGCTACTGTAAGGATAACAATATGTACTACCAGTAATGATAACAATATATACTACCAATATGGATAACAATATATGCTACATTAATAATAGCAATATACACTACCAATATGGATAACAATATATGCTACATTAATAATAGCAATAACAATATATGTTACAGTAATTATAGCAATATATACTACCAATAAGGATAACAATATTTACTACAGTAAGGATAACAATATGTACTACCAATATATATAACAATATGTACTACAGTAATAATAGCAATATATACTACCAATAAGGATAACAATATATGCTACAGTAAGGATAGAAATATATGCTACTAGTATGAATAACAACAGCCATAATTCTTAATAATTAGTGAAATGAAAGTAGCTACTCTCACAAGTTTTATACTATCGGCAAAAAAAAAGAAATGTTTAAAGGTATACTAGTATAATGACTGTCATTATATAGAACAGTAAAGTTTGAGAAATATCACGTGGCATGAAATTATAGCATGTGGTACTAGTATATACATTCTCAATATCAAATTTATAATCTATTCTATACTAACATGCGATATCAATGTGATAATGGTTACCAATACTGTACTAGTGTGTGTGTATATATATTTATATACATAATATATATATATATATATATATATATATATATATATATATATATATATATATATATATATATATATATATATTCATATATTCTCCTCCTACTGTCACACTAATTTCATTAATATGTACTAACCCTCCTCTCGATCGCTCCGGTGGCCTAGTGGTAGATCGTCCTCCTCGGATGCGGGAGGTCGCGGATTCGAACCATACCAAACACTTTTAAAACTCATGCTAACAACTGCCTCTCTTGGAGCTCAGTATTAAGAGGTTAGTGTTAGGACTTGTCGGCCTGGTGTCAGGATAATGTGACCTGCTGAGACATCATGCTACATGTCTGCGGCATGATGCCCCAGTGCTAGACATCACATTGAACTGTCACACAGCAGATATCGCAGTGATATGAGTGAAACATTATTAAAACTACGTTAAAAATCAAGTCACACTCACATTAGTATTAACAGGGGGCGATATACGGACAATGGGAATTAACATTACGGGACCCTAATATGGAATATACGGACAAAATTTATACGGACAATGGTAATTAGCATTTAGGGATCCTTCTTTGAGTTATACGGGCAAATGGTACAGCCTGAGAGTGTCTGCGGACAATAGGAATGGAACAAGTCAGATGACGTGACGGTACTGGACATTTGCAACAACGTGGCAAGGGACTGACCTAAATACGTTAGGTTACATAGGTAGGGACAAATACAAGAGAGACATATACATATATAAACACAACCACAGATTGATGAACATCAATCTATCAAAATCTCAATTAGTTAAACCTAAAATATTCAATATACTAAAAAAATATTTAAATAAGAGAGAATAAATCATTTCGAAGCCATGAAGTGGCCATGAAAAGGACCGTTATTTTTATGTTAACACTATTCCGTTAACATGGAGGACATCGCATGGGTCTTCTTCTCTTCCTCAAACATTGTCTCACTTCGGGTCCGTAGATAAGGACTCTCTTCATACAGCATTGTCTTTCCACATAGCATCTTCTTTTCGAAACAGTTACACCGGTGACTAAGAAGACTATAAATTGGGTTGCACCGTCAGCGGCTACTAAAGTTAACACAGACCAACTTCAAAGCTTTTGTGGATTTTCTCACTTCTTCGCAAGAATTTGTTCCGGTACCAGCACCTTCGAGACCTAGGTCTAGAAGAGAAGGAGAACAATGAAAGACAAACCGTAACGGCACTCGTGGACATTCTGACAGAGTTAAGAAGTCTGAAACAAATGTATCGGACGTCTTTATTGCGACCTAAGAGAAAAAGACCTTCCCTATCCAAACAGCTGAACCCTATTACTGGTAGTACAGCCTGAGATACCAGCCCTAATGATTTCTACTAAATCGTCGACAGGAGCAAGTCCAGAAGTCAGCCTTGACCGTGGCAAAGGCTTAAGACAGTGAAAGCGGATTGCTTCTCGTTCCTGATTTGCTTTGTTTTATAAAAAAGCAAAACCAAAAAAAATAAAAAATAAGCAAAACAAGCACCCAACTGTCCTTTTCAGGGCCACCCATTTCCTTCGAAAAGAGTTAATATTAATTTTGCCGAAATCAATGAATACTCAAAATCCCATTTTTTAACTCTACGAATTACGTGTGTGAATGCGTGATTTTAGAACCTTTTTCTAAAAAAAATCAAAACCAGGAGACACTTATGTTTTTCTGTCTGGTTTATTCTGATACAAATTATGCAATTCAATTCATAACACAACACAACATTTTAAATAAAAGGTTCATAGATCTCTCTCTCTCTCTCTCTCTCTCTCTCTCTCTCTCTCTCTCTCTCTCTCTCTCTCTCTCTCTCTCTCTCTCTCTCTCTCTCTCTCTCTCTCTCTCTGCAGGTGAGGACATGTTAAACGACAAAGCTTTGACAGCCGAAGACAATCCTCACAATGTGGGTTTTAACGAATGTCGAAAGAAACTCCTGAAAGTATGTAGTATAGAACTGATGGATCGTTTGCATTTGGACATGTGGTTGAAAGACAAGTATTTGCTCAAACGAGTGGATATACGCATGAGACTGTATCGCTGAAGTGTCGCTTTCCATTAGAATGCTCATGCCAACAAGTACAAGCAATAATCCAAGAAGCCACACTTTACGTGCGACGCGTAGACGTGTTACTTAAAGTGGGAAATAACATCAGTCACACGATGAGCAAAACAACAGCGAAATACATATTTCGCGTAGAAGTGACAACTTTCACCATTGCTGGTGGACTAAGATCCAAGATCGAAGATTATCTGTTCCAAATACAGTTACCCAACGTTTAATCAGCAATGTAACCCTTAACGTTCCACAATCAAAATCCTTTCTAGTTCATGCAGTACAGTGTCCAAGATCGAAGTCAGTAGCGATGACTAGACTTGTGTACCAAACCCGTCAAACCTAACTTTAACCTGAAGAATTACATGAGATTGTACTTGTCACCGTACAAAGCTACCGAATAGTTAGTGACGAACACCATCCACGGTATTTTTTACAAAGATTATACAGGAGGTTGCACTCTCTGGGCCTTTGATTTCGCTCCAGACCATGGCAGCTACAAGGACATTTCCACTCTACAATTTGGTCAACTGCGTGTGTACCTTCAGTTTGCAGATGCTCTCGCCGAGACGGTGAACGTCACCCGGTATTACCAAATTCGATAAATCCATATAAATCGATAGTTTAAAAGAAATCATTATAGATTATTAAATATTATGGAAGACTGTTATTCATCTCTGAACAGTAGAGAATCTATGGAAATGGAAATGGAGTGGAGGGTACAGTGAAACCATAACCCCAAGACAAAGACGAAGAGGACATAGTGGTCACGCCAAGATGGCCAGAACAAGAAAAACATTTAGTGTCCTGTTTTGCTAAACACCTGGTGTTCAAAATTACGGGATTGGTTAAGAAAGATTGCTATGGATGTCAAAACTATCATGCCAGTCAAATTCAACACGATAAGTGTCTGATGATGAAAAATAATTAGACGAGTATCTGGACGAGGTTTGGGGCTTCATCACGAAGAAGCAAAGTTGCATGAGTAGTATAACAGCTTGCGTGGTCATTCTTGTCCTCCATTGTCTACTCTGGAGATCTATCGATTAGAGAATCTAAGAGAAGAAAGAAACAAACGGTTGCTTGACAGAGTTTTTGAAGAAAAAGTCAGAAGTGAAAATTTATCATTACCTGTGAAAAAACCAAAAGAAGAAGAAACAAATAGATACCTGTGAACTATATTGCCTTTTGAACAACAGTTTGTATACTGCGTTTGTGTTCGTTTGTGTTCGTTTGTGTTCGATTGAGTGGATAGTAGATATGGTGTGTTTTATTCCTTCGCGTTTATTTGTGTGGATATTATATAATATGTGAAGTGAGTGTAATGGATGTTTTCTTTCACGTCCGTGCTTCACGTATACAAAACGAAGCGGGTGTCAGTCAGGTTACCAGTAGGCGGGAGTTGAGGCGGAAGGCCGGTACGCTCTGTTACAATACGCAGCCAACCAAAGGGTCTTAAGGTCAGCAAATAAAGATCAGCACCACGACCAAAAGCCCAGCCCTAGGGCTAAGCGCCTCCCTGGAGAGCAATGTTACCAAAAGGTAACATCCGGCCAAGGCGGTGAGCCACCAGGGGAGTTAATAGGCCCACGCGCCGGGGCAAAAGTGTCTAGCACTGAGACACGGGTGAGCCCTGCCTCGGAAGGAGGCCGCTAGCCCTTTTCAGTGCTTTAACCAGTCATAATACACGAAAGTGGACACATGACTATAATAACAGATCAGTCAGTCAGTCAATCAGGTTACCTTCGTTAACTAGTTAACATGAATTTGTTTAATAAACTGAAATAGATGTGATTTTGACAATACGTGGTAGAAATAATTGAAAAGAAATGGGGATATCCAGTTACCAAAAACTCTGTAACCAGTTGAGTCACCAGCCTGAACATAGCCAAGGATAAAGTGATAGGCATGGCAGACGAACGAGTGGAAAGGTTAAGGTGGCGCTCTACAGTTTCGTATTTAGCATAGGTTTAAAATTTTAAAGAAAAAGAGTTTCCCCGGGTTTCCTCACTAGTTATACTGGTTATTTAAAATAGACTTTGTATATCTTAGGTGTTGTTCAAAGAACCTTTAATTCCCTTTATTTTGATGTATGATTGATGGGTGTAATATGGGTTAGAGAGTATGCAGCTTGGCCTTACTCCAGATGTGCATCTTTCAAAAAAGTGCTAGCTCTACTTGCTCATTTTCACTTCTCGAACTTCAGAGGTCAATTGTAAAAAAAGAGCCGATAACTTTTTTTTACATTTTATGTATTTGGTAAATCAGTCATTGCACTTTTAGAAGCTGGTATTATCTAGTTTGGCAAAATTCATTTTCCATATTTTAATAGCTGCCAAGAATAGTGTACTTTAGACAAATTTAGGTTGATTTTTGGAGCACAAGGGAGCAGTCATTTTATTTAGCAGTGTCCTAAGATCATTTAAAATTTCCAAAAGTACAATATCCAAAGAAATTTCATCCACATTACATGAAAGTAGTATATAGGTATGCCAACATTCTCTCCACTGTGCATGTTTAAAATGCAAACAACTTCACCTTACATACATCACTCTCTCAAAAGTACATAATAACTGGTGAGCGCCACCTAAGACGTTTCGTCCATCCTAAATATATGAGAATGGGGACAATGAAGGATGCTCTTGATGTTGTTATAGGGGTGATGTGCTTTCTTCAAGATGTAGCCTATTTAACCGATTGGTCTTTTGTTTATTGGGGATGAGAGCAATTAAAGAAAGCATAAGACCTGACGAGAAAGGTACTGGAGGAAGAAGTGAAGAAAATCAAAGCCTGGAAAAAAAAATAAGAGAATTGGACAAAGAGAAAAAGGAGAAGAAAATGGAAAGAAGAAAGAAGACTTTGACAAACTATAAACAACTGGATAAATGTGCAAGAGACATTTAGAGCAATGGTAAATCCTGACTGGATGCTACAGAAAGAAAAGAAGAAAGGAATCGTTCATAATTGAGGAGCTGGTGGAAGAAGTGTAAACATTTAAGAAGAAGAAGAAGAAGAAGAAGAAGAAGAAGAAGAAGAAGAAGAAGAAGAAGAAGAAGAAGAAGAAGAGGAAGAAGAAGAAGAAGAAGAAGAAGAAGAAGAAGAAGAAGAAGAAGAAGAAGAAGAAGAACCCAAAGGTCATTTTCAGGGCCACTCGTTTGCCTCGAAAAGATATTTATTCTCACTTTGCCATATATGTGCTTTATATCTATTGTATATGTCTTTGTATCTACTGTATTTGTCCCTACATAGGTAACCGCGTATTGAGGTAAGTCCCTTTCCACATTGTTGTAAGTGTCCAGTACCGTCACGTCATTTCGCCTGTTCCATTCCTATTGCCCGTATACAGTCCCAGGCTATGCCATTGTCTGTATAAATCAAGTAGGGTCCCGTAATACTAATTCATACTGTCCGTATAAATTTTGTCCGTATTTCTACTGTCCGTTTAAATTTTGTCCGTATTCCATATTAGGGTCCCGTAATTTTAATTCCCATTGCCCGTATATCGCCCCATATTACTAATCTCATTAACCCTCCTCTCCTCATACTGTCAAACTAAGTTGTATTAATATACACTAGCCCTCCTCTGCCTCTACTGTCTCACTAAGTTGTATTAATATACACTAGCCCTCCTCTCCTCATACTGTCACACTAGGTTGTATTAATATACACTAACCCTCCTCTCCTCATACTGTCACAATAGGTTGTATTAATATACAATAGCCCTCCTCTCCTAATCCTGTCACACTAAGTTGTATTAATATACACTAGCCCTCCTCTCCTATGCTAATTATAATAAATTGTATTAATTTTCTCTTGACTTTCATCTCTCCAGTCCCCATACTTGTCTGGTTGTCTTAATTGTATCTTTAATTGGTGAAAGCTATGGTCACATTTTGTCTGGCATATTGCATGCTATTTGTTGCATTTTCTCACGGAATCGAATTTGTTGTGTGTGTGTCTTTCATAAAATGTACGTGTTTCCTAATGAGTACAAGATAATGAGTGATTATAATTGGCATTATCAAACGATTAATGATTTCCTAGGTAATGATGGTTCTTTTGTCTTCGCCGCCTGGGACAAAATTGTCGTTGTGTCTGTCAGAGGCGAGGCCTTCGTGGCCGAGCATATTCCACTCAAAGGGATTGATTCCACGGTCTTTTTGGATGTGGATAGACTTAGTAATACAGTCTATTGGAGCAGCCCAAATTACATACATAAGGCAAACCTAAACGGTTCAGGTAAAGATTCCGGATTTTCTACCTACTTATCTGTAACTCTGTATTTCCAGTTATTGTCTTTTTTTAACTTGTTAGGCTATTAAACATGTATGTATGTATGTATGTATGTATGTATGTATGTATGTATGTATGTATGTATGTATGTATGTATGTATGTATGTATGTATGTATGTATGTGTGTGTGTGTGTGTGTGTGTGTGTGTGTGTGTATGTATGTATGTATGTATGTATGTATGTATGTATGTATGTATGTATGTATGTATGTATGTATGTATGTATGTATGTATGTATGCATGCATGCATGCATGCATGCATGCATGCATGCATGCATGCATGCATGCATGTATGTATGTATGTATGTATGTATGTATGTATGTATGTATGTATGTATGTATGTATGTATGTATGTGTTTGTGTGTGTGTAGGTAGGTAGGTAGGTAGGAAGGTAGGTAGGAAGGTTGCAAGGTGGGAAGATTATACATAGGAAAGTCGGTAGGATGGTGTTGTGTCAATAGTTAGATAGGTATATAGTCACCAATCATTTTGAGAGATTTTAGCAATCCATGTTAGCAAAAGATATATATATATATATATATATATATATATATATATATATATATATATATATATATATATATACACAATATATATACACAATATATATACACAAAATATATACACAATATATATATATATATATATATATATATATATATATATATATATATATATATATATATATATATATATTCTGTAACTCCTGGTACATAATGTTATAATTTTATCTAAGCAATATAATTCATATTCATGACTGTAAAAGTGCACAAAATATCTTTAGTTAAGTTCGGCCTACGTGACTTGAATCTGTTACGAGTATAATATTGCACAGAATCAATAGATAGATGTTTATGTACGTGTTGACAATTAATAATAATAATATTAAAAATAAGGCTTAAACGGCACCTACAGCGTAGTTTTTGACTGAAGAGATATCGATATTTTGAGGATAATTCTGTAGCTTTGGATTTGTTGCGCATGGGCACATAAATGTGATTAATTTGACACAAAATCAATAGTGCATGCTGTCAGGCGGGGTCTGTTGAAAAGTATATTGGCAATATACAGTGTACATAAAGATAAAATTAAACATTCAGAGTCAATCCGCTTTTTGGAGTCATCCAGACTTATTTGTTCCTGTTGTAAGTCTGCTGACTTGTTTTATGCTGTACTTAGATATTATTGGAGAGTAAAACATTTTTTTTGTACTGTACATTGGAAATAAAAAGTGCTAATTATTTTGACTATAATATTATTATTGAAACGTTATAAATTATTATAGACATCGCCATCTTGACAATGTCACGGTTCTTGAATATATACATATATAGTTACGACTCTATTGTCACAAACTTAAGCAACAGAAAGAAGAAAAGCCAACAAATTTAAAACACTTAAATAGTTTAATTATCAAAATTATAAATAAAAAATGTGACAGGAACTTACTTTATTATGAAGTGAATCCAATCTAGTCCTTATAAAGGTCCATGAAGGTCCTAATTTATGAATTATCCCTACCTATCTGTCACTTTTTAAGGCCATTAGGAAACAATAGGCAAAGCAAGGACATCTCGTTTGTGTCCCATATGCAGTTCAGACTTAAATAGAACAGAGAAAATGTATTGATAACAACTGTACATGCACGAGAATCAAGGCATTATAATGGCCACATTCTCTTACACGAGAATCAAGGCAATATAATGAACACATTCGCGTGCACGAGAATGAAGGCCTTATAATGTTCACACTCGTATGCACGAAAACCAAGGTAATATAATGACAACATTCGGATGAATGAAAATCGAGGCAATATAATGACCACAATCACATGAACGAAAAACAATGCAATATTTTGTCCACAATCGGAGGCACGAAAATGAAGGAATATAATGACCACATTTGGATGGTACCATATGGCCAATCCATGGCAGAATATTACACAAATCATTTGGTCCAGATTCAGTGAAGGAAGTGTGTGCCATCATGACAGTCATTTTGGTTTAAATATACCATTTTGTCCGATAATATATACCAAATGGTTGATACACCATTTTGTCCGATAATATATGCCAAATGGTTGATATACCATTTTGTCCGATAATATATGCCATATGGTTGATACACCATTTTGTCCGATAATATATGCTAAAAGGCTAATATACCATTTTGTCCGATAATATATGCCAAATGGTTGATACACCATTTTGTCCGATAATATATGCTAAAAAATTACTGTACCATTTTTGTCCGATAATATATGCCAAATGGTTGATACACCATTTTGTTTGATAATATATGCTAAAAGGTTAATATATCATTTTTGTCCGATAATATATGCCAAATGGTTGATACACCATTTTGTCCGATAATATATGCTAAAAGGTTAATATACCATTTTGTTCGAAATTATATGCCAAAGTGGTTAATATATCCTCACCGTGTTTTTGCTGACTTTTTTTAAACTTAAACTACAATTTTAAAGCTTGTGTAAATGGATGCTAATTCTTTAATGCTTTCTTAATTCATATGCTTCGTATACAGATCAGGACACTCTGTTAAAGACTGGAGTCAAGAACATAAGCGAGGGGCTAGCTGTCAATCAAGTGGATAAAACCATTTACTGGACAAATAAAATGAATCAAAGTATTTCCATGACAAATCTTCTTGACATGACAACCGTTACTATAGCAAGTAATATCACAGAGCCTATCGATGTCTACTTCGATAGAAAGGCAAGGTTAGTATTTTCGTCCATATAATGACAAAAATGTTCCAGATTTGCACATCTTGCACTAAATAAAGGTTCGACATCTGTACATACTATGCGGTATCTACAAAGTTTTTTTTTTATATTTTGTATAAGAAAATAGTTCTCGAGAGAAGTGGGAACTATTGTATTGTCTCTAAGTGTCGAAGCCACGAATAACATTGCAAACTGTTTTTCGTTTACGAGTAACAATTCTCTCATAGCCACTGAAATAAGCGTAGACTTTCTCAGTTTTGGTTTTTTTTACTTATATTTTAATTTATTATATTTTTCAAACCAAATATCTTCGATTTGCATGGATTTTGTCTCCATTCTGTGCCAATGTAGATTTGTAGAGTTAACTTTATTTGTGTAGGAGTTCTGTAGAAATACCACAAAGCTGTCACATAAAGCAAACTTCAGAGTTTAACAAATTGTAATGAATAAGTTTCTGCGGGAAGGCAAGCAGTTGACTCCGAAAAACAAATTACATTTTCACTTTAAAATTCTCCAATTGACGGATCGGGTATCTGGAAGTCGAGAGACATATAATATATAGCAAATATATAGTTGTGTGTGTATCACTCATCTGCAGACTCTCTCTCTCTCTCTCTCTCTCTCTCTCTCTCTCTCTCTCTCTCTCTCTCTCTCTCTCTCTCTCTCTCTCTCTCTCTCTCTCTCTCTCTCTCTCTCTCTCTCTCTCTCTCTCTCTCTCTCTCTCTCTCTCTCTCTCGTAACAACCTGTCAGCATGAAAGAAATAGCGTGGCGGATTTTAGCCTGTCTCATGCCACGATGTCTCTGGACTGGACCTGTTAGTGATGGAAAAATGTAGGGAAAGGGAAAGCTAGAAATGTGGAATAACAAGTTTTTTTATTTGATAACAATGTCAATTAAAGCATAAAAATGACTTAGATGAACTGTAAATACATTTAAATTTTTGAAATACTTGTTGCCGGTTACTCGTTTCGCTTAGTTTATATTTTTATATTTTCAACTCGTTTAAATATGCTAGCCGCTATGTGAAAGTCAGCTCATTCAATGTTTAAGTAGTTAACCATGTTGTTTTTAGTACTCTGCTTTCTAAAATTCAACCTTCTTTCTTGTTTAAATCATAAGTGTGTCTTATATTTATTTATTAAATATGCATGAAAATGGAAATTAAAAAAAAAACGCAAAAAATTACAAAGTAGCTTGTGATTATTCGCGAAAGGTTAAAAACTACATTTTGAAGCAAACTAGACAGGGCTGTGTAGCGCGCATTCATTCCGTCAATACCTAGTGCTTCAGAAATACAAGTATACACACACACACACACACACACACACACACAGATATATATATATATATATATATATATATATATATATATATATATATATATATATATATATATATATATATATATATGATAACAGTAAAAAAAATGTATAGCTTGCACGCTTTGCTTATATATACCACTCGTTCTATACATAATTAATTAAAAAGAAACAAGACAAGATGCAAAAGTCGGTCGGACACGCATACACCTCTCTCTCTCTCTCTCTCTCTCTCTCTCTCTCTCTCTCTCTCTCTCTCTCTCTCTCTCTCTCTCTCTCTCTCTCAAATGGATTTCGATTTTGATAAATTTGAAAAGAATGGGCTTGAATAGGACAAGGCATGGTTGAATTAAAAATCTGTTCGATCGTCTGAAAACGAAACGTATTACACAAATTTATTTTTAGAAACAATAGTAAAATTGACCTTTGAACTATTAACCTCAGAATTAATGGGTTGCGATGGGCTAAGGTATATATATATATATATATATATATATATATATATATATATATATATATATATATATATATATATATATATATATATATTTGTTACGAGTATATGCTCTAAAAGTGAAATAAAAGAGTGAAGACAACAAGCTTTGTAAAATGTATCAAATAATTTATTTCTCTTGAATATAAAGTTTTTAAAAATTAAGATAAAAGAACTCACGGTTTTATGGATCAAATCCAAAAATAATCCAAGAATTTAAAAATAAAAGTCCTAGTAATAAAAAGTCCTGAATTAAACCGAGTTCGAGTCCCGATTAAATCCAAAAATGGAAGGCTCTCACGTCTGTTATGGTCAGTGAAGTGTTGTTGTGTCAACAATCCTTTGTTCAATCACAGAAAATATTATTCCAGTTTTGAATTCAGTATAACTTCCAATAAATGTAGATCCAAGAATTTTGTAGGAGCACTTATGTATTTTCAGGAAAAAAAATCACTTGAATAATTTGTGAAAATAAACACACACACACACACACACACACACACACACACACACATACACTAAATTGCGTTCTTTTTTGGGGCTGATCAGAATACAGTAACAAGAAGTTGTGTTTAAATCTGTTTACCTACAAATATCTTTAGATATGTAATATTCTTTGGAACGTTGTTGAAAAAAGATACATGACAATAGAAGATACTGCACGATTCAGTGGCTGTCGCTGTTCAGCTTACATTTAAAGTTTAAACAAATAAAATGGGGACTTTGACCTTTGACCTCTATGATCTTTAATCTCTTGTTATTTAATCCATAGTTGTAATCAAAATTATGATATAGTATGCAAAAGTAGATATTGTCTTTAAAATAAGTTAACCAAGAGATCAAGCCAGACAGATACGTGGATGGACAGACAAGCATCGTGACCGCTCGATCTTTCTTACGACATTCATCGGATTCGTAAAAAAATAAACCGCATGCCTTGCCATTATTTTGCGATGTTAATGAATGAGTGACTGGCTGAATTCACATATCATTATCAATGGTTTCATTTGTATTATCCTTTTCGGTTTTTTTATCGCACATGGAAGAAATATGTTGAAATAATTGAATAGCTCGTGTTCTAATGGAATATCTCATGTTCTATGAAAGTTGTTTTTTTTTTGTTTTCTACCAAAACTTGCTAATATTTCTAAGAATAACATTGTCTATCTTTCATCTGTGGACTGGGATTTTTCAGACAAGTATACTGGACTGAAGGGAAAACTTTGCCGAAAATTTCACGAGCAGATTTGGATGGTAGTAACAGGATAACCGTCGTGGATACGGACGTTATGTGGCCTCACAGTCTTGCAATTGACCATCTTAACAGTCGTCTTTACTGGACGGACATCATGAAGCAAACTGTGGAGATGATCTTCCTTAATGGAACTGGAAGACGGGTGCTGGTGGGGAAATTGGGAAGACCCTTAGGGATAACGCTAATAGGTAATTAGAAAATCATGGCGATATCTGGCTTATTTACCGTATCACCTCTATAACACTAACGTGAAATGGACGTAATTAGAGAGATTGGTAGTTGAACTGAACGAGTGTCCATGTAATCGTTAGCATTGTGCAGGCTAATCTTAAAGGACTTGTTTCATCAGTTCAGGGTGTTTGAAGCAATAATAGTTCAATTTATTCTGCTCAAAGCTGTTCAAAAGTTTGACAGCAAGAAATATAAAAACAGAAAATAGATCAACTCTGGCAGCATTTCTAAGCATTTATCAGTAATGATAAACTATATTTGAGGATAGTGACTATTAAAAAAAATAGGTCGCTCTATCCGCAACGACATGTACATCAATTACTCATATTAGGTAATTTATGAAAGAAGCGTCACATCTAGACGTTGACAACACATTCATTATTAATTTTCTATTCATTATGTAACGCACAGGTGGGATTCAAGTGTTACGATTCTATGCTCTTAAAATAAGTAACAGAAAAGAGTCAAAACAGCAAGCTTTATAAAAATTTAACAAATGATTTATTTCCCTAGAATACAAAGTGGAAAATGAGGAAAAAGAATTTGCGGTTCTACGAATTAAATCCAAAAATAATACAAGAATTAAAGACACAAGTCTTAGTAATAAAAAAAATCTTGAATGAAACTCAATGCAAGTCCCGTAGAGATTTTAAATTGTAGGCGACGACTTGTCTGTTATGACCTGCGTCATACTAATGTGTTAGCAGTCTCTTGTTGAATCACATACATATTATTCCAGATTTGAATTCAGTATAAATTCCAATGAATGTCTTTATCCAAGAATTTTATCAGAGCAATTTTGTATTTCCAGAGATAAGAATTACTTGCATTCAACAATTTGAAGTATATAAAATTCAGTCCAAACTGGTTACAAGATAAAGCAACTTAATGTGTCAAGTATTTTAAGCCCAACTGACTAACCTTTACCAAAACATCAGTTATACAACTAATTAAGACGAAAATAGATTCCCCGATGAGTTCAATCTGCTGGAAACAAAATAGAAATTTGTTACCAATTGGCACATGATAAATATCACATAGTCCATGCATGATCTTGACTGGGCTTAATAATTCTTACACTGAGAAAGATCAAATATTAATTTAGTTCTTTAGGAAAACTGTCACTAATTTTGGAACAAGGTCAGCAACTAGATACAATGTTTTTATTATTAGTTGTTTATATCAATGAAATATATTTTGTTTTTAAAAGGTCAATCAGGTCAAACAGAAATGAACTAAATTCTGGACAAACTCAAGTACAGCAAACAATGTTACATTACAATAGCATGTAATAGAATTTAAAAAATTAAAACTAACAGACAATTAAATTAAATTTACATAATCCAAGAAATAATTATTGAAGTTGATGTAGCCTGGTATTATAAAGTGAGAAAACACGAAAGGAAAGAAATTTTATACAAGCAACATCAGTGATGCACGACAACCGAATGAAAAGGACCATCGTGATCTTGCATAACCAGAGAGAGAAAAGAAAATATTTATTAATTAATGAATATGATTTTCGTTTTAATTCTGTTTAAAAGAAAATAGTACTTTTTATATTTTTTTCAGATCAGTTGTCCTTGGTGTTTTATATCAAGTCTTCGCAAAGGAGTTTGCTTTTGAAATTCAATTTTATTTAGCTGCTCAGTCTTAAAATTGAAAACCTCTTTATTTTACTTCCAGTCCTTGCGTCGAACAGATTTGTTGATACTGATACCAATCCACTCTGATATTCGACTATTTACCATTCCAATTTATGATTATTTATCAGGGTAATCTGAATGTATGATCATTTATATGCACCCTAAGTATAATTTAAACGTAGATGCTAACTACGACATGGCAGAAAGGTATGCTAAATATATCACAATTGTTTTTCCAGGTAAATATGTATATTGGAGTGATCGTCTGCTTCAACACGTGGCCAGAATCAACAAGGAAACGGGTCTGGAGAAAAGAGTGATTTATCTTCCTCAGCACTATCAGTACTTCTCCATAAAAACTCTGTCCCAAATCATTGTGCCAGAGAAAATTCCCAAATCATAAAATTATTACGCTATGAATTTTACAGTTCCATAACTCTCGTTTTAGAACATTCCAAAGTTCCAAATATCTTTGGAACAAATATTTAATGGGAAACAATCAGTGCTGACACGAATAAGTAGAAAAACGAATGCTTTGGCCAGATATGTATTTTAAATGAGTGAACATAGGAGTATCAGCATCCATTTTAATTCGAATTCTTTGTAAAGATACTGTACAGTAGACAGTTTTCTGAACATCAAGATGGCGATAGCAAGCGACTTAAAATTTTAGATTGTCATACACAATTTAGTTGAATTAGTTTTTATTTACGGATCTGGAAACAAATCCTACCGGTATGATTATACTAACCGTGGATGCAAAACCCTAACTTCAATGATATTAAGATATAATCTGGTGCTTTATGGTGTACAAATGTACCTATATATATATATATATATATATATATATATATATATATATATATATATATTCCTCATGTAGCTTCGTAGAATGCCTAATTTCATTACATTAATGCCTATCAAACACTATTGGTTACTACAATAAATATAATGCCTAATATAATAACTACGTATGTGTAACGATTATAACAATTAAAAGAACTTATAATTAAAGACTCAAAGGAAAATGTTTGGTACTGTAGTATTTGCATTATGTTACCAAATTTGAATCGTGCAGTTCGGATGACTGAACAAAATGAATAGATATATCAAACGTTTGAGTTTTTTTTTTTTTTGCACATTGGATCCTTTTTATGGACACATAAATATATCCAAACAATTTCTAACTTGAAACAATTCGTTTCAGCCAGTTCAAATGGAATGTTTTATCCGTTAGGTTTTTGTGTTTGTTAAATACGTGTGCTCATCCACACAATCCATTAAGTAGTTACAATATGGCAAGAAACACAGCTTTACACTGATATAAATGAAATACAAATTTGCCAAAAATGTTAGTAGTATAGTGGGAGGATAAAGGGTCTATGGGACTTCAATGTTAAAAATGGGTGTTTGCCCTATGGGAAATTTAACATTGTGGGACTGTATAGGGACAATGGGAATTTAACAAGGAATGTATAGCGACAACGGATTGGAACTGTATAGGGTCAATAGGAACGGCAGAGTAGGGTGGCGTCACGGTACTGGATTTTGGCAACAAAGTTGCAAGTGGCTGACCTGAGTATGCTCCTACCTAGATAGGTACATATAGAATTTATGTTGGAGTTTGGACCGAGACAAGGAAATCCCAGTCAAGGGTTACGTTATTTGTCTCCCTACAAGGCTTTCACGAGTGGGAAGATATATAATGTAACCCCGCCACTGGGATTTCCTTGTCTTGGTCCAAATCCTACCCAATATTATCATTTAAAGTAGGAAAGAATACTGTCGCATGTGCAGTATCGTTCACGCGCAAATGTGTACATGCGATGCATTAATAGAAATATGTTAATGAGGACTGTTGCGTGACGCAGTTGTTATGCGTGAGCCCAAACAAAAAACATAAACGTTGCATAGTTTTCAGGTATTATCACATTTAATATATGGATTTTGTATGAAATTAACCATAATTGATGAATATTTATTACAAGAAACTCTTTCATTTTCATCAATTCCAATTTTGAAAAGTTATAACGTAATGATGAGACGATGCTAGTACTCAGCTAAACTGTAGTTATGCTTAGTACGAGCTTTAACGAAGAGTAACATGTTGCATTAGATTATTCATGGGTAATTGGAGATCTGTGTCACTATCGTATATAACTCTCCGTTTCTTTGGAGGAGGTAAAACTGTGATATACTTGTGACATACTTGTGTTGTTCTTAATACTGATTGGAAAATTACTCCCACGTATAAAAAGACACCCACCCACCAATACGGTCCCTAGCTGATAACCATGTTCTGAAATTTCAAGTTCATGGATTTTTTGAAAATTTATTTTTCTCTCTTGGAAATATGATTACAGTGAAATTTGCCTATGGATTAATGTGTTGACGTATTAAATGATTCATTCTGGCCTGTAAGTACAATATTTTTTATTTAATATTGTAGGTATATTTTTTATTCAACTGGGGCACAATGGAGATGCTTGACAAAATTAGAATAAACCATGTTTGACATTTTTGTATGTTACTAACTTATCTGCAGTTAAGAGAGATAGGATACTATGAAATGTATAGGTCTATAATCTATGTCGATAGATCAGTGTTTTCTGCCATAGTTAATTTCACACAGCAACGAGAATTTCATTCTATATGTAGCACATTTAATTTTCAGCTCAGCGTGATTAGTAGTAGCGAACAATGTTTCACACAAAGTATTTAAAACTAGTTAGGTAGCTTTAGTTACATTTAATGACGCTGACCTAACAATGTACTGAGCTAGGCCTGCATATAGGATAAATTGACCATGCTCTGTGGAACAGGCTAGCAAAATACCAAAAAGCTCGACTTCGTGTACGTGCGAGTCTTTATCTCTCTCGAAATGTTTTTGTATGCGTGTTCTCAAAGATGGATTTACCGTAAGTTACTATCTTTTTATTATATATTTGTTGTTGTTGTTGTTGTTGTTGTTGTTTGATATTAGAACAACTACGTCAGAAACAGCAGAAGACAACAAGGTAAACTTTTTTAAAAGTAGTTCTGAGCGCGTGTTCACCTAGACTGAGACGACTGGTCTGAGAAAACTAGATTGAGGCAAGAAAAGTAGAGTTATCAAAACAGATAGAGTTCTCTGTCGCATGGGTGAAAAATATAATGTAACCCCGCGACTCGATTTCCTTGTTTCTGTCCGAACCCCAACGATTATTTTTTTTCTCACCCAATATTTCCCTTTAAAGTAAGAACTCTTCACTCGTGTAATATAGTTCACGTCCAAAACTTTAGATGCGACTCATTAATACAATATGTTAATTAGGGCTGTAGTGTAACCGTTGCATCCGAAGTACACAGTTTATACGCGTGAACAAATAAAAATAACAACATAAAAAATGTCGCATAGTAATGAGGTATTATCACATTTAATATATAGATGCCACGTGAAATTAGCAATAAATAATATTTATTACAATAAACACTTTAATTATCATTAGTTCCAATTTTGAAAAGTTAGATTTTAAATAATGAAACGATACTGGGTACACTTCTCTACTGTAGTTATACTTAGTACAAACTGTAACAAAAAGTTACATATTGCAATAGATTATTCATTGGTAATTAGAGATATGTGTCACTATCGTATATAACTCTCCTTTTCTTTGGAGGAGGTGAAACTGTTTGTGACATATTTGTGTTATCCTCAATTTTGACTGTAAAATTACCCCATGTATAAAAAGCATTCCAAATACGGTCCTTAGGGGAAAACCATGTGCTGAACTTTCAAGTTCACAAATTCTTTGAAAATGTATTTTTCTGTCTTGGAAATATGGCAAGTGCAACAGTGAAATTTGCTTATGAATTAATGTAATAATTAATTAATTAATGTAACGGATAATTGATTCCTTCTGGCTGGTAAGTGCATTATTTGTCAGTAAATATTGTATCTATTTTTGATTCAACTGGGGCACAATGGAGATGCTTAGCAAAATTGGAATAAAGCATGTTTGACATAACACATTTCTGCCTGTTACTAAATATTTTGTTTAGGTCTACAGTCTATGTCGATAGATCAGTGTTTTCTGTCATAGTTCATTTCACACAGCATTGAGAATATTATTATATCTATAGCACAGTCAATTTTCATCTCAACGTCGTTAAATGTAGCTAATATTATATAATTTGTTTTACGCGATGTATTTAGAACTAGTTAGGTAGCTTTAGCTTCACGTAATGACGCTGACCGGAAAATCTACTGAACTAGGACTGCTTATAGGATAAAATTGGCCATGATGTGTGAAAGAACTAGCACAATACCAAAAAGCTCGACATCGTGTGTGTTTGTATCTTTGTGTCTCTCTCAAAAAAATTTTATAGTGCGTTCTCAAAGATGGATTGACCTTAAGTTACTATGTTTTTGTCCTGTATTTGTTGTTGTTTGATATTAGAACAACTACATCAGACACATCAAAAGACAACAAAGGTTTCTTTTTTTAAAAAAAAATGTTCTGAGCGCGCGAACACCTTGTCTGAGACGACTGATCTGAGATGACTAGACTGAAATAAAGAAAGTAAGGTTAGCAAAAAAGATCTGTCACATGGGTGAGAAAAATACAATATAGACATTGACATAGAATATGTATAGAGACATAGATACATACTTTAAGAAACAAACAAACAAACAAAGACACAAATCTGGCAAATCTTTTTTGGAATATCGGTTAACACAGAGGGCATCTTATGGATCTTCTCTTTCTCAAACTTCATCTTACCACTGGTCCATAGATGAGGACTCTCTTCAGACAGCCTTGTCTCGAAAATAGATCCTTCGTTCCCAAATAGTTGTCTCAGTGATCCGGATGATGGTCCATGATGATTTAACACAGATGGAACATAACAGCATCGACGATACGAGAATAGAGGATTCAACGTTTGTATACATCTTGTGACGAGAACGGGTGAAGGGAATGAAGTGAACCGTGTTTATTTATATTGGAAGATCGGATCGAAACGGGTTGAGATTTGTCACCAATCCAAACACCCGTTACAAAATTCAGTCACTTCGCGGAGTCCGTCTTCCAATCTAAAGAGAGCTACATGTGACATTACATTCCCCGATATAGATACACTAGCGTTTGTGAGCAGTGAATTTATGCGACATTGTTTGGTGACAGAAAATGGCCAAAGGCTATTTATGCACTTTTGTAATACCGAAGCCAATCAAAACGCCGTTCTACCCATTTGTAAGAGGCTCACTAATACGATCCCGACAACATGCGTACCGAACAATGAGAAGCTTTCTTCGTTTTTTACCACACTCACGACTTGGATCCTTTCGACGTTCAAGAACAAATATTAAAGTATTGTGGACATTTGACAGCGTTGCTGTGGAAAATTTCTAGAACTGTTCTCTGAGCACGGATGGATCGATGTTTTTGAAAGAAGCCTACACCATTGCCAAAGCGTGTTCCTTAGTGTACCGCTAGCGATTCATGCCGGAAAACATCCTAGCTGTCATAAACCCTCATAAGATAAACTTCGTCAAACGGCAATACTCTGTCAAAGACCTACGATGGTTAAATTACTTGTGCGAAAAGAAAGACAAATGCATCAAACACGCTCGCAATGGAGGAGGCGAAAAAAGACAATCGGAACGCATTAGGTGGATGGTTAAGACTTAGAAAATCCTCAGATCGTGTGTTGCGTGACTTAGTGACTTGTTTTCTGGGATTTCGTTTACCAGCCGATTTCTGGTGGACTCTACAAAGAGTACATACCACTAAAAAAGCATGCATTTACATTCCACATCAAACCACACGCTTTTTTGAGAGAAACAAAATAGCCTTGACGCAACTGGGTGATCCACGCATCGACACTAAAAACCAAACAACAAATCATTTTGAAACCTGGAAGTAGCAGCTCTCGAGCTGGTGTCATCATCCGCTCACTCTTAAAATGGGACCCCAATGCCCTTAAAGTCCTCCTCATGAAAAAACCACACCCCGACGTATCCAGAAGAAAAGGAAAAGGAGTAACGGTATCAAGACTAAGTCACAGCCTATGTCTGTGTCTATACATGTTTTTATGTCTATGTCTCTGTTTTATTTTCCCTATCTAGGCAGCCGCGTATTCAGGTCAGTCACTTGCAACATTGTTGCTAATCTCCAGTACTGTTTATGTCACCCACCTATTCCTATTGATCCTATCCATTGTCGCTATACATTCTCTATGCTAAATTCCCATTGACTCTATACAATCCCACAAGGTTAAATTTCCCATAGATCCCATATGGTAAATACACTTTTATCATTGACTGAAGTCCTATAGACCCTATATCGTCCCACTCTACTACTAACGTAGCTAATGTCTCCTGCCGTCATAAAGGTAATAGTACTCGTTAACGTAACTATTGTCGAATGCCGTCAAAAGGCAGAAGTTCTCATTAACGTATTTATTGTCTACTACCCTCAAAAGGTAGAAGTTCTCATTTACGTAACTATTTTCGACTGCCATCAAAAGGTAGTTCTCATTGACGTAAATATTGTCTACTTCTGTAAAAAGGTAGAAGTTCTCATTAACGTAACTTTTGTCGAATGCCCTCAAAAGGTAGAAGTTCTCATTAACGTACCTATTCTCGACTACCGTCAAAAGGAAAAAGTTCTCATTAACGTAACTTTTGTCTACTGCCCTCAAAAGATAGAAGTGATCATTAACGTAACTGTTGTCGAATGCCATCAAAAGGTAGAAGTTCTCGGTAACGTAACTATTGTCTACTGTCCTCAAAAGAACGAAGTTCTCATTAGCGTAACTATCCTTGACTGTCGTGAAAAGGTAGAAGTTTTCATTAATTCTTGACTGCTGTCAAAAGGTAGAAGTTCTAATTAACGCAACTATTCTTGACTACCGTCAAAAGGTAGAAGTTCTCATTAAAGTAAGTATTGTCGAATGCCATCAAAAGAGAGAAATAATTGTCTACTACCATCAAAAGTAGAAGATTCCATTAAAATGGCTATTGTCGATTGCAGTCAAAAGGTGGAAGTATTCAATTCAAAATGTTTCCGAACCAGCTCCAGAAATTCAAAACGTTTCCGAACCAGAAAGTTCTTCAGGAGAGGGTTATGGAAGTTCTCATCATGATTCTCATATATGTCCTAGTAATATCATTAATGATATATCACGACTTGAGGTTCTTATGGGAGGTAAACGAGCTGGGAATAACTCAGTCGAAATAACTAATGAAGCATTTGATATTTGCAGACGATTATTCCAAGGTGGGATAATTGATATTCATACGTATCGAGAACTCTTGGATGAGTTAATGGACGGAATTCCAGGGGAATTTAGTGGTTATTATAGCGATTGAAATTTCTGAAATGCCTGCATTTAGAAATTACAAAGTCATTTCAAATAAGATGATAGTACACTATAATCACAATAAACCAACAAACGTGTATGTGGTAAACTCAAGATTGCCCGTTTATAAGGCATACTATGGAGACGGCCTTGGAAATACCATAGCGGGTTTATTCACAAGAATAGCCCCAAAAGTAGCACCAATTGCTAAACAATTAGCGATGAAAGCCATTGATGTTATTCGTAATAAGGGAATTAACGCTGTTAGAGATCTTGCAGGAACGGCCTTTTCTACCGCAAAGAATAGAATAACGTCATTGGTGAAATCTAGATTCGGACGAAAACCACCACAAATGGTTTCAACACCGCTACCTTCAACAACAATGATGCCTGCAAATGTCAGTAAAGTGATAAATAACGCAGTGGAACAAAAACTAGCATCATTAGCAATGACTTCACCAGATAGTAGTAATATTGCAAGTATGATAGCTGGAAGCGGTCTTGGAGGAAATCGTAAAAATGTCAGACGAAAAAGAAAATGATAGCATTACTACATTTAGAAAAACGATAACGTTTTAGTATAAATGGCATTTAAAAAAATTGCTGATCCAGCGTTTGATATGGCAGCACCGGTGAATAAAGATGATTCTAAAATTAACTATCAGTATTAGGCCTATCCTGCAAGAGAGCCTAATCAACGGGGGAGAGTTGAACTTCAAGTTCAAGATACAAGTAGATACTTTTTGCCGTGTGAGGCATTTATTGAAGTAGAAGGAGAGCTTGTAACAGATGTTGCAGCTGATACACCATATGGGGATAACCCAAATATCCGAGTTGGTTTCGTAAATAATGGCATTATGGCGCTATTTAACAGTGCAAGATATATCGTTGATGGAAAAGAAATTGAATCAATAGAACAAAATGTTGATATTGCAACAACAATAATCGGACTTGTGAGATATTCTGATGATTATAAAAGGTCGGCTGGTCCGTCTATGATGTTTGCTAAGGATACTTCTGATCATCCGAACCATTATCAATTTGTTAAAGTACTAACTGCGGCAGCTACTGCAGAAGCTGATCAACAACTTGTAAATCATCCAGACCGTGAAGGTTCCGCTAATCCATTCGACATTTTAAGAAAGGTCAATGATGAATTCAATCTATGATTTGCAACACGAAAAGGAGCATTAAAAGGACAGCATCGACGGTTTTCATGTGCTATTCCGTTACATCACATATTCGGATTTTGTAGAAATGTCAGAAAAGTCATCTATGGAGCAAAGCATACAGTCGTGTTAGTGCGAAAGGAAAATGACAATGATGCAATCTGGCGTGCTAATGGTGTTGATGATGGTAAAGTCATTTTAAATAAATTGGTTCTATGGATGCCCGTCTTGACACCAGCAGTTACAATAGAGCAGCAATTACTATCGTTTATGGACACAGGTGGAAAATCATTGCTAAGTTGGCTAACAACAACGACTGATACGAAGCAGGATAATGTAAATGGCACATTTACATGGCACTTAGCATCAAAACAAGGTGTTTCAGCTCCACGTCATATCTTTATAGCGTTACAGGATGCAAATCGAGTGGGTCGTCAATTATCTAGTCATATGATATTTGATCCATTAGGAGTAAGTGAAGTTTCGTTGAGAATAAACGGACAACAAGAGCCAGCAGAGATTGTACAGCTTAATTATGAAAACAACGACATAGCACGTGTATATCATAGAATATTGTCGTATATGGGTCGTGATCAAAATGTTGATACTGGTTTGCAAATATCGCAAATTGATTTTGAAAAACACTATCCGATTTATTACTTTTCATTGGAACATCTTGACATGATGAGACAATCTGTTGTTGATATATACTTCCAAGCTCGGGTACAACGCCCTGCTGGTATAGCTGATTATAGAGCAGTTGCTGTCATTCTCAGTGACAAATCAATGTTGTTAGAAGGAATTGGCGGACGAATGAGACTTATTGATGCACCAGTAGAAAATCTTTGATTTTCCAAACATGTAGTTAGGATTTTCACAATAAGATCAATTAAATGTGTAAATTACGTTGTAGAATAGAATGACATATAGTATTGTTAATGTCCAGTTGACTGATGGTCAGGTCAAGAAATTGAAATCAAAGTCAGATAAAGAATGTGGAACCACAATAACGCTGAAACCCACTCAAATGTCCGGTGGTGCACATAAATTATCATTGACAGATCGTCAAATAAAACATTTCAATGATGCGCTAAAGAACAAACGAGGAGTTCAAATTGATTTTTCGAAAGCAGCAATCGCCAGTATGATAAAATCAGGTGGTATATTTCCGCTGTTAGCTGCTATTCCAGCATTGATTGCAGCGGCTGCCCCAGCGGTTGCGAAGGCGGCAGCGTTAGGAGCCGTTGGTACTGCTGCAGGAATGGCCCTGAAAAAAGCTACTGGGAAAGGCTATAAAAAAAGGAAAGGGTCTAAGACTACCAGGAACCCCATACAATTGGTACAAGGGCTCGGGCCTAAGAATACCAGGAACGGCTTATTAGTGGAAAAATCCCTAGGATTTTCACCAATGTCCAATTTTGATTTAATTGATGCTGTAAAATCATTATCAATAAAAAAACTTTAGAGGAGTTTTCATGAGAGATCAATTACCGTCAAAACCAATGAAAAATGAAACGGGTATTATCAATCTTGATAACAGCAGCGGAAAATGAACTCATTGGGTCGCATATGCAATTGATCCACGTGGAATTGTCTATTTTGATTCATATGGTTTAGCTCCACCAACAGAATTCATGCGATATATATCCACAATAACAAAATCATCTCCAATTTTTTATTCCACGCTACCAACACAACAGTTAAATGATCCACCGATATGCGGTCGTGAAGTATTAAACGTCCTTGCAAAGATATCTAGATTTCCAAGGAAACCACCACAAGTTGTTGTTAACGAATATACTAGTGGGCAATGGCAAAAACGATAGCGTTATGATTTAGAAAAACGTTAGCGTTTTCGTATAATGATTGATATTTGGGGACGACCTTTATCAGAGTAAAAAAAAAACAGAAACCGATAGTAAATTCGCTGTCGAAAATGTTAAAAAAAATAATCGAAGATGAAATCGCCGAGACATTAAATTTGTCAAGTGTAGATCCTGGGGAAATAGTTGTATGTCAAGATCGACAGGGCAAATTGAAATCTAGTAATGTTTCATTGGATGATGACTTAATACGAAGACGTGATGTCGTTGAAGATACAATAGTGTTATATTCAAATGATGGAAAACTCAAACCAGGTGTACTTGTTTCTACAATCACAGATGCATTAAAAAATTTAGATGAAGAACTTGAAAAACATATAACAACGTATACTTCCCTTCGTAGAAATATTATCAATAAATTTTTTGGAACACCAGCGGTAACCTCTCCATCTCTCGCTGAAATTAAATCCAATTTTGATGAAATTAACAGGATTAATAGATTTTTTGGAACAACAGCGGTAACCTCTCCATCTCTCGCTGAAATTAAATACAATTTTGATGAAATTAAATCCAATATTAAAAATATTAATGATGCTGGATTTAACATTATTAGAGATAACATTAGTAATATTAAAAAATCTATCGAGGATATTACAAAGTTTAAAACAGACAATCTTCCGCTACTTGAAAAAATAAAGATTCCTCATGAGAGGAATATCATAAATATGGTATACACAGTTCTCTCTGGATCATTAGATTGGGAACCTAAAAAGAATACAATAACCCTCACTGTGTCAAACAAGGGTATTTATCGATTAACAATAGTGTCACTGAACCAGTTTAATATATCATCATCGACTTCATATGGATACAACAACGTGATTTCAACGACTATTGACGTGGGTGAATACAAACGGTTTACAATAACAAGCACTGATCCTAATTTAAATAAGACATCATTTGTATGGTACATGGAGTTTGTAGCTGATCTAAATTAGAATTTTTAACAATTAGAAACCACTTGAGATTTTAAAATAATATGATTCCGTCATCGCAATATCGCTATGATGCCGTCAAAGAGTTTTTAACGAAACTCAAAACACTCATTGATGAGTATGAAATAAAAATTAAAAAGTATCGCAGGAGAATTACCGCGATTGATGTTACAGTATACTCGGTATCTGGTATAATGGCCGGTGCTGGTATTATACTATCTTCAGTAACAATGGTAGCTCCGATTGCTGTCCCAATTGCTATTTCCGCGGTGACAACATTTGCTGGAATTGCAAATGCTATTACTAAAAAAATATCATCCTGTTCTCAAGAAAAACTTAACGACTATATAGTAAAACATCAAGCAGTATCTAACGGTTACTCACAATTATCCTCGTTGATGTCATCATCGATTGATGATACGATAATTACTGAAGACGAATTCTCCGCGATGATACGTATTTATGATATTACGATTAAAAACGCTAGCGTTTTTTCATCTATTGCAAAATTAGACATTGTAAATAATAATAATAATGTCGCAAGAGATTCAACTACTTCAGCGGATAGCAGAAAATACCACTCCGCGGAAAACAAGCATGATATCAATATCGTCAACAAACCCTAAATTCAGTGTGAATTTTCCTTCACCTGTTTCAGTAAAGGAAATCGCGTTGGCAAAATTACGAGTGTATCATAGTTGGCCTAATATCAGATCGGTTCCATTTGGTGGTCAGAGATCTAATAATTCTCTGGTATTTGCATATAGAAATAAAAAAGATGACACTCCAGATTGGAACGTTGTTTCAATACCAACTGGGTCCTATCAAATTGAGCAAATTAATAATGAATTACAACGTAGAATAAAATTCATTACTAGAAGGGAATCAAAAATTGCGATAACAGTTCATGAACCAACATTATCATCTACAATTGAAATAAGCTCTCCTGGGTATGTTGTAGATATTTATAACAGTTCAATAAGAACAGTATTAGGATGGCCCGAAGATCCACCTAGAAATGCTGGTAATTCCACGCCCGAGCCTGTAAAATCTGATTACGTCACTGATGAAATAGGACCTGAAAATCCATCAAAAACTTATCAAAAATTCGAGGATATAAACTTCACAAAAAGATATCGATATAAGGATCAATATGGTGAGGATGCATGGATAATTCCACTTTTTAATGATTATATTATACGAGAGGACGAAATATTGGAAATGCATGATACAAGTCCAACATTTGTAGATATTAAAGATCACATCCTTGATAGAATGAATAATGATCTTTTGTTGTTATTACCCTCGTTAAGATCTGGCCTTCTTACACAAGCTGAGTTTACTAGTGTAGTCGCTGCGAGTAATAAAATCATCGATGACATGGAAATATTTAATTCGAGGATTACTAATCTCTTCACTGATGAAAATAGCCCGATTTCAAAAACTAGTTCAACCCAAGATTATAAAAAAAATATAAATGAAAATCCAAATTATAAATTACCAGGATATAACGTTCCCGAGTTAAAGAAAAAACTCAGAACTGCCATCGACGAAGGATTTAATAAAATTTATCAAATCCTATTATCCTCACTCATAATAATTCTCCCGACGGCGACGGTAGACATATCGCACCGAACAATGTGGACATTTCATCGGTGATCGCGCTTAATTTAACGTGTGATGTAATCGAAGGAAGTTATCAAATTAATATGGAACAATCAAATCAAGCCCGACAAGGTTACATTCTTTATTCATTTGCGCCAACAGCCCCCCCCCTCGGATTTTTAATTGTTGAGAATCCGACTAATCCAGTCTATATGCAATGTCAAAATGATTTGCTAACTAGAATTAATTTTACACTCACCGATCAGTCAAATAATTTAATTGATTTACATGGTGAAGTATTATCGATTAGTCTGTTTGTGAAAAGCTAACAAATAATTTGTATTAATCAGCAGCAGGAGGGGCGAGATGACAACATATTTGCGACGTAGATGGCAGCAATTTTGAGGGTGGTTATGACAATGTATTTACGACAAAATCGCTAAGGCTCCATTTTACAAATGGGGTCTTTATTTTTTTGGTTAAAATATGAGATTTCGTAGGAAGGCTCTATTTGGCATTCTGAGGCTTTAATCGATTTTGTCGCAAAATTTTGTAGGGTTTGCCCCCCCACTCCCTGCTGCTTTCATTAATATAAAAATTATAACAAACAATTAAAACAAGCATAACACAGGCAACTAATAAAATGTATTATGATAGTACAGAGATGAAGCAAATAATGCAATGTATTATATACATAAGTGTGAAAAAGAGGCAATTACTGACGACATAATTTTCATAGGTTTTTCATTCCTATATTAGCACATGTGAAATAAAAGATTTCCGGTCATGACATGCGACACTTGATTGTGTGTGCTAATAGAAGTTATACGTTTAGCAACTAGACAAACATTTTGAGGTCGAACAAATGCAAACAAACAGACAAAAATATAACATTACTTTTTGCTGAATAAATTTGACTCGATGTCGTTTGCGGTCGCGTCTCTAAGAAGTTATTTTCCCTTACTTCCTTGGCAGCACCGATAAACTCACTCTGATACATTGCTGAATAGGATTTAATTGGTGTTTAAATGATAGAACAGTCTACAAAATGTATTTAAAAAACGCAATTCGCTAAGACATATTAAGTCAGCTCAATCCTACCGATATCCGAGATCACCGACATTTATATGAACGAATTATCGGAAAGGGTGCTGTTTTGTGTTTTGCCGGAGAACGAATTTAATATTCTATAGTATTCCCAAACCCTACAATTTGATTGAACCATCACTACCAATCTTAAAAGAAAAAAAAACCATTCATTTCAAATTTTAACTAGATTGTTACCAGATGGTCTCTAACACACTTGTCAACTTTTTGGGCGTTTTAATTCAAACAAACTATGTAAACAAGCAGAATGGCTGTGTGTGTGTGTGTGTATATATATATATATATATATATATATATATATATATATATATATATATATATATATATATATATATATATGTGTGTGTGTGTGTGTGTGTGTGTGTGTGTGTGTGTGAGGAATTTTTCTAGACACATTTTAATGAAACGTAGCTCCAAAATTTACGAAATTATTGACGTTGTCAAAGATAATGAACTACATCACATGTCTAAAAACATATTCGCCAACGCAAAGATGGCGTTCAAATTACTACATAAGTTCCCATATGATTCAAAAGGCTAACAGGTTGACAGTGTTTGGGAGCCTAGGCGACAATTAGGTTAGCAATTATAAAATGAATGAAATAATTAAATTTTGTGCATTTTTTTAAAAAACATATTGATGCCTTTTGTTTAAAAATCTAGGGGTAGGTGTAAAAAAAACCGGGACGATGAGAGCATACTACAGTCGTCAGTTCTGGCACAAGTTTGTTATGTAATAAAAATATCCTTTTTTTCCCTGCATAAATGCTCAATACTATACATCTTATGGTACCAAAGCTATTTATTTTACCTCGTGTCTTAGCTACTGATTAAATTATTGTGTTTTTTTTTTTCTTCAAACCACTGTTGATATATATATCCGGTATTAACAAAGGAAAAGAAAATGTCCTCTACAAGCAATGAGAAATTTCTATTACTCCAGTACTTTGAATTTACCTACTACACTAAAATTACTAATCAGTAAGATTCAAGAGTAAAATTTCACAACTTAAAAATTACTAGAGCAGTCAGACCGAAGACAATCTACAAAGTTCAAATTAAAACTTTGTACTGTCATAAACAATGGCACAATGCCACAATGCACAGCTCAGTTGTATCCTGGGAGGTGATATAAATATTTCCTGAATTTAATATGAAAGCAATATCAGTATGAATTTAAAATGAAAGTAATAATGTCAGTATGAATTTAATATGAAAGTAATAATGTCAGCATGACTTTTTATTTACAAGTCTGGACGGGATAATATTGTGGTAAACTTGTTTCTAGTAATGGGTCAATTGAGAGTAATGGAATGTAAAATTTCTAGAAATTTCTCAGTGTATTTATGCTTAAGATTTGTTTCCAAAAAAAGTTATACAATGTAAATGTTGCCATAGTGTTATAATTTCTCTTACACATACTTCTATCACGAACCATATAGATTTCTGTACCATGTTAATAAAGGACAATAACTTTGCACACTGCAGTCAAATCTGCTTTTCATCAAAAACATGCCACATAAAGCTTAAAATAAGTGTGACTGAAATTAAATGAGAAATGTAGCTGGTAGAATGACTACAAACAACTTGGATGCATAGACAAATTGACCATGGGGATACATCTCTGTAAATAATGTCAAACAATATGGTAAAATCAAATGCCAAATGAAGTTTGACATCAAATGAAAAGTGTAGAGTGCTTACAAGTAACAGGGATGCATAGATTAGTTTGAGATATGATAAAACTCCGTAAATAAACTCATCTTAGATCGTGCTAAGATAGAGCTGTACATACAATCTGACTGAACTCGAATGCAAAATATTGATGCTAAAATGTTCAAATATTTTTGGAAGCCCACATCTAGTCGATCAAGGGCCACACTACTGTAACCAAGCTCTTGTTATAGAAAATGTAGCCGATTGCATGCTAGATCCTCCTGAAGCATGTCCACATATGGTTGACTTTCCATGACACGATTAATACATTATTCGCCATATCATACCAAGTCTTTTGTCATGAAAACACGGAGGAAGCTAGACTTGGTGGATATTGAACACGCGTGCATTGGATTACAATTCAATGCTGTTCACTGAAGACACCAACAGCCTGATTACGGGTTGGATTGGTGTTCATTCTGTTATATCAACTAAACAAACCATGCAGTTTGTTTTCATTTCTGCTTTTTCCTCAAACATTTTTCTTTTTAAAAGCCAAGAATTATCCAAGTATCTCTGTGCAACTCGTATCATATCAAAAGGAAATTGTTTGAAGTGAATTTTAATCTTCCAGAACAACGACAGAGATGTAAACATTGCAATTTATTAATGGCGCAAAAACTCAATGTATCAACGACCATCTTCTCTCCACCTATACAATTTTCCAATTAAAACCTCCACCTATAAATTCAAAGGTAAAGTAATAAAGCAGAAAATTAAAACTTATGTTTACTCATTCTTTTGTTGAAAAAAGAAAATATTTTCAAATTCATGGAACTTTATAGGCAAAAGTACATATCTTGGAGCAATTTTGTTTAATTTTAATTAGATTTAGGACTAAATAGCAATGGTATGATACTTTTATTTATTTTGTCAGTTCAAGAAAATGACCTGAAATCAAATTGCTGCAAAAAAGAGTGTATGACTTTATGGTGAGTGAAGCCAAACAAAAAACTCATATGCAATGTTGTTAATAGTAAAAATAACAAGGCTTTATACATGCAATGAACATTTTATTTTCATTTTCATTTATAAAATATAGCAAGAAAATAATAAAAAGACAAGTGACTTTACATGCTAAAAATAGAGCATAAATGTATCTGGTCCTTCAGTGACAAGGTATTCTATGTTTGATATGTAAATGCATTCATCAAATGGAACCACCTAATCAATTTCACAGGGGCAGTGTCTGTCTTGCATCAACAAAAATCAATTTATTTTCTTTAAAACCCAATTTAACTATTCATTATGAAAAAAAGTATTATTATTTCAATCCAAATAAAATCCAAGTCTGATTTGACAAATGTTTTGTAAGTCTAGCCAATAACATTGCATTATACCAATTAAATGCTAATATTTTCAATGGCAAAACCTGAAGTATTACAAGACCTTAAGCAAATGAACGGCTAGTAGGACCAATTAGTTCTGATGCTGGGAAACCTACATGACTGTCACTAAACACCATATTCAAAAAGACTCATTGAATATTACCAGTATATACACTGGTGTCCAACTGATAGAAATGTTGACACACTAGAGTAATGATGTTACCAGTGTATACACTGGGGGTAAAC
This sequence comes from Potamilus streckersoni, assembly GCA_016746295.1. NCBI lineage: Eukaryota > Metazoa > Mollusca > Bivalvia > Unionida > Unionidae > Potamilus > Potamilus streckersoni. The sequence continues at coordinate 598,389 of JAEAOA010001816.1, forward strand.
TGACAGAGATGTCCAGACATAAGAGTAACACAACTACAATGATAGATATGAATGATCTTATTATTCATTCTATTATTACCAGCCAATGTAAGCATTGATTTTAATATCCAATAGTACTGGGTTGATACAGCAAACCCTATTATTGTTTTCAAAACCAAGAGTACTGGGTAAATACAGCATATCTAATTATTGTTTTAGATATCCAATATTACAGAATATTTACAGCAAACCTAATTAATGTTTTAGATACCCAAAATTACTGTGTAAATACTAAAAATGAGAGATAATAAGCACATATATAAAAATAAAACTGTGTGTGTGATTTCTGGTATTTTTGTAGCATTTGTATATTTTTATATAGTACTGTTACTTTCTTGTCATTTTGCCCTTTGATTTTTTTTCTTTGATTGTTTTAATGTAAAATAATGTAAGGTCTCATTTTTATGCATAAATCTTCTACTCATGTTTGCACAAGCCGTATTGTTCATTATTCCTTATATTGCAGTATCTGTATTTCAGTCAGCCTTTATAAATTTACTTCAACTTCTTCTAGGAATCCACTCCATGTATCCTTATCAATTGCCATGTATTGAAACCATTTCATATGATTTTGTGAATCCTTAACCCTGAACTCAATGTCAAGTTGTCAATTATGAACTTGTTTATTGCTTTATTTATTTCTATATTGCTCTTAATTCATTTTATATATACAAATAAAAATATAAGCAATCAACACTGATTTGAGCCCAACATTAAGCAGGTCTGGATTTTAATGTTCACATTATTATTGTTGACATTGAGTTAGTCAGATCTTAACTGTTTACATTTAAAGCCAATTCTGTACTGCAAGAGATATTTGAGTAAAAACCCTATGTCTATGCCATTATTGATGTAAGAGATTTGTTGTTGTTGTTGTTCTGGGGCTTAACGCCATTTTCAGCACAAGAAGAAACCGGGAAATCCATGGAAAGAACCACCGACCCACGAGAAGCTAATGGCAAGCTTTCTCACATATCCAACCTAAGCAGACAGAGATGAGATGGCAGTGATCCGTAAGGGAGAGTGCTTTAGACCACTTGGCCACTCAGGGCCCTTTTTTAAGAAATTTAGTGAGAATAATTTTGCAGGGTGCTGACCACCATAGTGCTATCCTGGACGTTAAGATCAATAGTTCTTGCTGTTCAAGAAAAGTAGTACTAACTAGTTTTTCAAGATGTCTGTCAAGGCAACAATTTTGGAGGTTAGCTCAGCACCATTTAAATAAATGATAAACTACAAGATATTACAAAAATTATTTTGGTAAAAACCTATATGAAAAAGACAATCTTTTCAGAAGTAATAGCCATTACAAGATTGTCAAAATGGCCACAACAGCAACCATATTGTAGCACACATTTACTTACAACCAAGCAAACACTGCAAATTGTATTTTAAATACTGTATGAAAATATAATGAAAAAGACTATGAGTCTATTTTTAAAAAAAATGAAATATGATTATAATGACGTAACCTGTCAAAGATTTTTGATGATGCCAGGTAATTTCATTCTGGACAAATTAGATATAAGGAATGTTTCAGTGGAATCCCAATGTAAATACAACAATCCATTTTTCTCGAGTAGCCATAATAACAATATCAAGATGACCACCATGACCACTACTCTGTGAGGTCTGATTTAATTCGTATTTATTTTGAACAAATTTCCATATCTGGCGAACTCTTCAAGTTAAAACCCCTTGCTGATAGCACCATCTATATATGGCAAAAAGTATGGAAACATGAGCTTATAGATGGCATCCATAACAACCATGTTAGAAGCTAGATCTGCTTGGCTTTGATTGGTAACTGCACATCAACACATGAAGGTTATATCATGCTGAGGCAATGGAAATCAAGTGCTTTTCCCAGGAACAAACCATGGTAGCCAACCTCCCAAACCATGGGTAACCAGCCTGGACTGATCTGATGGTAGGATTCAAACTCGCACCCTTCTGGTCTCGAGTTTAGCATGCTGACCACTCAGCTACAGCAATTCCTGGTCAGATCAGTCAAATGGCAATGTTTCCTGGGAGTATAAGTTTTACTGGTACCATTTTCAATTAAAATTAAAAAAAATTATGACTAGTCTTTCAGTAAAAACCCCTTGATAATATGCCATCGGCACTGAAATGTTACCATGTTCATTTTAAAATTCTGTTTTAATACTGAGCCAAGACAAAGTAGCATAGCTGATCCATGTTGAATACCATAGTACAATATGCATAACAGTTTATTTACACTTATGATGTCGTAGTGCAAGAGAACTATCAAAATTGTTCCAACATCTTCCAACTATTTTTCATAAAAAGTTTCAAACTGGACTCAAAGTGTATATTTATCATCAGGGGTGGGCGATAGCAACCTTTGTATGCCATGCTGAGAAGTAGACATGGCTATCTTCAATCTGAGTCTGATAAATTAAATACAATATACAGACCTTATGCAACCAGTCCAATGAAGTACAAATTACTAGTTTCCAATACTCCAATTTTACTGGACCGGTCTGATTGATGAACTGAGGTTGAAAACTTGGCTGGATGGATATTTCTCACAGGATATGCCTAATTCTTCCATGCAATTATTCAGTAATTATGTTTTCCTAATTATTTAAATGCCCTAGAGTCCCAAATCATACAAAATTTGACAAGCATGAAAGCCATCTCCTACTCTGTAGATTTCTCAAAATCCGATTGCCCCTGAATCATAACTTTTGTGACATTAGCTTACACATCATGTGATACTTGGCAGTATCAGTGTATACAATTTCTTAAAACAACACACATGCACTCTAATTAGAATTAAAAGAAAAGATCTCATTAACAAAACTAACTTATATTATTACCCACAAAATACCATTTGTGGTGTAAGTACAGTCTTAAAAGTCCGGAAAATAAATACATGTATTACATATTTTCAAGGCCCAGCATAAGGACTTTGTTCCTCAAACAAATATTTACAATTTATATAAAAACGATTATATGAAATATGTTCTGGCTCTATTTGCAGCTCATCATTACATAATTATATGTTTATAATAGGATTTTACAAACTATTACTGAATAATGACTTGATTATGCAAGAATTTGTATATAGATATATACCTCTGTAAATGGAAACAAAGAAAATACCATCAAAGATTAGTTTTCATCTGAGATCAAGTTTATAATTCTAAACTCAAATTAATTTACTTAGTCTGCCTGCTGTAATAAGGTCACAATTATATACAATACTAAAACCTAACTGTGACCCTTTTAACATAGCTGTAGAATTAAAGGGCAGATATGGAAAGTAACCAAGTTTCATGCCTGTACCTCAATGGCATGTGGGAAAAAGTTTAGAAACTGGTATGACCTTGACTGTTATACATGAGATATCATCAAAATGTGAAACCACAGACAGGATGTGATCTTTATAATAACACCACCTGAGACACTATCTAATGGTCATCCTGAAAACAAAATGGCTTTAATGTTTCTAGAATGAAAACGAAACGTGAAAGAAAACTTAAATTATTGACCTGTGACCTTACATAAAAGATCAGGTCACCAATTTCATGATGATGCATATTAGTCCAAAATAGTTATCGAGTTTAAGAGTGGAATATGTAAAGTGTGAAGGAAAAAAAAATAGTGAATGACTTTAACCTTTGACCCCAAATGTGGCTTCCAATAAACATAATGATGGCCTCTAAGTTTCATTCCCTAACTTGAATGCTATGAATGTGACCAATTGGAAGGAAAATGTGACTGAAAATTTGAAATAATGAGTTGGGATAATGAATTTAAAAATATAACTTCAATGTGGTACAAGACAGACTTTATAACAATGATGCAATACCATAAACTGTTTCATTTAAAACTTTATTTAAAATTTTCTAAGTTACAATGTGTTAGGAATAAGATGGATGGATGCATTGATAGGGTGGGTGGATGGATCGATGGATGCAATGGAAAATATTATATTTTTAGTTAAGTCAGAGAAACTACATAGAATCATATGATAACGTGTCTTCAAGAAAAATGTTAACTTTTTTTACAAGGAAATGCTGCCACTGAAAACAGAAGATAAATAACATAAATTACATGTACACCCACCATCTTTTAGTTTATATGAATTTCTACAGAATCCCAACATTATTGTTACAGCTTGATTCTTCCCTATTTCTCCCAAAAATATCCATATATCCCCAAAATCTGAAAATAAAGGTATAATACTACAAGTCCCTTTCCTCATAATAAAATTCATACAAGATCATCCAAAAAGATGCAAGATTAAGAATGCAATACAAACCCTTTTAAGACCATGGTGAAGTAAAACCTTATTTAACAAGTTTAAGAAAATCTGATAACAAAAACTGATCTTCAGAAAAGTAACAAGCACTGCCAGTCAGAAACAAGATTATTTATAAATATACATAGCTCTCACCTATAATCAATATCATCCCAACTCTTCCCAATACAAGTCTGCCTATCAAAAACAAGATTACCCATAAATATGCACAGTTCTCCTTTGATAACATCCTAAATCTTCACAATACCATATAAGAACTCTGATCACAATTTAATGAAATTAAGTTGGTAGCATGCTGACAAGCTGACCCAGTCTAATGCAAGATTACCTAAGAAATATGCATGGCCTGAATCATAACCAGTCTAATGCAAGATCACCTAATAAATATGCATGGATCTAAATCATAACCAGTCTGATGCAAGATCACCTCATAAATATGCATGGCCTGAATCATAACCAGTCTGATGCAAGATCACCTAATAAATATGCATGGTTCTGAATCATAACCAGTCTGATGCAAGATCACCTAATAAATATGCATGCACCTTACACATAATTGTGCATTTTTGAATTTTGATGAAACAAGATTTTTTAAAAATAGTTTGACAACAATCTGAACAATCTCAAAAGTAGTAAAATAGTTAACCAACCAGATGCATGGCCTCCTTCATAAATATGTGCAGACAATACCTATAATAAAATACTGTCCTTTTTGATGACTGAAGCCTTGTTGCCAAGCATAATCAAATTCAGATCTCAAATACATTCTCATGGGATTACAAGCTCTGCCATTCCAACTTGAGATGGCCTCATTAATACAAAGATCTTATCAAACTTATCCAAGAGGATAAAAATTAGACCAGAATTGTGGCTTTTAGAGCAAAAACAAAATGCCCAGCCAATTATAAATAAAACTACCTCATGAATTTGTATCCATCTTGCTTATTCTCATATCCATTAAATTAGAAATGAAACCACCTCATTAATATGTATCCATCTTGCTTATTGTCAAACCCATTAAATTAGAAATAAAACCACCTCATTAATATGTATCCATCTTGCTTATTGTCAAACCCATCCAATTAGAAATAAAACCTCATTAATATGCCTCCATCTTTTTTAATGTCAAACCCAATCAAGATTTTTATCAGACAAGCCTATATTCCTTGTGTGATCAAAATTGGACCAGAAATAAGATCCCAGTGCATTGTGGTGACAATCTCAGCCAATTTAATGGAAGATCATCTCACTAATGTGTGTAAATCTTGTTCACCTCATTAATGTGTAAGTCCTGTTCACCTCATTAATGTGTGTAAATCCTGCTCACCTCAACGTGTGTAAATCCTGCTCAGCTCATTAATATGTGTAAATCTTGCTCAATTTCAAACTCATATGAGATTTTAATGTACAGAATTTCTTTCAAGACAAAACCTGGCAGCCAAAATTGTCAGAAATTAAGAGGTGGACTTGTTACCCCAAAAAGATATCCTTTGAAAAATAGTTGCCAATTTTTTAAAAACTGTTTTCAGTTCATGGAAACATGATCCCCAAAAAGCTTTAATCTAAATATATGATAATCCTGTTAGAAATATGACCTCTCAGAGCTTTAACAAACCTATACAATTTCATACAAAATCACCTCTTTAATACACATATATCTCACACATACAAAATCATCTCTTTAATACACAAATGTCACACACACACAAAATCACCTCTTTAATATGTCAATATCTCACATATCAAACTGATCTGAAAACTTGATGTAATAATACATATTACAAATCTGACCAAACTGAATCAGAAATGCAGTCTTCAGCATGGCAACTAAAAGAGTGCTGATGCTAGACAACTGATTTATGATGGACACAAGCCATACAACTAATTCACCTGGTCAAAGGAGAATACAACTAATTCACCTGGACACAGAGCCATAAAATTACTTCACCTAGCTTAAGACCAGGTGAGCCAAAAAAAATTGTTTTTATAAAACCATACTACAACTAAGTAGATGAACCAGTCAGAAAAAGCCTATTATAACTATAAACAAAAACTATAGAATATTAAGGTAGTTACCCTATGAAAACATGTAAATATTTCCCATATAAAATAATCTCATGTACTTGTCAATACATAATGTTTAAGTCTTTTCTTATAATTAAAGAAAAATTAAATAAAACTTTCTTGAGAAAGAACTTTGTTTTTATCAATAAAATTACCTTGAGAAAGCAGTTTTTATCAATAAAACTACCTGGAGAAAATACATTTTTGTCAATAAAAAACTGTGAAATGGTATATTATGCCTTTATAACACTTGCTGAAAACTATACTGGTAGTCTGAATTACAATTATTTCTCATACTTTAAAAATACAGAAAGAGTTCTATAGATGAAATTTAGCATTAACATAATATTACATTTCTAAGGTCACAGAAATGCCAAACTGAACTTATTTATTGAGAAATTCTGTAACAGATCATATCAGTTTTAAGAATCAATGATACAGCTCTAACGAATGGGTCACAATACAGTATCATATTATCCAACGACTGTCATTAGCTTGGGAAGAATATGTGATTTCCTTGTTAAAGTCTTCACTAAAAAATGATTGTCCTTGTACATAGAAAAGTTCTGCTTGTCTATTTGGATCCTTGTACATAAAAAACTGTATAGTTAGCAAAAAAGATTAAATAACAATAGAAAGAGATAACATGAGGAAGAATTATACAAGAGAAAAATTCTGCTGACTTGCCTATTTTGGTGTAAGGCAAAATAAAAAACAGCACACAATAATGTGGATGCTTGGAAGCACCCAGCGACCTATGTATTATGGTCTAAATAGATTTAAAGGAAATGCATATAAAAGTTTATTGAAAGTACAATAAATGGTGTTAAATGCAAATACTTCCCTGGAGAAAAGTAACACTTATGTGTTATTGCCTATGCCACACAAACAGACAGAAGAAAAGAGATCATAAATACTTGCCAGAATTGGTGCTTTTGGGATTAACAGTTGATAAAAGTAAAATCTGAAGCATGGGAAGAATATTGTACTACAATATCATCAGAGTAAACAAAAGATTCTTTACTTGTCAGACTTATGTATAACTGTAAATTTAAATGTAAATGTAAATTTATACTCTAAGTTTACACATGTGTTTTCTTTTACTGTTTTACAAATGAAGCCTGTACTCAAAATTTGAAGATTACTAATGTCTGGAGTCAGAGTAGCTATGGTAACCAAAATGTTACATTACTGGCATTACACAGAGTCACTCTGCGCAACTAAAAATACACAGATACTTTTTGTATCTCATCATAATGCTTATAAAATAATGAGAACTGATTTCCTGAAAGTATGAAAGAACTGGGAATTTTTGATTGGACTCAAACATGAGGCCAGTTATTGTCATTTGACAGCTGCTCCAGCTGTTCCTGTGGATTTGTTTGTGATTTTCTTGTGTACTGCCTGCAACTCTGGCTCTTTACCCTCCTGTATAGGTTTCATGTCTTGGGATGCCTCCTGGAAAACAGATTAGGAAATTTCTATATAATGTTTTGTTTATAAATTCAATCGACTAATAAATTAATTACTAATGGATTTAATTATTTTTGAAAATCATTATTATATACATAAACTTACCTGTTAAGATGATGCATGTAAGATCCCAGTAAATGACATAAAATTACACATGCTAGCCCTTGTGTCACAAACACCATTAAATGTCATAAAATTGCCATTATGTGGCCTTATCCCTACTACTGAGTTTGACTTCTGAGTTCAGTACTTTACCCTGGTTCACACCTTGTCCCATAATAGCAAAATATGAAAAAAAATTTAAAGTTAAAAAGTAACATCCTGGATAATGAAACAGACTTTTATTATTTTTTATTTCTTGATAAAAAAGGCAGGGGTAGAACTGAATATATTGTTATACATTGACAATTCATGATAAATACAATGCTTCATTTGGTTTGAAAGTTATACCCAAACATGGATATAAGTCACTAATCTATATTTTACCTTCCTGTGTCCTTCACCTTTGATACTGTGGGGCATGGCTATTGTATATGACACATTGTCTAGTCAAGATAAACTGGTTTAACTTTAAGCATCCTAAATATAATTAAAGGGAAACAACTCTGAGTTAGATCTGTGGGTTTTTTTACCTTGAGGCAGAAGTATGTGAGAGTTAAATTTTACCAGTTTTGTAAAATTGAAAATATATTTATTTCCCTAATATGCAAAGTGAAAAAGTAAAAATAACTTGCTGTATGGTGAATTAAATCCTAAAACAGTCTTAAATGTTCTATGAAGTCCATAGGTATCAAGTAATTCAAATAAATTCCAATGGTATTCCAAATATGTTTATGTGTGCACCGATAGTAATGAATGAATCTCAATGATATAATCCCAAAATGTCTTAAAAAGAATTCACAGTAATTTTGTAATAGTTAATTTTAAACAGTCTGAATAGTTGCAGTACTTAAAAATTTCAATGAATAAAATGATTGAAATAAATAAATGAATCCTCTCAATTCAATACAAATGAATATCTTCCAAGACTGGTGTTAACTGCTTGGAATGTCTAATTCTCCAGGAAAAATCTCTTACATACAAAGATAAAACAAAATAGAAAAAGCATTGCAACTGATCATCTCTACTGTAAACAAGGTCAGGTAGGTTATATTAGCTAATCTGTAATTAGGTCAACTTAGCCTTTCAGGAACTTGATTCCTGAAATCAAATTCATGTGATGTTTACCTGTATTATTAGTGCAACTCAACCCTGGAACTCATGAATGGATTTATGCACTATATAAGAATGAGTCATGTCTAAAGCGAAAACTTATAATTATATAGAAAATCAGTATTTAAAATAGCATTAACTAAATGGTACTTACAGACTATGATCATAAAGAAAAAAAAATAAAAATAATAATAATAATAATAATAACAAAAATAATAATAATAATAATAATAATAATAATAATAATAATAATAATAATAATAATAATAATAATAATAATAATAATAATAATAATAATAATAATAATAATAATAATAATAATAATAATAGATATACATAACAAATACCATCTAGTCAAGATCTATATTTGGGCAAAATTTCAGTCCGTATCTTCAGTGGTTAAATAATGTTTAACTCCTGACAAATATTCAAGTCACAGAATGACACTTTCCCTTGTAACACATGAATAGGGTATATGTGAAATATATTTCAAAACCTTTTAAACATACTACTATATACTTCTCTGAACATTTACTGCAAATATTTCCTGCACATATTTTGCAATCTATTTGGAATGGTATACTGCATACTGCATCTAATCTGCAAATACTCTGCAAAGGCGATTAAGATAAAAAAGCATTTGCTGTAATTATTCTGTGAATACCAGCAGCATATATATTTGTCAATGACTCAGTGGGTGCATCTTTGAAAAGACTGAGTGAGTGCATCTAGATTTATCCTTTGCAAAGAATCAGTGGGTACATCCATGTTCTTATCATTTTTAGGTTAACTGGAAATATCTTGGAAGTTGATGTATTAGGATGTATTCAGAAATAGTACTCAAAATGTGTTTGTTACTCACATTTCAGGCGAAAACGACAAAAACCTCCAAGGGTTAATGAGTCAACATGAGATATGCACTACATATCCAAACAAGAACCAAATACTTCTTTACTTCTTTCTGGATATATTAAGCTTAAGAGTGAAACTTTATTTTTCTTCTGTGTAAAATACAATCAATTTGTCTTGACAGAAGGTTCCCAAATGAGTGGCAGAGTGGTCTAAAGCACCAGTCTTCACTGATCACTGCCATGTTGCCTCTGCGCGTGTTGGTCTTGGCCAATGTGGGTATGTATAAGAGTTTGCCAGCAGTTTCCTCCACGAGTTAAACTGGCTTTTATGTATAACCTGTTGTGTACTTACAAAGGGTGTTAAACCCACAACAACCAAAATGAATTAACCAATATCTTTAAAATGTTAAGTGCAAGACAAATGCTTCTGCAGGAAATTTCAAGGAAGTTACCAGCCTATGTGTGATAGTATACTTAACTCTATTTCAGTTTATCTTGACTACACAAACAATATCGAGAAAGTAACCTGGAACTTTTGTCCTCACACTAAGGACATCATCAGCAGTCTGATTTAATTTCTGCTATTAACATCACTCAATGGAATGGTAACAGGGTCCTTAACAACCTGCAGCATATCTGGGATAATCTGTTAACATCATTCACCATTCCACTGAGTGATGTTAAAAGTCAGTAGAGATTAAATCAGTCTGCTAATGAAGTCCTTAGTACAAGGACAAAAGCTCCAGGTTATTTTTGACAGTGCATGTGATTCAAATATGAGAAAAAAGCATTGTTTATACGTAGTGAAATTCAAGAGTATTTATTATTTTATTTTATTTATACTTCCCTGTACAGTAAATTATTTCTTGTCATATAAAAATATTGGGTACAAACTACAAGTTCAAACAGCGCACATCTTTTGACATGTTTATGTTATAATCTCATCTGGATTTCTGTCCTTTTATTTACTGATCAATTAATTAGTGTAGTTATTGTCTGAAGTCATTACTTACTTAACCGACTTGTGTTTGTGTACAGTTATGCATTTTACACAACTGACTTGTGTTGTATGTATAGTTATGCATTTTAAACAATTGACTTTTATTGTATGTACAGTTATGCATTTTACACAACTGACTTGTGTTGTATGTATAGTTATGCATTTTAAACAATTGACTTGTATTGTATCTACAGTTATGCATTTTACACAACTGACTTGTGTTGTATGTATAGTTATGCATTTTAAACAACTGACTTGTGTTGTATGTATAGTTATGCATTTTACACAACTGACTTGTGTTGTATGTATAGTTATGCATTTTACACAACTGACTTGTGTTGTATGTATAGTTATGCATTTTAAACAATTGACTTGTGTTGTATGTATAGTTATGCATTCTACACAACTGATGTTTGTACAGCTAGTTATACATTCTACATGAATGACTTGTGTGCATAGTTATATATTTAACTCAACTGACGTGTGCACAGTTGTACATCCTACATCTCACATTGGCTGAGAGTGAGACTTGAACCCACCCAGATAGAGGTGAGATGGCAGTGATCCATAACTGTGAGTGCTTCAGACCACTCTGCCACTCAGGGTCCACACCACCGACTTGTGTGTATATTCTATACAACTGATTTGTGTATATAGTTACACATTCTATACCAATGACTTGTGCGTACAGTTATATATTCTACACAATTAACTTGTGTGCATAGTTATACATGATTTGTTTGCACAGTTATACATTCTACACAATTAACTTGTGTGCAAAGTTATACATGACTTGTTTGCACAGTTATACATTCTACACAATTGACTTGTGAGTATAGTTGTACATTCTACTCAAATGACTTGTGTGTACAGTTAGTTATACATTGTACATTATTGACTTGTGTACAACGATACATTCTACACAGTCAATTTAGTTATACATTTACTTAAGTACAGCAAACACCTATACAAAACTTCATGATAATTAGCACAAATCATCACATGAAAAATCATTAACAAATCTAACCTTCTTTAACAGTCAATTTAATGAAATTAGTTGAAAATTCAAATTTTACAACTTTGATAAAAATAAAACATCCTGTTAGTTCTTTCCAATGAACAAAGCAGATGAAATAGTACAGAAAAAATTTAATTCAAACAACAAGGAACTTTGTGGTACATAATTCAACAATGTTATTTCATAGCAATGTACATTTAACTTTACTCATCACAATAAATTACTAATAGGCTATACTATAATTCAGTACCTATCAAATACTAAATATGTTAAAAAACACTATTATTTTTTTTATGAATAATATTACTGTAGTATTTTCTGCAGATTTTACATCAGTGGAAGCTTGTTCCTGTACTAAAGTATGCAGACTATGTAATCATGTTAATTTTACCTATTTTACTATATCCTGATAAAAATTTGTTCCAAAGATAATAACATAATGAATTTGGTCAGTCTTTGCTATAATTTAAGTTATTTAATGATGATATAAATCCAATTACATAGTTTTATAGAAACTGGATGTGTGTGTTCCTGTTATTTTTTTATATATTTTTTACATGACCCTTATTTTTATGGATACCTTTCAGGGCCAGGGCCCAGTATGACTCTGTGATCACTAACTGTCTGATTGATTGACCATCAACATAAGTGATTCTGTAGAGAATACTGTTTTCATCAACATGGCAGTTCCATTTACCAGGATATTCCTGCATGGATAAATTTTCTCTGGAGATTTACCTCCCTGGTCAGAAAACGCTTACTCTTAAGTTCAATAACGTTTGCTATTTTTCTACTATCAGTCAACTGATCCCTGTCCTACTTAATATTGTTACAACTTTCTGATGAGAACACCTAATTGGCTGAATGAGGTGTTGAAACATCCAAATCCCTATCAATCAAAGGGAACAGAGAAGGTGGCTGCATGGTAAATGCATTTGTAGTAAATGTGATAGGGTGTTGGCATCAAGATTATTTTTTGCCAGCTCCATGTAAGAAAAATAGCTTCCAGAATAGCACCAAACCTAGCAAATCAGATGCAGTGTCACCTTATTAATATGCATGGATCCTGTTCACTTTCAATTATGTCCAAGATCTTATAAACCCTTATACCAAGCTTGACCAAAATCTGATCAGAATTATAGCTCCAAGAGTGACAATAAGCAGCTTAGCAAGCAAGATCACCTCATTAATATGATTAGAGCTTGTGACCCTTATGATATAAACATATATTCCTTGCTTGATTAAAGTCAGATCAGAAACATAACTGCTAGAAAGGTAACAAGGTCATACAATCAGCTGCAAGAACACTTGGATAGTATGCTTACATCTTGCTGAATAACAAATTTGTCAGAGATTGTACTGGTCAAAACACAGTTGGATCAAAATCAGATCAAAATTATGGCCAACAGAGGGGCTCAGCCAATCGTGTGTGAGATCACATAATTTGCATGCATAGTATTACTGAACTCATTTGTAATCTTAAAGTGTGTGTGTGTGTGTGTATGTCTGTGTGTGATTTGGATTTTTAATGTAGCTTTAATTATTTTTTAGTCATATCATTATGATGTTTACAATGTGGCAGTTTATACTGATGTCTAGCATTGGGGCATCATGCTGCAGTCACAGAGAATCATGTCTCACCCAATCACATTACCCTGACACCAGTCTGACCAGTCCTAACACTAACCTCTTAATGTTAAGCACCTAGTGAGGTAGGTGTTGGTATATTTTTGATTGCCATATGGTATGACTCAGTCAGGTTTTGAACCCAAGACCTCCTGCATCCGAGGAGGAGGCTTTAACTACTTGGCCAATGGAATGGTTGAGATATTAATGATATAAGCATCCATTCAAAGTGGTAACATGACACTAAATTCAACTCATTAATCAGATCAGAAATATAGCATCCAGAATGGTACTATAGCACTAAATCACCTCAGCTCTATTTGTACCTACATGGATGTGCTGCTGATGAAGTTTTAAAACATTCTTATGAACTTTGATGAAATGTTCACATTTTCAATAAGTATAGATTATGCTTTAACTGGCTGTTAAGACAGTACATTTCTACTAGGACAGCCATAAAGATACAACTTTGGTAGCGCATTCAAGAAATGAGGTCAAAAACAGTATTCCCAGCAGTTATGATAGAAGCTACACTGCACTGAAACCAGTTCAAGGAAATGTTTTTGGAAGAGAACAACTTAAGAAACTCAAAATTCAATCAAAATTGGCATAGTCTTTCTGCACAAAAAGTTGAAAATAGGTTCTCCATGTGATTGACTCGGAAGCCACACTTCTGCAAATGGAAATCACCTCAGACAATTTTGGCTAACACTATTATGTTACACCATCATCTTAAGGAATTTGACTTGCAGGTGGCTCAGCCATTCAAAAGAAGTCATAAACAAAAGAAATTGACAGCAAATAGACAGTTGCAGTACCATACCATGACCTCCCATGGCCTTCATTATAGTGACAGATGCAGTACCTCATCATGAGCTCACATGGCTTTCAACCTAGTGACTGATGCACTGCATACCATAACCTCACATGTCCTTCAAATAATGACATACACTATACCATGCTCTAACCTCACATGCTTTCAGCTTAGTGACAGATGCAATATCTTATAATGACCTCATGTGACCTTCAGCCTACTGACAGATGGAGTACCAAACTATGACCTGCAGCCTAGTGATATGCAGTGGCATACTATGACCTCACACGGCTTAGAGCCTAGTGACAGATGCAGTGTCATACCATGACCTCACATTGTTTTCAACCTAGTGACAGATGCAGTATCACATCATAATCTAATATGGACTTCAACCTAGTGACAAATGCTTTAACATACAATGACTCACATGGCTTTCAGCCTATTGACAGATATATCGCCATACCATTGCCTTCAGCCCAGTTACAGATGCAGTATCATATAATAACCTATTAAGGCCTTTAACCTAGTAACAGATACAGTAACATACAATGACATCACATGGCTTTCAGCCTAGTGACAGATGCAGTGCCATACCAGAACCTCATATGGCCTTTAGCTTAGTGAGCTAAAACCTGGGGCCTCACCTCCTTGAGCTTGTTGGCTCTCTCCTCAAGTCTCAATTCTAAACTTGTTCTCTTATTCCCTACTTTCTTCTGTTCATCCCAGTCCTTTATTCTCTGTGTCTCTCTCCTCTTCTGCAGAACTTTACTCAATTCTGGTTTTTGCAAGACATTAATTCCTCTGCAAAACAAAATACTGAACAAATGAAATAAACTGTACATCTGAAAGTAAACCAAATGTATACACAACTCATTTTTTTCTTCTATTAACTTTACATTGTCAGAACTGTGCAGTATTTTTTCTTACTGTACTGCATCATACTACATGACACATGTGTCTAAATACAGTATTGCATGTTACAAACTCATTTAATAGTAAACAATGTGCTCAAGAAGCAGAGAATGGAAATTCTGACATTTTGGATTTGCCTGTGGATGAACTTAGCAAAGCTGTTTGGTCCATTTCAAAGTAGAAATAATAAAGTAAATAATGTGGATTAGTTCATTGAGTCACAAAAGTAATTTTCAACCAAGCAAACAATTGAATATGATGAACACAATATTCATAACAAACACGACATGCAGCATTGAAAATATAATTCTGATCATCTGAACAGATATTTAGTAGAAATGTTAATCTGAACAGTTATTTAGTAGAAATCTTTACAACTATTTACAACTCTAATGATTTAGAGCTATGTTCTCAAGGGCCTAAAAGTAGTATGGAAAGGCATATTATGGTCAAGGCTTTTTAGTCTCCCTCAGAAACATTCCATTTTACAAGTCAACTCAAACATAAAATTTGAAGAAAAAGATGCAAGTTAAGAAAACAGATTTTGTTAAAACAAAGAGCCTCAAAGCCAATAAGCCATAAATATGATGAAACCTTATTTTTACCAGCAAATTAGGCTTGTCACATTGCAGCTGCATTGCAATTTTCACTGTTTCATTTTTCTCATTTTAATTTCAATAGAAAAAGTTTGGATTTGTAGTACATTTTGCAATACAGGTCATGCAAGCCATTTAAACTGCTACGGATTTTTCAACAAGAACATGCATGCATTTGTGTGTGTGTGTGTGTGTGTGTGTGTGATTTAGATTTGTATTAACAATTTTTCAGTCATATAGCTACAATGTATGCAGTGTGGCAGTTTACAGTGATATCTAGCACTGGGGCAACATGTTGCAGTCATATAACATGATGTCCCTCCCACCCAGTCATAATATTCTGACACCAGGCCGACCAGTCCTAACACTAACCTCTTAATGCTGAATGCCAAGCGTGGCAGCCAAAAAAGCATGAAAGTGAGACAGCACTTATATAACTTTAGCTGGTAATAACAAGGACAATAAAAATACTTACCTTTTTGCATCCTGAATTTTCCCAAAATGTACTTTTTTAGTTATTTCTGCAAATCAGATTTACAGAATTCCAAAAATTTACCTACATTGTGAAACAATATTTAATCCTGTCTTTTTGATAATTTAAATTTAGAGAATATCTATTCCCATGTTACAATTCCAACACATTCACTGATAAAACAGAAATGCTAACAGGTGCATCAAGGCAAGTCCCTACAGTCTCATGCACATTTTATGGAATAAACTCTACTAACATTATCCAACCATCACAACTAGAAAAACAGAATTTATTTGACAGAACAAGGATTGACAGAACAACAAAATTCCTCCATTCCAGAACAACTAAGTTATTTTATTGTGCATTCATTCAGAATATAATTATAATTATAAATTTCAGTTTTAAATAGAACAAAACATATTTTTACAAAAGTGATTGATCACACAATAGGTTACTAACGTTCATAGGTTGCTGGGCAGTGCTATGTGGGAATAATACTACTACTGTGTATTGTTGAACCTACAGTTGAGTATATACTTTGGAATAAAGCAGAAATTCCATTACTTTTTTTTTGTAGTGTGTTCTTTTTATTATTTGGTCTTATGCTGAAATTCAAAGATCAGTATATATTAAAAAGGTATTACATTTGTATATGAAATTAACTCTTTTTTTTTTCTCAGAAATACTGCACTCCTAACATCAAGCACTAATGCTTTGAAAATCTCATACATATCTTCCCAGACAAAAACAGTAACCTATAATTCTGTCATTGCACAATATGCTGACACACCACATTCTAATTCAACTTTATTTCATATTAAGGGCTAAAAGTTTAATCTAAATATTTAATGTTAATATGAAACAACACCATTTTTTTTGATAATGCAGTATCTATTTCAAAGGAAAAAAAAGAAAAAAGACAAACTGGAGAGTATATCATATTACTCATACTTGTATGTCAACAATTATCTCATTTTTATGTGAAAGAATATTCATTTACAAGATATGCAAACTTATTTTATTTTTGCAATTGATTATTCAAGGACAATTTCAAATTTACCAACATATCTTCTCACATAGAAAGTTTCAAAATGGAATCAAGGACCTAAACAAGTTTTTGAAAAAAGCATTTCCACAAGATCATGAGAAGTACATACTGCTTGTAATTAAAGAGTAGTTCTTTGTGTAAGGCTTGTCTGATGGGAGACTCTACACAGGGGTTTTGGAGCTTTTTGGATTGTTTGAGACCATCTTCTGATGATTGGGACCCCTTTCTCTCTGGAGGGTGCTGGGGTTTGAATATAAGGGCATCTGACTGGTCCTTGGTTTGGAGTTTCATACTGGGGACATCTGACTGGTCCTTAGTTTGGAGTTTCATAATGGGGACATCTGACTGGTCCTTGGTTTGGAGTTTCATAATGGGGAAAACAGGTTGGTCTGATTGATCTAAATCATCATTATAATCTGGTTCTGGCTCTACATAAGAGTTATCTGAATTGAAAAATGAAAAGAGACTTTAAAATAAAATGCAATAACTAAATATATTTTGTATTACATACTGACAACTTTATTTTCGATATCATCTTCCAGTATCAGTTGTTAAATAAACCACAGTTGAATGTATATTATTCATGTACATGGCTAAAATATCCAAGATAAGACTAGAACCCTGATTATTTTTTCTTCAACTACATATAAAGCTTGGCAAAATACATTCAGAAAGGACTGGAGAAACAAATGATATTAATGCAAATTGGAAGAAAAATAATTCAAACTTTCTTGTAGATTTACATCAAATTTAGCAAGCATGCATTTCAGGAAACTATTTAAGTTTCTAAAAATATTAAAAATAAAAGACTCATTTTTGAAAAATGGAAATTTGACAAGCTGCTAATTTAATGCTCCACAATGTAATAAATATATATCTGATATTTAAAACTTATGGAAATACGACAAGCAGCTAAAATTTTGCTCTGTAATGTACTAAATTATATGTTTGATAGTTAAATGTTTAAAATATTCACTTAAATTACAGTGCACAAATAGGAAACTTTACAAAATTATAATAAAAAGGATATAAAAAATGCATAAGAAAATGGCAAAAATGCTGGAGTACAAATGTACTAAGAATTTAACAAGAAAATGCTTCAACAAAAAAGAAATTGTCATTTTAGGGTTTATGCAAGGTTATGTACAAGTTCAAGGATTGAAAACATCTTTGTGTTTTGGCATTTTGAATATAATTTATGCTGAATCTAGTCTTATACACCTGGATCCCAACATCACACTGAATTCAGATCAAACATGTAACATGGTTACCAATGGAAGTACATTGTCCTATTACTTTCCAGTTTCATTCTCACTTCCGCTTTTATCTTCAGCTACATGGTTCAATGTACCTAATATGATTCAATTAGAACAGTCTGCTGGGCTTCAGTTAGAATGGACTCAGCTGGATTTCAATAAGAATGGAGTCTGCTGGACTTCAATTAGAATGGAGTCTGTTAGACTTCAATTAGAATGGAGTCTGCTGGACTTCAATTAGAATGGAGTCTGCTGGATTTAATTAGAATTAAGTCTGCTGGACTTCAAATAGAATGTAGTCTGTTAGACTTCAATTAGAATGTAATCTGCTGGACTTAATTAGAATTAAATCTGCTGGACTTCAATCAGAATGGAATCTACTGGACTTCAATCAAAATGGAGTCTGCTGGATTTGGGTTGAAAAGTTAAAAAAAAACTGGGCTTAAAAATTTTTAGCCCTGGACAAAGTTGAACCATGTTCACAAAACTTTAAATGTTGTTTGGGTAATTATCAATTAATGATGAAAGAAAGATGAATAAGAGTATAATCATGTATTTCATTGTCACAAGTCGTTTAATTTAAGGAATGTAAATTTAATTTTTTGTAGTTTAGTTAAATGAGCCAATTATCATGGGAAATATTTCAGCTCACTCTGTGTGGTGACAAGAGGTCCCTCAAACAGGCCAATGCTAAACTGTCCAGTTCAAGATAAGACCATTCCTTCCTTTTTTATTGCAGAGTTTTAAAGCTATTTCTGATATTACTGAGTGGCAGGAGGTTCTAAACCTCATGTTTATATGACCATCCATTCAGGACAATTAGCAACAAGCTTTTTTATATGTTGATTGTTGCAGCTATATCTGAGATATTATTTGCACCAAGTCAAGCATAATTATTTTGGCTAAAACCAAAGGTCAACATGACTTTCCATTGAGGAGGAGTAGAAATAACAAGATTTTCAAGATGGCTGCCATGGTGGTCTTAATAAATGTAAGATCAGCACCAAATTCATTGAGTAGCTACTAAGACATAATCATAAGTAGTAACAATCAATATCAATGTACTCAGGTGCCTGCCCATTGATAATAACCCAGGTACTAAAATGAACCCCTTTACCATATACAAGTTTGAGGTAAAGGCAGCACACTTTGTTTTAAAGTTGACAATCCTAATAATTAAGTCACAAATATGTGTATTTTTTCTGGGCCACTCTGATTTAATTCCACCGGGATGTGAATGTGGCATAGTGGCACATAACAGGGGTGATAATTGATCTTGATGCATAAATGACCTGTTCAGTTGCAACTCAAATAGATTTCACAAACTGTATGATCAAAGAGTTACAAAGCTCAATCTCAGTCTCTGTATATGACATTGAGTGATGCCCAGAAACAGGGGTCAGATGATAAAGACTAGACCAAGACAAGTTACAAGAACATGATGGTGGATTCGTTAACAGGTTAAGTGCTCTACAGGTGATTCAGATCTGAAAAAAGATCCATTCCTGGTTCTGATAAACTTAGCTCTGAACCATCCCCATGTCAGGGGGCTTGACTGCATCATGTGCATAATGGGCCCCAAGGACTGAAAGAGAATTGCTTCCATCTTATGGGAAGGACATCACAGCCTTTACCCTGGGGGATTTCTTATGGTCACATTTACCCACACCTCCCTTAGACATTGTTCTTGAAATTAAGATGCTAAAAAGAACACCTGAGTATTCAACATGGAAAGTATGGACAAAATCTATGCTAATATAATTTATTGAGTGAAAAGACACCACACATGGATGTTTCACTAAGATTAAATGTTAAAAAGGAAGCAACATTAAGCTTTCAGAACTGAAAAAGCAATAAAAAAAGTCAAACATGCTTAAAACAACAAAAGGCTAATAAAATTAGCAAAATCACCAGTAGGTTATGATTCCAAATTATAAGGAAATAATTAAGGAAAGGTTATCTAAAACTAAACTGAAGAAAAAAAAACATAATTTGGAAATCAAGCAAACTAGATGATGAGAATAAGTGGTGTGCAACTTGCTTACAGCATATAAAAATATTTTAACTCATTACACAGGTATGGTGAATAAAATGATTGGCAGGCAAGTCCATAGACTGCAAAAATGTAAGAATAGGAAAACATTTATAAAATATCTATCCTCTGTTACTTAAAAAATATTTTCAGAATAATAAAAAACACCAAATTAAAAATAACAATTGTTAACAAAGTCAAAATAAAATGTCAATATGCATACTGCATGAACAAATGTCTAAAAAAAACCAACTCTTAAGAGAACTTAAACAGTGACACAAGTTCATCAGGGTATAATCACACCACCTGAAAAGAATATAATTGACTCATATATCCATGAATCGGCAACTAATCTCCTTTACATAAGTAATTTTTGAACACTAAAACATGGCTACCAAAAAATAATGAACAGCACCAGTACACATTGCCAATATGTTGAGGATTTTCATGCAGGCATTGGCCAGTGTTCTGGAAGCTTCTGGTTCACCCAAAGGGAGGATTAAATTTTATTGCCAGAAGGCTACTAGCTATGCAATGGCAACATGGATGCTATTACAGATTTAAAGCAAGATGTTTTTCTTTGTGTTGCAACTTTTTACTTTTTAATAAGGAAAAAGTGCAGATACAACATTCAACAGTTGAGAAGCCAGAGTGCAGACAGCCTCTTGCTGTCCTTCATGTTTTGCAGATTGCTGCTTAACACAAGGACTTGCTTATACCTTAGCTGTGTACTAAAAAGTAGGATAATGTACCCAAACCCCTAAATGAGGTCCCTTAAAAATGTTAAACGGGAGAAAGGGTTACTCACACAAAATTACAAAATGGACAGAATTACAATAACAGAAGGATTCAAATAATGGAATGTAGAATGGAGACCACAAATGCAGTAGACACCTGCTACAAGAAAATTTCTTGATGACTTTGATCAACTTATAGGAAGGCATGTTTAAAACCATGAACTTTCTTTAATTGTTCCATGCCAGGTGCATATGTGGATTGCATCATCATAACTGACAATTCTGTGCAGGACATTTTTTACGTCAAACAGATGCTGGTTGTTTGGCATGAAGAACTATGGAGCTGCACAAGAGCAAGGTGTAAGTTATTGCTGCTATTAAAAATGAAATTCCTTAAATTAAGCAACGACAAAAAGATAAATGTTAGAACTACAATAATTAACATTTGTCTGCATTATGAGATTCTAAATAATTTATATAAATATGAGGGAAAAGTTTTAAGATGTCAAGTGCTTAATTAAAATCATGTACTAAAAGAGAGGAAAGCATACAGTACATAGCAGTAGTAGCTGTAAGGGCATGCATGAATTACAGTTACAATGTGTGGAAGAAATTAAGTAAGCAGGAGGCATGACTTGTAAACAAAAGCACAAAAAAGCTCTGACAAAATGTAAATCTTCATTTGTTTCATTTTATTATAGATTTTGACAACAATGTTCATAATAAGGACTTCAATGAAGCAGAGAACAGAAAAAAAGAGAGTCCTTAAAAGGGACAGACACTCTACTGGCAGAAAAGAATTTCCAGAAATTCATGTTACAACCATTTCTTCCATTTAACTGGTGTGTGGTGAAACCATCTCTGATATACTTTATGAATAACAAGATTCACAAATTAGCTGTTGTGGATACCAGACTTGCACCATTTTCATTTAGAACCTGCAAGACATCATTTAAGACTTACATGACATCATTTGGGACCTACATGACAGCATTTAGGACCTATATGACATCATTGTGGACCTACATGACAGCATTTAGGACCTATAAGACATCCTTTGCTACATATGAGACATCTTTTAGGACCTACATGACATCATTGTGGACCTACATGACAGCATTTAGGACCTATTATACATCCTTTAGGACATGGAAACATCATTTAGGACCTACATGACATCATTTGGGACCTACATGACATCATTGTGGACCTACATGACAGCATTTAGGACCTATTATACATCCTTTAGGACCTAGAGACATCATTTACATGACATTCACATCAGCCATCAAGATATCAAAAGATGGAAACCACATATTGACATGATTTTGTAGTCTGGAGAAGTAACAATAACAAGATTTTCAAGACGAATGCTATGGTTGTCATACTGGATATCCTATTGGTTTCATTTCTATATTAAGACTAATTAGACATCGTATGAAGTCTTTTGGTGAAAGGACAATACTAATATGACCAGCTATCAAGGAGAAGTTGCCTTAGCAAGATTTTTAAGATGGCCAATGTTGTGGCCATACTGGATGTCAGATTAGCACAATTTTCATTTACAACCATCTTGACATGATAAAAAGTTTTTAAGTGAAAACTCCAGGCTGATTTGTCATTTCATTTACAACCAACTAGGCATGATACAAAGTCTACAAGTGATGATTTGTCATTTCATTCCAGAGCAGTGATAACATGATATTCAAGACAGCCACTGTGGTGACCATAGTAAATGTCTGAGCTCTACCATTTTCATTAAGAACAGGTAGACATCATAAGAAATCTGGTAAAAATCTCATGTCAATATGACTTTCCATTAAGGAAGAGAAGTAATAACAGCTATAGGATATTGGATTGGCACCAATTTAATTCAGGACCAACTAGATCTAATAAGATATCTTTTCATAAAAACCCATTATCAGCAAGACCATCTATTCACAAGGAAGAAAAAATTCAAAATGGTCACTATCTGGAGGCCATATTAAATAATAATTTGGCACCATTTTCATTTAAAACTAAGCAGATGTTGTAAGAAGTCTCCTTGTGAAGTCTACATGTCACTACGACTTTTCATTCAGGACAATAAGATTTACAAGATGGTTGCCACAGTGGCAATGATGGATGTCAAATTGGCAACAATTTTACTCTGGACTAAGCAAACATAACAAGCAGTATTTTAGTTAAAATTCCATGCTAATATGACCTTCCATTCAGAAAGAGAAGCAATAACAAAATGTTCAAAATGGCCACAGTGGTAGTTCTTTTGAATGTTTGAGATGAACTATTTCATTTATCCATGGGATATATGAGTGTGTGAAGTCTCAAGGCAATCCTCCAAGTAGTTTAGGAGAAGCGACTATAACAAAGTTGGAGTACTGGACTGAAAGACAAAGGATGACGGCCATACCATCCCATTTCTATTCTGATCTATGACCATTAGATCTAAAAATCAATTAAGCCTTCTTTTCATAATATGTTTATAGAATCAATCTCCATCATTCTATTATAAACCATGATATTAATTTATTATTCTACATATTAATGTGTAGCAAAATTACCAGTTCCTGTGAAATTAAACAGAAGGATTTCTTATATATATTGCCACATATTAATGTGTAGCAAGTTACGAGTTTCTGTGAAATTACACAGAATGACTTATGTATAGTTCTACATATTAATGTGTAGTTACCAGTTTCCATGAAATTACACAGAATGACTTGTTATGTATATTTCCACATATTAATGTGTAGCAAGTTACCAGTTTCTGTGAAATTACAGACTGATTTGTTATGCATATTTACACATAGAAACAAACTACACAGTCAGATTAAAATCTAGGTCTCCAACATAACAAAGATCTGCACGGGCAACTGACCAAGTTCTGCTGACCATTTGGAATTCCACTAATTTTATCAGCCTATCAGGTACAGTGTCACAACACAGAGTTACTGTCAGTTTCAGTATATTCCAACTGACATTTTTCACTTTCATAAACATGAAAACTGAAATTGGATTGGTGTTATACTGTCCGTCAGATCTACTTATTAAAAATAGATCTTGATTTTAATTTGACTGACCAATAATGTTAGTTATAGCTAACTGACAGATTAAATACAAGTATAAAATGATGTTCATACATATACAATATATATATTTATATATATATATACCCATGTCGTGAACATTTTGTAAGACAGTTTTTAATTTATTGGTGAAAGCCATGTATGAAGTATTGTCTGCATCCTCGTAGTCTGGCAGTGGAGTCCCCAGCATTAATTCCTCTGAAAAGTCCAACATTGATTGAAAACATGCAAAATAACTGGCACACACAGATCAAATATCATCTTATAATTATCTCCCCTTACAAATCTACTATTGGCATGCATTCTATTTAATTTGACTTTTGTTTCCAACTTGCAAAATAAATATATCTAAATAAAAAATGAACATTTAAATACACCTTTACCCGGGGAAGCTAAAAAAGCTAATAGAAAGGATATTAGGGGAATCTTATGGACAGCCAGATCTTTCTCTCACATGTCGGTGACAATTATGACTCATGAGAAGTGTCTGTTCATGAAATGCAATGAGCGAATGTTGATGATAAAAATTGAAGAAATTACTATAATTCAAATTTGAGAAAAATAATGAAATTGAATCGAACAGCAAGTTTTTATCAATATTACAAAAGCCAAATAAGTTTTGACCATGGATTAATTAATTATATGGAACTGATAATTCATTATTTACAGTCAAACCCACTTATCTCAACCTAGGATATCTTGAGTAACCATTATGTCGAGAACTTTGAGAACTTCGGTCTAGTCCTGAAAAAATCCTTTGCTATGCTAATTTTTCCTTGCTCATCTTGATCCCTGTTAAGTCGATAACCCAGTTATGTCCGATAACCCAGTTATGTCAGGCATAAGTTTTGGTTCAAAGTAACATGTGGACCCGCTTAATTGAATAAAATGTAACTTTTAATGTCCATCTCTGAGAAAATTTACATGACATGATCTGGTGTTTCTGTTATTATTGGTGGCAAGGATGGCAAAAGTTGGTACAAGACCAAATTTTACCAGTATAAATGCTAATCAGCCAATCTCATCAATGCATAATTTATATCTTATACATAGTGGAGAAAATTATCATGTAAACAATACTTTAGAGTAAGGAAACTCAATGCATGTGCTTCTGATTTTTACGTAAACTGTGTCCAAAATGGACATTATCGCATTCCCACATCATGACTGTTATAGTTTATCCCACACTGCATCATGAATTTGATCTTATCTATAACTCGTAAAATTATCAGGTTAACATCATTAAATGTAGCTAAAAATACCTAATTTGTTTTGCACAATTTATTTAAAACAAATCTGGTAATAATTAAAGAGTTTTCATGCTTGGTGTGATCATAAGCCTTTAACTTCAGCATGGCTAGATCATGTGACTCACAATAATCTATAAATAAAAACCTGCAAAACTCAAAACTATGCTGCTCCCACTTACCCCAACTGGTTATTAATTTGTTTTGAACAAGAGTAAATAAAAGCACAAACAATATTGTTAAAAAAAAATATAGAGCCAAGTATTTTTTTATGAAAATGGTGATTGCTGTAAACTGGTGCTCAATGCAAGCTTGATGTTGAAAAAAAATAATCTAAAGGAAATAAAATCATAGTGATAAAATTACCTCAGATTACCCGCATGACCCATTCTGACATTGGACCCTCTATATCACACTTATATAGTATGATAGAGATAATTCAATGTCAGAATGGGTCATGGGTGTAATCTGAGGTAGTTTTGTCACTCTGTATGATTTTTCTCCTTCAGATTATTGTTTATTTCTCAATGTCAAGCTTGCTTTGAGCACCTGTGTACCCTGATTTCATATTCTTCAACACAAACAGAATGAAGCAAAAGGCAACTGACTGGATTAAAATTGGAAACAGAAAGAAGAGTGATTTCATTTGTGTTTTTTTTATCTTGAATTCCAAAGTTTTGCAATCCATCAAAGAGCTTAGCCGACTCTGATGATGTGTTCATGCCAACAATCACTGATGCTGTGTTCATGCCAACAATCACTGATGCTGTGTTCTTGCCAACAGTCACTGATGATGTGTTCATGCCAACAGTCACTGATGCTGTGTTCATGCCATTGTAACAGTCACTGATGTTGTGTTCATGCCAACAGTCACTGATGCTGTGTTCATGCCAACAGTCACTGATGTTGTGTTCATGCCAACAGTCACTGATGCTGTGTTCATGCCAACAGTCACTGATGCTGTGTTCATGCCAACAGACACTGATGATGTGTTCATGCCAACAGTCACTGATGCTGTGTTCATGCCAACAGTCACTGATGATGTGTTCATGCCAACACTCACTGATGCTGTGTTCATGCCAACAGTCACTGATGATGTGTTCATGCCAATAATCACTGATGCTGTGTTCATGCCATTGTAACAGACACTGATGCTGTGTTCATGCCAACAGTCACTGATGATGTGTTCATGCCAACACTCACTGATGCTGTGTTCATGCCAACAATCACTGATGATGTGTTCATGCCAACAGTCACTGATGCTGTGTTCATGCCATTGTAACAGACACTGATGCTGTGTTCATGCCAACAGTCACTGATGATGTGTTCATGCCAACAGACACTGATGCTGTGTTCATGCCAACAGTCACTGATGATGTGTTCATGCCAACAGACACTGATGCTGTGTTCATGCCAACAGTCACTGATGATGTGTTCATGCCAACACTCACTGATGCTGTGTTCATGCCAACAGTCACTGATGCTGTGTTCATACCAACAATCACTGATGCTCTGTTCATGCCAACAGTCACTGATGCTGTGTTCATGCCAACAGTCACTGATGCTGTGTTCATGCCAACAATCACTGATGCTGTGTTCATACCATTAATCACTGATGCTGTGTTCATGCCAACAGACACTGATGATGTGTTCATACCAACAACACTGATGCTGTGTTCATACCATTAATCACTGATGCTGTGTTCATGCCAACAGACACTGATGATGTGTTCATGCCAACAACACTGATGCTGTGTTCATACCAACAATCACTGATGATGTGTTCATGCCAACAGACACTGATGATGTGTTCATGCCAACAACACTGATGCTGTGTTCATGCCAACAGACACTGATGCTGTGTTCATGCCAACAACACTGATGCTGTGTTCATGCCAACAGACACTGATGATGTGTTCATGCCAACAATCACTGATGCTGTGTTCATGCCAACAGTCACTGATGCTGTGTTCATACCAACAATCACTGATGCTCTGTTCATGCCAACAGTCACTGATGCTGTGTTCATGCCAACAGTCACTGATGCTGTGTTCATGCCAACAATCACTGATGCTGTGTTCATGCCAACACTCACTGATGCTGTGTTCATGCCAACAATCACTGATACTGTGTTCATGCCAACAGTCACTGATGTTGTGTTCATGCCAACAGACACTGATGCTGTGTTCATGCCAACAGTCACTGATGATGTGTTCATGCCAACACTCACTGATGCTGTGTTCATGCCAACAGTCACTGATGCTGTGTTCATACCAACAACACTGATGCTGTGTTCATACCATTAATCACTGATGCTGTGTTCATGCCAACAGACACTGATGATGTGTTCATACCAACAACACTGATGCTGTGTTCATACCATTAATCACTGATGCTGTGTTCATGCCAACAGACACTGATGATGTGTTCATGCCAACAACACGGATGCTGTGTTCATACCAACAATCACTGATGATGTGTTCATGCCAACAGACACTGATGATGTGTTCATGCCAACAACACTGATGCTGTGTTCATGCCAACAGACACTGATGATGTGTTCATGCCAACAACACTGATGCTGTGTTCATGCCAACAGTCACTGATGATGTGTTCATGCCAACAATCACTGATGCTGTGTTCTTGCCAACAGTCACTGATGCTGTGTTCATACCAACAATCACTGATGATGTGTTCATGCCAACAGACACTGATGATGTGTTCATGCCAACAACATTGATGCTGTGTTCATGCCAACAGACACTGATGATGTGTTCATGCCAACAACACTGATGCTGTGTTCATGCCATTGTAACAGTCACTGATGTTGTGTTCATGCCAACAGTCACTGATGCTGTGTTCATGACAACAGTCACTGATGCTGTGTTCATGCCAACAGTCACTGATGCTGTGTTCATGCCAACAATCACTGATGATGTGTTCATGCCAACACTCACTGATGCTGTGTTCATGCCAACAGTCACTGATGCTGTGTTCATACCAACAACACTGATGCTGTGTTCATACCATTAATCACTGATGCTGTGTTCATGCCAACAGACACTGATGATGTGTTCATACCAACAACACTGATGCTGTGTTCATACCATTAATCACTGATGCTGTGTTCATGCCAACAGACACTGATGATGTGTTCATGCCAACAACACTGATGCTGTGTTCATACCAACAATCACTGATGATGTGTTCATGCCAACAGACACTGATGATGTGTTCATGCCAACAACACTGATGCTGTGTTCATGCCAACAGACACTGATGATGTGTTCATGCCAACAACACTGATGCTGTGTTCATACCAACAATCACTGATGATGTGTTCATGCCAACAGACACTGATGCTGTGTTCATGCCAACAACACTGATGCTGTGTTCATGCCAACAGACACTGATGCTGTGTTCATGCCAACAGTCACTGATGATGTGTTCATGCCAACAGTCACTGATGCTGTGTTCATGCCAACAGTCACTGATGCTGTGTTCATACCAACAATCACTGATGCTCTGTTCATGCCAACAGTCACTGATGCTGTGTTCATGCCAACAGTCACTGATGCTGTGTTCATGCCAACAATCACTGATGCTGTGTTCATGCCAACACTCACTGATGCTGTGTTCATGCCAACAATCACTGATACTGTGTTCATGCCAACAGTCACTGATGTTGTGTTCATGCCAACAGTCACTGATGCTGTGTTCATGCCAACAATCATTGATGCTGTGTTCATGCCAACAATCACTTATCAAAGTCAGGAGGGATATGGGACTACAATGATATGACTGGAATAAGTTGTCTTCTAATTGCATGAACGGAATAAGTTGGCTTCATACACAATTTTATGTTGAGACAGTTAACTTTAAAAACTTAAAACACATTTTAAGGTTTGTTGGCACATGAATACCAACAACCCAATCTTTTTCAAGTACAGATGCAGAATTTATCTGCAAAAACTGGCACATACTGGTGTAAAGTATTCTCTAACAATCATAAAGAAAGGATTGATTTTCATCACAATATTGGTTAGTTACATTTTGCTGCTAGTCATAAGTATATTCTAACAAAAGTAAACACTTTAAAAAAAAGTATAATCCTACAGGTACATCTGCTTCATTTGGCATAGATAGGAGAAAATCAGTTTTGCTAGGCTGCCAAAGGGATAATGCTATTCACAAGAAAATAGAAACAACTTTAAACCACTGACATTGTTGCAGTAACTTATTGTTGTAAAAATATGTGACTTGTTATTTAATCTCATTTAAAAGACGTCCAATCTTCTTTTTTTCTCTAACCAGGCATGACTAAATTATTACTTTTATTGTACATTAGAAATGCCATTTGATTTTAGAAACAAAACTCCTCATTTTTGGTACTTCAGATGCATAATCATTGTTCTGCAGTAGATTTATCAACTAAACCCTGATATCACAGGACCTAGTTATGTCGACAATTTTTTGACACTTCCAACATAATCTATGTAACTGGGTTTGACTGTATAAGTACCTGAACACCTTAAATCTTATATCTCTTCTCTTGGCTTTTTAATAGGTGCAATGGTTAACTGGTTGGGATGCTGTTTGAATACTACAACTGCATTAGTCCAGGTCATTTATTGTGGTTCTCTCTTAGGCAGCATACTTAACTCCATTATTTAATAAAATACTTGTACTGTATTGCATCACCATAAAACACCTGGAATTTCCTAAGTGACTCATTTTTTTGCTGTACTATAAACAGTCTGGAAGTTTCCCCAAAACTGACTTATTTTCTTTATTACTGTGCCATAAAATACCTGGAATTCTCACCAATTGACTCATCTCTTAGTTGCTGAACCATAAAATGTCTTGATGTCTCTCCAACTGACTCATTTCTTTGTAGCTGTATCATAAAATGTCTAAAGCTTTCACAGTTGACTCATTTCGTGGTTGCTGTACCATAAAATGTCTAAAGTTTTCACAGTTGACTCAATTCTTGGTTGCTGTACCATAAAATGTCTCAAGTTTTCACAGTTGACTCATTTCTTGGTTGCTGTACCATAAAACACATGATAGTTTCCCCAACTCTCATTTCTTAGTTGCTGTACCATAAAATGTTTAAAGTTTTCACAGTTGACTCATTTCTTGGTTGCTGTACCATTAAAACACCTGGAAGTTTCCCAAATGACTCATTTCTTTGTTGCAGTACCATAAAAAGTCTGGAAGTTTCCCCAACTGACTCATTAGAAGACTCCTGGTGAAAACCACATGTTGATATGACTATCATTCAGGAGAATTAGTAATAAAGATTTTCAAAACCTGGCAACCATATTTTGAGGTCAGATCAGCACTATTTTCATTTATAAGCAACAAGCTCTAATGATTAGTAAAAACTCCATGTTGATACTTTTCATTTAGGACAAGTTCTAATGATTAGTCTTCTAGTAAAAACTCCATGTTGATACAACTTTTCATTTAGAACAAGTTCTAATGATTAGTCTTCTGGTAAAAACTCCATGTCGATATGACTTTTCATTTAGAACAATCTCTAATGATTATATCTTCTGGTAAAAACTTTATTTTGCATGTCGATATGACTTTTCATTTAGGACAATCTCTGATGATTATGTCTTCTGGTAAAAATTCCATGTCGATATGACTTTTCATTTAGGACAAGCATCAATGACATGATTTTTAAGATGG
This sequence comes from Potamilus streckersoni, assembly GCA_016746295.1. Taxonomy (NCBI): domain Eukaryota; kingdom Metazoa; phylum Mollusca; class Bivalvia; order Unionida; family Unionidae; genus Potamilus; species Potamilus streckersoni. Next base: position 629,860 of record JAEAOA010001816.1, read on the forward strand.
TTCCCATGGTGGTCATACTGTAATTCAGATTAGCATCATTTTCATTTACTAATGCAACGTAATATGAATTCTGGTGAAAACACATGTTGTACCTACTTTCCATCTAGTGATAAGATAAGATTCAGTGACCATATAGTACATCAGATCAGTACAAATTGTTTACAAAAGAACTAGACACTAAGACTAGTGAAAAACTCATTCTAACATGACTATATATTCGAATAGAGTAGCAACAAGATTTTCAAGATGGCTCCTGTGAATTCATTATAGACCAGAACCATTTTAATTTGGGAACAACCTGACATCGTAAGAAATCTTTTTGTTATAAATCCCATGTTGATACAACCATACACTCAGGTGGAGTAGCAACAAGATTGTCTGGGTAGCCACTATGGTGACAATATTGGATGTCCATTTTCTATCAGGATCAATTAAACATCATAAAATGTTTTCAACATAAGATTTTCAAGAAGTAGCTATAAGACAATTTTCATGGTGTGGTGGCCATACTGGATTTCTGAGAAGCACTAGTTTCATTTATGAGCAACAAGACCATGGGATGAATGTGTGTGCGAAGTTGGATGGCAAACCTTTAGAGTAGTAGAAATTACATACTTGTACTGTACAGGATGATGGACTATGGACAATAGCCCATCCATAAAATCACATGGTCTATAGGCAGTACAGTTATGGTTTTACAGGGCTAATTAGGCAGTACAATTATGGCTTTGCAGGGCTAATTTCAACACAAGCTAATTGCTAGAATAATTTTAATCTTACCAGGTGATTTGCAAATGGGACTTTTCTGCATGTTTGACAACCTTTTCAGAGATTCTTCTTTTTGCTTCTGGAAAAGAAAGATACATTATATTTCACATATAAATACTATACATACTTTTATGTTAAAGTCTGATTCAATTACAATATTTTCCAATGAGTATGAATGCACAGTCAGGTTATATAATACATCAACTAAAAAACAAAACAAATACACACAAATCTGCAGCTTAAATCACAGTAACTAAGCCAACAGGGGTACCACTGATAATGACATGCTTGAATTTATTAACAAGATAGAAAAATTGTTTTCACAACTCTTATGCAACATAAGCACAAGATATAGTCATATAATGTAGGTATATCTGAATTACATTAGCTCAAATTCATAAGCAGAATGAATAGAATTAAAGATTCTGGATGCAGCCTTCTTGTCCTGTGAAGAATTATGTAATGTTGTACCAGCTGAATTATTGGTGTCAATGCTGCAAGTAATGGGCAGTATGTTTGTGTGTGTGATTTGGATTTTTAACATAGCTTTAACAACTTTTCAACCATATCACTACAATGTCTTAAGTGTTAAAGTTTCTAGTAATGTCTAGCACTGGGGCATTATGCCACAGCCATGTAGCATGATGTCCCACCCAATCACATTATCCTGGCACCAGGCCAACCAGTCCTAGTCTCATTATCCTGATACCATGCCAACTAGTCCTAGTCTCATTATTCTGGTACCAGGCCAGCCAGTCCTAATACTATTATAACCTCTTAAGTGAGTGCCAAGTGAGGCAGCTGCTATTACCATTTTTATAAGTCTTTGGTATGACTGAGCCAGGATTCAAACCTGCTACCATTGAAGTGAATGGTCTAACCACTTAGGCCACCAGAGCAGTCAAGTAATGGGCAAGCATTATACTCCCAAATATGGTAATATGCCTGTGTCTCAGTCCAGTCCAGGTATCAGGAAATATATAAACTTGGATTATTACCACATTTGATGTGTAGACATTGCTGCAAGCAGTGTTAATGAATTATGCAATTTGCCAGCCAAATGACTATAGAATTGTCACTAGTCAAAGGGCTTGTAGACCTCACACCCAGGTGTTAAAACATGGGTCCAGAGATCAAAAGGAAGCCAGCAGGGTGAATGGGACATGTTCTCACCCACCAGATAGACAGACAATCTGGAAGACAATGTCAAACTAGTATGATTGGGAAATTCCACAACAATATCCAATGGTAATTCAGATAAAGAGTGGGATTAAATCTCAGATCCAATTATGGCTGACAACTTTCGGAAATTTATCAATATACCAGAACAGATTATAAAAAGTACATCTTGCTGTTATATGAAGTATACTCCAAAAAAAGCTACTCATAATTTAGCAGGAATCTCAGGACCATAGTTGTAAGACAAGGAAACACTTTGGCAAGATCAGTAAACTTCTTGCTGACTTTTGCAAAACATTACACTGTCATAATTGTAAGTATTTGTAGCATGTATACTTAATTATTGGGATTGTTTTAGTATGTAGAATTGCCTTGTAGTTTTCATTTATAAGCATATTTGAGACATGAATTTGAGTTTAAGTAGAGAATTATGTAGATTGCTAGTTCATAAGAGTTAATATTTTAACGCGCTGGAAGGTTACTTCGTAGTAACCAGTACCTTTATAGTAATGCATCATGTTAGAGTTTACACATGTTTGAATTGAAGTTTAGGAAAACGATTGATCTATGTATGATTAGTTACAATAGATGTTTGAAGATATCAGAGCATGGATATTTGAATTTTTGTATAATTGGTATGAGTTGTGATCTAAAGATATGCGTCTGATTATTGTTTATTGGTTTCTGTAATGGAATTATGAGTATGTACGGATGTGAAGCCATTTATTGTTGTATGTAAAAGAGTAATTGATACAGTGCTTTTTATTATGTTATGTTATGTTGTGTTGTGTTTTACCATACAAGAATGTATGCATATTTCGGTATGAATGAATGTGTGACCGGTGAAATTTAATAGCTTTATCTGAATCTCTGATGATAGGTCGTGCGTAGTGTGAGATATGAGTGCTGAGGAAAATATTTTACCATCCTTGTGTTTTCAAAGGAAACTTTTTGGGGGACAAAACTTAAGGTTGTAAGTTAGTAGTCCTAAGTCTCTAAGAGGGGGATGGAAGCGAGACTGACAGTGCAGTAGGAATTGACAGAATGTAATCAATGTAGAGAAGAGGGATAGAAGGTGGAGGAGGAGAAAAGCATTCAGGAAGAGGAAATAAAGGAGAAGAAGAAGGAACTTGGAAGGAGTCAGGGAGGAAGAGAAAGAGTTAGGGGATAGAGAAGAAATTAGGAGATAAGAGAAGGATACACTGATGAGTAGAAGACAAGGACAGAAGGGACAGAAGACAAAGATAAGGACAATCTCTCACATGACAAATCAAATGATGCAATAGGCTAGAATGGGTCAAGCAAAGAAGTGTATTTGGGAAATTTTAATTATTGATTGTTATTGTATTTGTAATCATTTAACCATTGTCATTGCTGACTTGCAGCTCCAAGCTGTATATCTGTCACTATATCAACTTCCAACCAAAATCGAGCCCAGGATGGGACTTCTACAATAATTTAAATAAATATTGGAAGCACCCCACCCCCAAAAGCTCATAGTGGGGTGACCTTTTACAGCCTGAATTGACTGATATGGTGACAATATACCTTTTTTGTTGTTTTCCATTCATTGTCATGTTTGGCTGAAATTGGTTTTGGTGTTTTTTTGCAAAGTTCAAAATAGTTTATATACACTTGAGGGACACATATTCAACACTGGGTGACACATAATGTACCCAGGGCCATAGGCTAAATTGGACCTAGAAAAAAGAAGTAAAAATTCCATCCCAGATATCTGAAAAATTTAAACAATTCCCTAAGGCTGTGGTAAACACTGAATAAGCTGTCCAGTGGCTAAGCTGAGAGATTGATAACACTAACCTAGTGGCATGATTGCAATTGGTAGCTTGTTATCTGATTCATACATTAAATCACATAATGCCATTATAATGTCTTTGATCCTCAATGGTCACAATCAACAAAGAGAAACTATTACTTCCCCTCCACTTTATCACCAAGGCAACCATGAAAGTTATAAAAAAACAAAATATATTACCTACTCTTCACATCATCACCAAGGCAACCAAGAAATTCATAAAAAACAAAATATATTACCTACTCTTCATATTATCACCAAGGCAACCATGAAAGTCATAAAAAAAATATATTACCTACTCTTCACATTATCACCAAGGCAACCATGAAAGTCCAAAAAAAATAAATATATTTCCTACTCTTCACATTATCACCAAAGCAACCATGAAAGTCATAAAAAAACAAAATATATTACCTACTCTTCACATTATCACCAAGGCAACCATGAAAGTCATAAAAAACAAAATATATTTCCTACTCTTCACATTATCACCAAGGCAACCATGAAAGTCATAAAAAACAAAATATATTACCTACTCTTCACATTATCACCAAGGCAACCATGAAAGTCATAAAAAACAAAATATATTACCTACTCTTCACATTATCACCAAGGCAACCATGAAAGTCATAAAAAACAAAATATATTACCTACTCTTCACATTATCACCAAGGCAACCATGAAAGTCATAAAAAACAAAATATATTACCTACTCTTCACATTATCACCAAGGCAACCATGAAAGTCATAAAAAACAAAATATATTACCTACTCTTCACATTATCACCAAGGCAACCATGAAAGTCATAAAAAACAAAATATATTACCTACTCTTCACATTATCACCAAGGCAACCATGAAAGTCATAAAAAACAAAATATATTACCTACTCTTCACATTATCAGCAAGGCAACCATGAAAGTCATAAAAAACAAAATATATTACCTACTCTTCACATTATCACCAAGGCAACCATGAAAGTCATAAAAAACAAAATATATTACCTACTCTTCACATTATCAGCAAGGCAACCATGAAAGTCATAAAAAACAAAATATATTACCTACTCTTCACATTATCACCAAGGCAACCATGAAAGTCATAAAAAACAAAATATATTACCTACTCTTCACATTATCACCAAGGCAACCATGAAAGTCATAAAAAACAAAATATATTACCTACTCTTCACATTATCACCAAGGCAACCATGAAAGTCCAAAAAAAATAAATATATTTCCTACTCTTCACATTATCACCAAAGCAACCATGAAAGTCATAAAAAAACAAAATATATTACCTACTCTTCACATTATCACCAAGGCAACCATGAAAGTCATAAAAAACAAAATATATTACCTACTCTTCACATTATCACCAAGATTATGCAACAGTTGTTCTGGCTTCTGATAGGACCATCAGTTCTTCCAATACAGTATTGGATAGTGATGAAACATAATCATTAAGACAATCATATTGGAATAAGCTTAACAAAAATCTAATTAAGATAATTTTTAATCAAATAACATGTTATCAATCACCAAATTTATTGCATGATATCAATGTTTTTACAGGTATATGTCACACACACACCTCAATCAATTTCAGTTAACTGTATTTTCTGTCTGTGCTCCTTTGGGATCAAACACAGAAACACAGGTTTGGATCAACACCAAAGATGTAAACAAAACAACATATTATTGTGATATAATGCATACCAAGCAAGATCCTAAATCATATACTCCTCAATAATGAGATTGAATAAAAAAGCAGCTGACATTTCCATGACTTTGAAATCATGCTGACAGTGACAAATGTAAGCATGAATGGCCAGTATGTCCCTGGTGATTAAGCCTAGGCCCTGTGCATTTGATTTTTGTTCACAACTGAGGGTTTTGGATATAAAATTGCATACCTGATGTTTTTCATGTTTCAAATTCAGGGTTGTGAATGGAGTTTTTACCTACCAAACTTTTGTCATCATTTTACTTAGTAAACAAGATGTTTACAAAAATCTGAGGTTTAAATTAAGTGGAATTTTCCATCAGAAAGTTTGGTTTTCAAGAACAATCTATTGCATTATCGGTCAAGTGGATATCTATATACATAGGTCTGATAAACAATTATTCATTGCTGTTTAATGATCAGTCTATATAATCATTTACTGTTGTATTCATATGTACTTTGACAGGAATTATTTCAATTTATCATTGGACTTACAAAGTGCTCACTGACTTTTTTGGACTAAATTCACTACTTTGGGATTATATGGAACTCATTCAGACTGGATGTTGTTGAAACTCATCCTGTAATGACAAGTTGGCAATGTTATTGTCACTGCCATTGATATGATAAACTCTGGAATATCATTACTGCTTAACAAGGTCCAGATATATTCATGTAATAACATCCTGGCATATTCACTATCATTAGTGCCTTTCATTTTCATCTTATAACTAGCTGGCTTAAAAATTCCAATAGCATTATTTGTTTTTATATTTATCACAATGCCAAGTTTGTTACCAGCAAAAAGAGTATATATCTGCTGACACCAGAAAATCTCTTAATGTCTAGCAAGATCATTGACGATTATCGATTATCGGCATCTGGTATAAATTTTCCATCTTATAATAACAGCTTTCCCAATCTCAAATTGACAATTTTCAAGGCACACTCAAAGAAATATAAAACAGTAGCTATAGGAATGTTGAAACTAGCTGATATAGCACAGAAGTCTTGTTTTTAGCATAAAGATATCAACCTATAAAAGTCGCAATCTCATTTACTGGTTTTGATAACAGTTGGTATTTTATTAATAAGCGTTTACATACAAATTTATCTGGTACAAACTTAACATCATCTACTTCAGCCAACAATCAAATCCCAGCTGCCATGCACAAGGGTCTAAAGCTCATAGTGCAGTTGTAAGCCAAGCTTTCTAAGCTAAATATATTGGGGGGGGGATCCCCACAACAAGCTAAGGATGGTTTAATTCATCAGAGTCAGAGAAATGTGAGGAAATTGCTAATCCTTATAGTACATCAAAAGCCAATCAATCCTAATAGGGACAGATTTAATGTCATTGTCAGATAATATATTTCAGGAGATATGGGGGAAAAAAATAGATAAGTACACAACATCAGGGTTTTGATGTCAGTTTGAAAAGATAACGGAAATACTTTCCACACTATGAAATATAGTCCATTGCGAGGAAATTCATTTATCAAACTTCCGACTAAAATATAAAACTGAAAATGTTCATTAATATAAAAAAATTATGACAGTAAATGTGTTAATGGGCCATACTGTCAGCATTATATCCTGAATCTTTACTGAGAATCAAATGATATATTGGTTATGTTAACAATCAAATTAATTATATTGTTAATTATGTTAACAATCAAATTATATATTGGTTATGTTAACAGTCTAAACGTTAGCAGGATTGTCTTTCCTGCTGCTGAGATTCAAATTCCAAAATTCGAAAAACAGAACAATCTCCTGTTTCCTGGAGGTATTAACATATTTGGTGTCAATGATAAACAACATATATATCCTAGATATATCAGCATCTAGTTTCCCAAAAAACAGTAAATTTACTATTTTATAAAGCTTGTTACATGTGGATAAAATATTTTAATGGGCTAGCCAGAAGTTAGTATAACAAGCATAAGGGAAAGAAATTTTTCTGTGTCAGGTGTTTGCATGTTTGTATTTCCCAACATGTACTTGATCGACACCTCAAATATTGCTCTTATGTTCAGAAAATTTCTATGCCTGGCAACAATAAAAAAATATTACAATTTACAGACTACAGGCAAAAGATGAAAGCACTTTTATAGTATATGCAGATTTCTAGTCAATTTTACTTCCTGTGCAGGGAGCAGAAATAACTTTTATAAATCTTCGACAAGGAAAATACATGAGCATATTCCCTGTGGCACGGTGTATAAGATCACATGTGCAGTTGATAAATCTTTATCAAAATCAGTAAAGATTTACAATGGAAATGAAAAAAGTGTCTGGTTGTTAAGCAACCTTATTGACAATATTGATCTCATCATGACTACTTCCTAAGACAAAAAAAATGAAACCACTAACACTAAAGCAAGAAGCTAAATTTTCGAAAGCAGAAATATGTTATATTTGTGAGGGTGTACTTTTGTCTCAAGAAAAATAAAAGATCACTGCCATATTACTGGAAAATATCGTTGCTCTGCACATGACAAATGTAACTTAAAATGTACCATGTCAGATTTCATCCCTGTTGTATTTCATAATTTCAGAGAATACGATGCACTATTATAATTGAAGCATTTGGTAAATAAAGATATAATAAACCACCTGAAAACTGGTAACAACAATAAAATAAAGTGCATTCCAAATAATACTGAAAAATATATTTCAGTGACATTAGGCAAGTTGAGATTTATTGATAGTCGGCAGTTTATGGCACCATTGCTAGACAAGCTTGTGCATGGCTGTAGTCAATTTAATCATTTGATTGAGCATTTAGGTGAAACTGCTGGCAGTTGATTGACAGGAAAAGGAATTTTTTCCTATTAATATCTATATGATTGGGATACATCTGATGAAATTGTCTATCTGGCAAAGGGAAGTTTTATTCTAGGTTAAATTTGTCTGATATATCCAATGATGATTATGCCTTGGCTGGATGGATATGAAATTCCTTTGACTGTATAAAATTGGGCTGTACAGTAGAACCTATCTTGAAAGACCACCCTTGCTGCCAGAAAATTATGGTCTCTCAAGACAGGTGGTCTCTCATAACAGGTCACAGTGCTATATAATCATTAAGTTTGTGCACTGAGAATATGGTCTCTCAAGACAAGTGGTCTCACATTGCAGATGTCTTTCAAGACAGGTTTCACTGTATAAAATTTGGCTGTATAAAGTTTGGCTGTATAAAATTTGGGAGATCATGACCTATATCTTATCACAGATGTATGCACTGCAAAGAATATAGTGAAGCAGTAAAGGTCATTCTCATATTTGACTGTAGCCAACTTGAATCATTCAATTCAAAGGGTCATAGATTTTCCTATTTAAATTTCTTCCTTTTAATGTGTTCACAAAGTTAGTTGCGGTTTCAAATCTAAGCTTTCTGAAAGCTTACACAACAAGATTGCAGCAAGCTTGCCACAAACTTAAAGATAATCTTGCAATTTTGGTTTGGGAAACCTTGGGGACAGCTCATATTTGGGAAAGGAAAAACATTATTTTGCAAAATTTATCTCTAAAATGAGCATTCAGGAAATTTTGCTGAAGAGATGTAACCTTTAACTTGTATTACATGTGTGTGTGTGTCTGAGATTTAGATTTTTAATGTAGCTTTAACAATTTTTCATTTATTATCACTATGATGTCTACAGTGTGACAGTTTATAGTGATGTCTAGCACTGGGGTATCATGCTGCAGACATGTGGCATGATGTCAGACCCAGTCACATTATCCTGACACCAGATCAACCAGTCCTAATACTAACCTCTTAATGCTAAGCACCAAAGGAGGCAGCTGTTAGTACTATTTTTTAAAGTCTTTGGTAATACATGCAAAGAATATGTGTAATTCTCAGTTGAATTAAGGACATTAGTGTAATTAATTATGTTAAAGTTAAACCTGTGAGGCATGATGTAACAGCTGTAACTGCAAGCATTCTGTTTTGATAGAACCCATATTACACCCATACATCAAAATAAAGGGAATTAAAGGTTCTTTGAATAACACCTAAGATATACAAAGTCTCTTTTAAATAGCCAGTATAATTAGTGAGGAAACCCAGGAAACTCTTTTTCTTTAAAATTCTAACCCTATGCTAATATGAAACTGTAGAATGCCACCCTTGCAAAATTTATCTCTAAAATGAGCATTCAGGAAATTTTGCTTAAGAGGTGTAATATTTAACTTATATTACATGCATATGTGTGTGTGTGTATGTGTGTGTGTGTGTGTGTGTGTGTGATTTAGATTTTTAATGTAGCTTTAACAATTTTTCAGTTATATCACTATGGTGTCTACAGTGTGACAGTTTATAGTGATGTCTAGCACTGGGGTATCATGCTGCAGACATGTGGCATGATGTCAGACCCAGTCACATTATCCTGACACCAGATCAACCAGTCCTAATACTAACCTCTTAATGCTAAGCACCAAAGGAGGCAGCTGTTAGTACCATTTTTTAAAGTCTTTGGTAATACATGCAAAGAATAGGTGTAATTCTCAGTTGAATTAAGGACATTAGTGTAATTAATTATGTTCAAGTTAAACCTGTGAGGCATGATGTAACAGCTGTAACTGCAAGCATTCTGTTTTGATAGATTAGTACAATTCAGTCAATATATGAAGGTCAAAAAAAAACACACCCTGAAGTTTGTATATACAGTATTATTTTGTTCATGACACATCAGGGTCAGTCAGAATATCAGGGCCACAGCAAATATTTATAGAATTCTTGTACATGGATACAACTGAAACAACAATCTGTCTGCTTTGCTTTTAAAACAAACTGTAATATAAAACTGGAAAAAGCTGTGTTGGCCATATGATATTGTTGAATTAGCTAGGGCAAAATATGAATGCTGGTGTAAAGTCGGATAACAATCCTCAAACTAGTTTAGAAAGAGAAGCAATGAGAAACTATTTCTAATGGATGGGTGGACAACAGACCATTTCATTAGGATCTTCTGATCTCTGACCAGTCAATTAAACAATATTAAAACCAATGATTTCTCAATAGCACATGGTGCATCCACCACCTCACAAAAATAAAACAGATTCTGATCAATTTTCAAATGTTGCATATCCCTGCCCACCAAAATGATACAAGTTGATGACTTCTCAATAACAAAAGGCATATCCTGTCTGAAATATGATATTGATGCAAATTATTTTTCAATTGCAAATAGCATACCCCTGCCCCAAAATGATATTGAAGCTGATGATTTCTCAATAGCAAATAGCATATCCCATCCCAAAATGATATTGAAGCTGATTTCTCAATGGCAAACAGCATATCCCCTGCCTAAAGGTGATATTGAAGCTGATTTCTCAATAGCCAGTAACATATCTCATCACAAAATTATATTGATGCAGATTTATTTCTCAATAGCAAATAGTATATCCCATCCCAAAATGATACTGAAGCTGATGATTTCTCAATAGCAAATATCATATTTTCTGTCACAAAATGATATTAAAGTTGATTTTTACTCAATAGCAAATAACATATCCCCTGCCCAAAAATGATACTGAAGCTGATGATTTCTCAATAACAAATATCATATTTTCTGTCACAAAACGATATTAAAGCTGATTTTTACTCAAAAGCAAATAACATATCCCCTGCCCCAAAATGATACTGAAGCTGATGATTTCTCAATAGCAAATATCATATTTTCTGTCACAAAACGATATTAAAGCTGATTTTTACTCAAAAGCAAATAACATATCCCCTGCCCCAAAATGATACTGAAGCTGATGATTTCTCAATAGCAGATAGCATATCCCATGCTCCCAAATGCTACCAGAGAAGATGATTTCTTAATAATGTGTAGCATGTTTCATACAATTAACTTTTATGAACTTTTGCTATGGAAATGAAAGTGATCGCTGGATGGATGTAAAATGGAGAAAAGAAACATAAATATTGAAACTCAATAACTGAGTAAATATCACATCTAAGCAAATAGTCTAATGTAAGTTGATTTCAAATTTCATAGAGATATTACATACGGTTTTTGGAGTATGGCCCCCCCCCCAACAAATATGTGGATAATGGTTGAAGGGATGGCCAGAAAGAAAAAAAATGTTGAAAATAAAGAATTATGAATAGCAGAAGGCACATCTGAACCACTAGCTTAAAAAGTGCACAAGTCTCATTGAGATAGTTTGAACAGCCTGTTAGTCATGCCCAGGAAACTAAAATGCTTCTAGGGGGTTTACAGACATACATATAAACATAGCAAAATTTATATCACCCTCCAAACATATTACATACAAGGGGAATACTCTATATAAAGAAAGAAAAATTTGACATACATTTTGGCTTATTCCTTGTCTTTTATTGTGTTGTTTATGGTATGTGATATGCCTTTACTAGATACTGATATCAGCATGTCAATTAGATATACAGTAGGGTATTTTATATGGAAATCCTGCATTCTCACAACCGATGTTTTACACACAAAGGCAAATTCACCAATCCATCAATATGCATGCCACATGCACTTCTCAGACTGTGTCAAAATACACATTTACAGAGAAACCAAGTTTTGCTACTAATTTTAAGGACAGAAAAGGGTATGCAGCATTAACATTATTATAGGCATAATAAATAGCAAGTAGATGTAACAAATTAACAAATGAGCCAATATTTATAATAATAAGTGGTTTTTAATTCTGCAATATTTTCCCAATTTTCCAGAAATTAAAATCACATAATAAACTTATTTTACTTAAGAGGAATGGGCTACACATTAAAAAACCCAAGATATACCTGTCTAATGCCAATGTGGAAAATGGAGGATACATATATTTATGAAATACATCCCCATGAATTTATATCCATGCATATAAAGCATTATTAGGGAAAGCGCATCGTACCCACTTGTTTTTATGTGATGCTGTATCACCAGAGTTGGACTTTTTGAAAGAAAAAAAAATGTAGCTTACATGAATATAACAAATTCTGATCCTATTTCAAAAGATGTTTTCAAATATTTTTAATCTCTTTGCTGTCTTTTGCATTGGTATTTTATCTTGTAGGAATAAAGGCTAATGTTTATTTGGAAAGGTTTACATTTAAAATTTCTTTGTTATTGCAAAGTTTACCCCTTATCCAGAAGAAATTTTAATCAGCACTATATAGCTAAATTTGTGCTGAAATGCCATTAAGCACTGTACACCTGTATACATACACTTTCTGCCATTGTGGTGGTATCATTACTGGCCAAATTGATACTTACATGCCATGAGGTCTTATACACACCTGTATATACACTTTCTGCTATTGTGGTGGTACCATTGGTAGCCAAAATGATGCTGATATGACATCAAACCCTTTGCATACTTGACACACATATCACCACTTTCTATTGTTGTAATTGTGATGGTATCATCACTAAGATTGTGCTGACATGCCATTTCACCCTTTACGACAATTTCTAGCTACTACTCAGGGAACAAGTGCATGGGAATAACCACAAGCCCAGTGGACAAGTACACCGGGATAACAAAAGACCCAATGTTCAGGTACATAAGAACAGACCCAGTAGTCAAGTACCTGGCAATTAAGAAAATAAAAATAGAACCTGCTGGCTATAATCAGCTGCAAATCTGAATGGCATTTCATGTCCACTCTTACCATGTCCTGCAAAGATGACACATCCACATTGTGCATGTTGTAATTTTCCCACACCACCAACTCAGTTGGAGGCTAATGTTTCCTGTTATATGACACAATGATTTTAGTGTTTGGTCATACATTTGTAATGGGATGTGTAATAAAATAATTTGCATTACATATCTGTTTTGAATCACAATATTTTAATGATACTGGTAGTATATATTTATTTTGTTTTAAATATGCCTTAGCAATATACACTATTTTGGCAGTGTTACATGGTATAAAGCAACCAAGGGTCATCAATATGGGTGTCATGCACACCAGTCTGGTTCCCTTTGACTTACTGTCAATGGGTTTGTGAGGGAGTGAGGGTGGTAATTCTGCCACTTGTACTTTGATTATCGTCATCTAGATGAACAACCACTGTGTTATGGACCTGATTAGGCAAACAATAAAATAAAATATGAAATTATTGGATGGAATAAGAGAGATATGAGCAAAGATATAGAACAGAATAAAATGAGTGCCCATATGTAAAATACAACAATTTAGACAATGACATAAACAAACTGAAATTAAACACAACAGGATTCTTTTGCAAATATAATACTGTGTTTCTATTTTGCATAATGGCTCCCAAAATGATTGGGAATGTTACCGTTCTCAAGACAGAAATTCATTTAAAGTAATCATATTTGAAAATATACATTCATTTCTGCAATATAAAGTAAATTTCGGTACTAAGGGAAAAAAAAGCCAAAGATACAGTGTACAGTATGTAGGAACATTAAACCTCCATTAAAATGATGCTATTTCAGCACATTTCTATATTTTATTGTAACAGAAATGGTCATCCATTTTGCATGATAATTCTGTTCATTCACATTCATTTGGGATTTTAATAGTACTATGTGACTATTCTTAAATCTTAATAGTAAATTCTGTGTGATCAATATCATTATTTAATACTAATTGTTGTGACTGTGACATTTGAAGAATAATATCCATATTGTATAGAATCCACATTTCAATAAATGTTCTGCTTCTGCAGTCTAAAAGCAATACAAATAGAATCTTTACAGCAAGCTCACTCCATGGCCATAGGGATATTAATTTAATCATTTGGTTTAACAGGTCTAGCTCCATGGTCTTGTAGTTACTGAGAACAACAGACATTGTGTTTCTGCAAATTAATTAAATGATTATTTACAAGACTTATAATTAGTTTTAGATTTTGAAAATGATGACATTAGAGACAAGATTTTAGATTAAGTTTCTCTAATTTGCAAGAATAATTTGTATATTGTTTTGAAAGAAATAGATATTTTATATTTGAATTCTGACAATCTTTGCCAACCCTTCCCCTATAAACTTCATTTATTTAAGATTTATATTTTGAGTGGTTGACAGTGAGTATGAGTCTGATCAGATATATTATAATCATTTGTTTTTAAATCAACTTCTGGACAGCTCATTAGTGAGATATCAAATGTTTAGTTTAATGTAGGAAACACAGATTTTGTGCACCAGAAACAATCTAGCCAGTTATAGAAATATGATATCAGTAGTCTCCTGTGAAGTCCACTAGGACTAAGATATATACTGAGTTTTTGAATTTGAAGGGGAAATGGGAATTTGGAAATAGTGAAAGTAACCATTAAAGAAATATGAAGCCTAGACATTTGTTTTATTATTCCCCAAAGCAGCTGCCACCTACCTACCCACACATGATAATTACTACAGTTTCACATCAGCTACTACATTTTCAGTTAATACAGAAACATAATATGAAAATATGTAAAATCTGTTATATTAATTTATTTACTGACATTTGAAGACTAGAACAAATCTTATTTTTCTCATTCCGATTTCTGTTGTCTAAATATTGGACAGATTTATAGTTCCTTCACATATAAGTAGCTAGTATAACAAGTAATTTTCAGGAGGACTTTGTTATCAGATGACTTTCTATATACAACATCAAAATACTGCAAGCAATGGATTCCTTTCACAATTTGCATTTCAAATGAGGTGCCATTCCTGATATTGAGTTCTAATATCAAAATAATGCTCTCATTGCTGCTGAATGTTCTTTATATTGACTTTAAAGTGAAGCTTGGCATTGGAAAGTCTGAATCATAAATATTATCACATCATGTACAAGTACTTATAGTACTGATAAATATATATGAGCATTAATAATGATAATAATAATAATAATAATAATAATAATAATAATAATAATAATAATAATAATAATAATAATAATAATAATGATGATGATGATAATAATAATAATAATAATAATAATGATAATAATAATAATAATAATAATAATAATAATGATGATGATGATGATGATAATAATAATAATAATAATAATAATAATAATAATAATAATAATAATAATAATAATAATAATAATAAACATATTACCCAATATTTTTTAAAAATAGACACACATACACAGACAGACAAGCAATAAAAAGTTTCTTATAAATTGGTTTTACACTAAAATTTATTTTAGAATGTATTTTATCTTATTAACAACATTATGTATATTTGGCTTAGCTATCAAAGCATGGTTACAAGTATGTACAGTAGTTTAAATAAACTGTATTTATCGATGTGCTCTTTTGATTAAAGTAAAATTATTCTATAGATGCACTATTTTAATTACAATAACACTATTATATAGTTTGCTAACATTATTCTATAGATGTCTGATTTTAATTAAAGTAACATTATTCTAAAGATGTGCTATTTTAATAAAAAATAATTATTCTAGAGATGTGCTATTTTAATTTAAAAGAAAAGTATTCTATAGATGTGCTATTTTAAATAAAATAACATTCAACATGTTACTTTTAAATAACATTATAGTACAGATGTACTATTTTAATTAAAAGAACAGCATTCTATAGATGTGCTATATTAATTAAAGAACAGTCTTCTATAGATGTGATATTTCAGTTAAAATAACAATATTCTATCAATGTGCTAATTTAATTAAAATTAAAAATTTCAATAGATGGGCTATTTTAATTAAAATAACATTAGTCTATAGATTTTCTGTTTTAAAGAACATTATTTTATAGATGGGCTATTTTAATTAAAATATTTTATCAATGTGCTATTTATTAAAAAAACATTTTTAATGTGATATTTTAATTAAAAAACATTGTTCTATTTTATTTTTTTTAAAAAAAACATTGTTCTATAAATGTAATATTTTAATTAAAATAATGTCCTTTTATAGACATGCTATTTTAATTAAAATAACATTATTCTATAGATGTAATATTTTAACTAAAAAAACATTATTCCATAGATGAGCTATTTAATTGAAACATCATTTTAAAGACATGCTATTTGAATTAAAATAACATTATTCTATAGATGTAATATTTAATTCTAAAAAACATTATGCTAGAAATGTGCTATTTTAATTAAAAGAAAATGATTCTATACATGTGCTATTTCAATTAAAAAACATTATTCTATAGATGTGATATTTTAATGTTTAAAAAACATTTATCTATAGTTAGGTATTTTAATTTTAAATAACATTCTTAAGTTTGGGCATTTTTTTCAAAATAACATTCTCTAGTTTGGGTATTTTATTTTTTCATGGATGCAATTTCTTTTCACATTCATAAATAATGTCTGTTCCTTGAAACTTTAATCTCAGTGGCATGCCTTTCAGCAAAAAATGAAAATGAAATTTCTTTTTACAAAATTTTGCAACAGTGCACAGTGAGTAAATGAGGTACTGATGCTTATTTAAAAGCTATCTCTGTTATCCATTTGCACATTGCTTTGTTTACAGTCCAGCCTCTCAAAAAATAATACTGGATAACCTATTAAAAGAACTTCACCCTATGCTCATCATTAAAATTTGCACACTGTGGAAAGTTCAGTACAAAGAAAGAAATGTAGAGACCATATATGAAAAATAATTGTGATCTGACTCATGCCTCCACCCTATCAATCAAAGTTTAAATTGTATCCCAAGTTTATTATGCAAGCAAGACAGATGAAACTTTGATATTAATTTTAAGAATTGAACTATGCGATTAATTTTTATAAAAAACTAAATTAAAAATATTTAAATGAGTTTGGGAAAAAAATTAAAACTTATAAGTTTATACAAGTTTTTTCATGTACAGAGTCTGTGTTTGATACTTATTATTATCAGCATGCAGATATTCCTATACTTTATACAAACTGGAATGGTGGATATTTGTGAAATTATGTCAAAGAAAATATCTTTCAAAGTCTGAATAAGGCCTTTATTCAAAACACATGAAAACATCTTTCATGCTGATATTGTGCCTTTAGGTCATTTAAAATATTAATTATGGGTCCAAGCAGTTAATTTATGTGTTTATGATGGGGTAACTACATATCTGCTTGTAGGGCTTAAGAAATTATATATAAACATGATTATATGGTACTTGAGGAGGATGGAGATAAAAACTCTTCTATTATAGAAGAGTCTACTCATCTTGTTTATTAAGCCATTTTAAAGTATCAGAAAATGGAAAATAACAAGAGAAATGTAGGTCAAAGGGATAAAATATACTTTTGCACAAGTCTATGTTCCCCAGGATATAATAAAACAATTTATAAATGTAATAAAACGTGCATTATTAATTAATAATAATAACTGTTGAAAGACACTTGCAACCTTTATTTGAAATGTTCAAACAGATTATTTAAACTTAACTGTGTATAATTGATTTAAAGATGGTTATATATCCCACATGAGGAGATGTTTGTTTGGATCACATTCACCTTAGATCTATCTCACTGTACCTATAATAGTAACTGTAAGGTATATATCTGGCTGTATGATAAGAGGATATGTAAGGCATATATCTGGCTGTATGATAAGAGGATCCATAAGGGATATATCTGGCTGTAGGATAAGAGGATCTGTAAGGCATATATCTGGCTGTATGATAAGAGGATCTGTAAGGCATATATCTGGCTGTATGATGAGAAGATCTGTAAGGCATATATCTGGCTTATAAATGTAATAATAACTTATATATATATATATATATATATATATATATATATATATATATATATATATATATATATATATATATATATATATATATATAAGAGGATCTGTAAAGCATATATATGGCTGTAGGATAAGATGATCTGTAAGGTATATATCTGGCTATATTATGAGAGGATCTTTAAGGCATATATCTGGCTGTATGCACTAAAAATATTCCAAAAATTATTTTCTATCAGGAGTATGATTATGTACAATAATTAGGGGTGAAACAATACACCTGTGCTTTGTATCAATATGATTCACAATACACAGCCTGCAATATGATACATATACACCTATGAACTTTATACATATGAACTTGAGGTCTCTCCATCTTTGGAATGTTGGTGGTTCTGTTTCATGTATGTTGATACATGTATAATGTTTGTATTTTCAGCATTCAAATTACAGACATATATTCATATATTTATCATATACATGTATTTATATGCAATTATCATCAGGGATAATATTACAAATTACTTTTAAACAGACTATGTGTTGGTTGTAAGTGAGTTCTATTCAAAGTTTGAGGCCATTTAATGGTGGCTCCATTTAACTCACTTTAGCCACACCTTTTTTCTGCATAGCAAGAATGCTTTGAAAACATCTTATTACCAATTTCATGTTTCACTTAAACTTAAAAGGCATTACAATGTTATCTTAAAAACAAAGGAAATAATGTAGTTTCACTTGCAAAGAAAAAACTCGTCTAGAAAACATCCAGGCATGAGAATGAATACAAACAAAAATCAATTTTTCAGAGCTCACAGATGTTATCTTTTGGATACATTTGCTCCAAAAATAGGATGTTTCACTGACAGATACTCATTTTACTGAATCTGAGGTTAGCTAACTACAATGCAGGACTTCTTGTCTGTTCCACAATGCTCTTATTAGGGATTTTAGTCCATCAATGACATTGTCTGTTCCATAAAGCTCTTATTAGGGATTTTAGTCCATCAATGCCATGGTCTGTTCCATAATGCTCTTATTAGGGATTTTAGTCCATCAATGCCATTGTCTTTTCAACAATGCTCTTATTAGGGATTTTAGTCCATCAATGCCATGGTCTGTTCCATAATGCTCTTATTAGGGATTTTAGTCCATCAATGCCATGGTCTGTTCCATACTGCTCCTATTAGAATTTTAGTCCATCAATAACATGGTCTGTTCCATAATGCTTAGCTATGATATGGATATATGGTTTTGTGCTACATTATCTGTGGGGCTTGATTGATAAAAAAAAAAATGAAAATTGCATTCTGCTTTTAAATTGTCTGTATTTTAACTGTAGTCCAAGTGTATCAACCTGTTTGTTTGTACCTCACTGCCGATTTCAATATTGGAAATCTTTAATGTGATAAAAAAGTGCTAAGAACTGAGTCAATTCCTTCACTGATTTATATTTTCTAACATGACTCTGAGTAGAATGACCCTAACACCATCATGGTCTGCATGTTTCATGCTTAATGGTAGTTTTCAATATAATAGACAGACATGCATGAGACTCATTTACAGTTCCTGGACAAGTCCATTTTCAGCAATGGGTTGTATGTGTCGCTTCTCACTTCCAGTTAGTTTACAATGTCAAATCAAGCAAAGGAAAAGAATGACAACAACAAATTTGCCTTTCACATGGATTTAACAAGTGGTTTAATTAATTTGTTCATGTATGCAAAGGGATACAATTCCAGACTCAACCTAATGGTAATTTACAGAATTATCTGGCAGTAACGGAATAGGATCAACTATGTCATTATGTTGTCTGATGGACATGAACTAGCCCATAGTGTTGAAATATGGTGTCATATTAGTATGGGAAGTCCGTTAAGTGAACATACTTCTGGCTTAAAATTATCAGCGGGGTAGGTGGGTGAAGATTATGAACCGTGTAACTTTGTGTCAATTTGTAGACAGTGAGCAGTAATCTCAACATTCCTTTTGTTTGTCCTAAACTAAAAAATGACTGCCTGTGACTGCAAATGTTGTTTCAGATGAATTTTAAATTTAGAGAACATCAAGGTAAACTAATAATAATTATTCATGATTGCTGAAGATTACAATAACTTTCAAACTAAGTATCATTTGTATTGATTCTTCACCTTTTTATCGATTTGTGTATCATTACAGCAAAAGTATTGATGCATCGATATATCAATTAATCATTTCACCCCTAACTGTAACATATTTTCATTTAGTCCTTTGACAGAGTGAGGTATTGTTGCATCAGCTGATACCACATTCCAATGAACCACTGGGCTTAATAACTGACAACCTGACACTCTTAAAAATATTCTAAAAATGTTCCAACAGATCATTTGAATTATGTTTGCACAGTTGACCTTAATAAGTACATGTTACATGTCCAACATATGCAAATATTGGTTTCCATCCTTTTATTTTTAGAAATATTGGGAATCAGTTTCACAGAGTTGATATATAGGATCTATCTGATTGGTGAGGCAAATAATTGGCTGTATTCACTTACAATATCCAAAATTGTTATTTCCATCATGAAAAAGCTTATGTAGGGTAATATCTTTTAATTTAGTACACTGTCATCTAACTTCCCTGTATACTGTTATATACTAATTTTTGGCACCAATGATCAAACCCACCATCCCCACATTGCATTGCCTTTAAACATTCTGACAGCTATTATTATTTAGCCTGTAAATGGCTGAACATACAGGAATTGGATATACATACTAATAAATATACTCTGATATACATAATCTGATACACCAACTCTGTTACACATACTCTGATAGACATAATCTGATATACCTACTGTAAGTTTATACTCTGATACACATAATTTGATACACCTACTCTGATACATATACTCTGATACACATAACCTGATAAATATATACTGATACACATAATCTGATACACCAATTCTGATACACATAATCTAATAAAAATACTGATAAAAATACTCTGATACACATAATCTGATACACATACTCTAATAAATATACTCTGATACACATAATCTGACACCAACTCTGAAAAGTTTATACTCTGATACACATAATCTGATACACCTACTATGATACACATAATCTGATAAATATACTCTGATACACAAAATCTGATACACCAACTCTGATACACATAATCTGATAAATATAATCTGATACACATACTCTGATAAACCCACTCTGAGAAATATACTTCTACTGACCTCCTGTATATTGAGAATGAATAGTCACTATAATGCATGACCACCTCTTTGCATTTCTGAATGTCATTATGACAAGA
This sequence comes from Potamilus streckersoni, assembly GCA_016746295.1. Lineage (NCBI taxonomy): Eukaryota > Metazoa > Mollusca > Bivalvia > Unionida > Unionidae > Potamilus > Potamilus streckersoni. The sequence goes on from JAEAOA010001816.1 coordinate 651,331, forward strand.
TTATTGGGTTTTTTTCCTGAGCTTGCACCCTTAATGTCACTTTGAAATCTCCAAATCTAGCACATTTTGACTTCATATACTGACATATCAATCATCAATAAGATTAAATAAAACATGTTACATCTTTTTCAGCATCTAGGTATCTGAAACAAGGTATAAGAGTTGGATTAGTTTGGAAACTAGGGTATTCTGGAAGGGGGGGGTTAATCAAAGCTTCATTATGATATATCCAATGTACTTGCCCTAGAGACCAGGATTAGTTCCTATTGCCTAACTAATATATAGCACCTCAAAGATATGGCTTAGGCCTTCATAATAGATTGTTCATTAAGGCTGAGCCTCCCTGGAGCTGTATTTACTTATTACATTATCAACTTTTGTGGTTATTGACATAGACACAATGAATTTTTATCATTAACTAAAGTACTGTTCCCATCAAAATGGGAAATCTGATTTATACTAACAACTGGATGGGTACAAGGCACAATAAATGTGGAACATAGCACTTGTCACTTTTTAAGTGTTTACACCTATATGCATTTGAAGAGGTATATTGCAATTTGCTCTGAACATCACTGACCTGTCTTACTTCACTATCTCTAGACAAAATGTTACAAGTTATACAGACCCAAGATACCATGTCTTAAATACTTTCACCTGGTGCAACACTAGTACTACACACTTTCTGATAATTATCACACATTATTTGCTTCAAAATTTGAAAAGATTCTGTGAAAAGTTGAAAGAGGTGTGGCATGAAAATATAAAATTTGGACTAAAATTGGCCATAAATAATTTGGCCTCTTAGGACTTTGATTACAATTTTTATTACATCCAGTATTACATTCATTAATTTAGTCCCAGTCTATTTTAGAGCATTTGTTTTCTTCTCTCATTTTAGTGATACAAGAGTAGACACAGGCATTTTTAGTATCGATTTAAACACAATTCTTTAAAATTTTAGTGTAATGGTGTTGTTGTCTGTGTGTATTATGGCAACAGTACACAGTAAGTAGGCACTGATGCTGATCTGGAACTTATATATGTGACCTATTTACACAGTGCTTTGTTTACAGTCCTGCTGTTCAAAAAAAAAGTGCTAGCTAACCTATGACAAAGACTTGAGCCTGAGTTCATCTTTGAAGGTATTTTATACTAAGTGACAACTGTTAACATTATTTTTTAGGATTTGGACACAGTGGAAAGTTCAGTGCTTTGAAAAAATGTAGAGTCTAGATTGAAAAAATAATTGTGATCCAAGTCCATGTATACTATGGAGACTTCAATAACTTGTACCTTATGACCATGTGAATGCAACTGTATGTACATTGTGCTTGATAACTAACTGGCCATGACCCTTAGGAAACTGTATACCCCTTGTGCTTGATAACTGGCCATGACCCTTAGGAAACTGTATACCCATTGTGCTTGATAACTGGCCATGACCCTGTGAAGGAAACTGTATAACCATTGTGCTTGATAACTGGCCATGCCCCTTAGGAAACTATACATATTGTGCTTGATAAATAGCAATGACCCTTGAAGGAATCTGTATGCCCATTGTGTTTGATAACTGGCCATGACCCTGTAAAGGAAACTATGCCCAATGTGCTTGATAACTCCAGGCCATGACCCTGTAAAGGAAAATATGCCCAATGTGCTTGATAACTGACCATGACCCTGTGAAGGAAACTGTATGCCCATTATGCTTGATAACTGGCTAAGACCCACTGAATGCAACTGTATGCCCATTGTGCTTGATAACTGGCTAAGACCCACTGAATGCAACTGTATGCCCATTGTGCTTGATAACTCGCTATGACCCAGTGAAGAAAACTATATGCCCCCTGGGGTTGATAAATGGACCAATGAAGAAAACCTTAAAAACTCACTCATCATTACACATCTTTTCTTAGGCATTCTAATCTCATAATTTATGAACTGCATGTATTTTGAATTATGCAAAATACCCCCACCTCCAGAGACCATTTTAATTTTTTTTTAAACACAACTATACTCACCACCCTCAGTTATATCACATGGTCTAAAGAATATCTTGAATGTTGGGGGGGGGACTGTATGACATAACTGGTGCATGCACACACCCATATCTCCCACATCTGGACAGGCAGGATAACAAATTTCTGCCTTTTCTTTCAAAATAGATCACACTGATCAAGAAGAGTCACTCTGTGTGAACATCATAGTTCTTTGTGTTTTGAAAATTATTAATCTATTTTTAGATTTGGATAAGTTAATTTGTAATCTGCTAATACAGGTGTTAAGATGCCTCCAAAAATGCCAGTAAACTGGATGCCTTGGCTATATTAGGACTATATCCTCTGTGTTTAAATGTCATCTGTTAGCTAATTCAATATCACACTAAGCTGTGGGCATCATTGTATGCCACACTGAAAATCAACTATTCTGCCTTTTCACCTGCTGGTGCCTCTGATAAGATTTCCTGGTGTTTCATCAATATGCATACCTGTTCAATGGCCCAGTGAAATGAGCTCTGGGCAATATTGCAAGTACCCTTCTATAAGTGATTGTAGTTGAAGGAAAGAATCTGACTGGCCTACTCACACAGCACAATAAAGGTCAACCTTCTGAGAAAATTTTACATTCAGACTGCAAGCAGAGAAAATTTTACATTCAGACTGCAAGCAGAGAAAATTTTACATTCAGACTGCAAGCAGAGAAAATTTTTACATTCAGACTGCAAAATGGAAGAAAATTTAAACTACAATGATGAGTTAAATTGTGTTATGCATATTCATGGACAATGAATATAAGCCAAATATAAACAGGCTATTAATGAAAGTAAGAGTACCAAGCAGATTGTGTAGAAGAGTTTTGCCCATGACTTATGACAATGAAGTTAATTCTGATTGTGCTTTAATATCACCTGGGACACTGCAATAAAGTGTCTGTATATCACATATAAACCATAAAGTCTGCAATATTGTTGAAGTCAATCCTGCCTTAGACAAATGGTATGGTATGTTCAATGCATGCTTCAATTAAAACAAAAAGGTTTAAACACCAAATTATATCCAAGTGGGTTACCCTGAAATCAATGAGGCTAGGCACCCAAGAGATAATTAACAAAAGAAAAAAAGACATGACTAACAATATAAAGTGGAGGAATAAAACTAATCACCTGATAGATAAGGCAAAAGAGAACTACTATAAACAGGTTATTGATGAAACTAAGAGTACCAAGACATTCTGGAAGGGTCTAAAAGAGATGAACCTACCCAAGAACAGTCGTTTTCCACCTAGACTTAAGCAAAATGATGATATAGCAACATCTGAACACAATATTTTTGTGGATATGTTCAAGAATTTATTTTTAAGCATCTCCAGTAACAGTATTCAGAACCAGACTAACATCCCAAACAAACGTGATTCAGTTCTGTCATTTGTAAGAGCTTAAATTCCTGATATTTATTTTTCAGTAATTAATGTTAGTGAAGCTGATGATTTTGATATGCTCATTAAGGTGAATATTAATAAATCCTTTGGTTTAAAAGGTATTGGTGAACAAATTCTTAAAATTGGTTCATCAGTAATTACAAAGTCATTAACTTATATCATAAATGTAAGTATAATGAGTGGTAATTGTCCAGAAACATTGAAATGTGCAAATGTTACACCTATCTTTAAGAAAAGAGAAAAGAGAAAAGGTGGATCCAGGGAATTACAAACCAATATTAATTTTACCAAAATTATCTGATTAGCAAGTAGCCATTCAAGTCTATACATTTTTTAGAATTTACTCTCTATTTCATAAAGTGCAAAAAGAATTTAGAAAGTACCACTCATGCCAAACAGAACTTACCATATTAATTGATCTTTGGCTGAAGAAAATGGATAATGAACATATGACTGGGATTGTTTTCCTTGACTTCAAGAAAGTCTTTGATCTTTTGGATCATAAAATTCTGTTGCAAAAGCTTAACAATTACAGGTTCAACAATCCTTCTTTGAACTGGCATAGATCATACCTAAGCCAAAGGTATCAACAAGTAAGCATTGGCAATATTTGCTCTCAAACTTGCACTATTCATTCAGTTGTCCCTCAAGGCTCAGTTTTAGGCCCTCTCCTCTTTCTCATCTATATCAATGACCTATCATTAAATAATCAATCCAAAAATAGGATTTGTTTGCAGATGATCCAACCTTGTATACATTTAGTTCTGATACTGAAGCTATCCAAATTAGATTAAACTCAGAATTTATTAGATTCCAAGACTGGGCATAACAAAATAGGATGGTAATTAATGAAGGTAAAACAAAATGTATGATTTTGGGGACATCACAAAGCTGCACAAGTCAGGGAACCTAGAACTGTCTCTTGCAATAAATAATCATCAGTAAGAAAATGTCAAACATAAAAAGCTTTTAGGTTTGTCTGAAGATAATAATTTACAATGGGATGACCATACTGATAACTTTGTAAGACACTATCATCCAAACTTGACCTACTCAGTAAAATAAAGGAATATTTACCTATAGAAACTTTCAATATTTATTACAAGTGATATATTTGTTCATCAATGGATTATTGTTCATATGTATAGGAAAACTGTGCTAAACCTAAGTTTGACAGGATTTATAATTTCAGATCCAGATTTTGGATCTCATATACCTGTGACTGGATCTCTTTGGGACTTGACCTGAGTTTTAATCAGGACTTTTTATTACTAGGAATTGTCTTTAATTCTTGGATTATTTTTTTTTTATTATTCACAATAATGTAAGTTTATTTTTCTCACATTTCACTTTGCAGTCTAGAAAAATAAATTACTTGTTATATTTTACAAATCTTGTTGTCTTCACTCTTTTCTGTTACTTATTTTAAGAGCACAGATGCGTAACATAACTTAGTTCATTTATGGAAAGAAGAATTTAATGGAGGATATGCAACATTATGATACAGCCCTTCTATTGCTAGACTCACTTTCCAGCTTTGCCTTACTGAGATTCTACCCTAACTTCATGCAAGTATCATGCCTCTATTTATCCAATACAAATATTGAAACTTTTCTGCACAGTAGTAACTTGGGTTTTGTTGCCTTTCCATTGATTGATTGCAGTTATTTACAGTTGTGTAATAATTCATTAAAATAAAAAAAGATATGTCAGACAAGTAATAAAGCAACAAGTGTTCAAAACATATCTGTAGCTGAACACTAATATCTGACTTTTGGCACAAAATGTGTGAATAATAGCTTCCCATTAAATTGTCTTCAATTGTTTAGTAGAACCCATGTACTATTATTAACATGGCAGACAACAAAAATGAGATAGTAAGTGATTTGACTTGATGACTCTAAGTAGTTACCTGCTGTTATTTTAACTTGAATCCATCAATAATGGCACAAAAGTGGACACATTTTTGTCTTCTCCAGATCATAGTGACTACTGAGCTCCTGGAACTGCATATACTATCACAAATCAACAGGCAATGTTTTAATAGTGAGCATCATAGTTTAGTTACTTTTAAAAAAATACATAAAGCCTATATATAGATCAGCAGTAAGACAATCTGACTGTGCCACACCTGGAGTATATAATAATTGTCCTTCTTGTTCTAAGCATTTTGCATACAGCTTCAAAATACACTGCATAATAAATATACATCACTTGCAAATAAAACCTGGCCATATTACCTAAAACCTAACCAAACTATCATCTTTCTATTATGTAAACATTCTCATTCACAAAAAAGAATAATTATTTTCATACATCTAGTTTAAGCTAAAGTCCTAGTAGAAACTCTTTCAATTCAAAATAAAAATAAAAATGTGATGATAAGAAAGAATTAGTGCCCAGCCCACACCCCATCTCCATTTATCCAATTCTCAATCATTGGGGCTTACTTTCATTGCAAATCTGCTAGCTTGTTATTGTATGTTCCTTCTCCACCTAACCTGACCCTCCCCAGACAATGACCTAGAGGTCATAACACAAGGAATGTTAGATGTTAAGTGTACTTGTTTTATGGCTGCATGTTGATTGGTAAAATTTTGAGAGGTGTCCAGTTACCACAGATTCCCCAAATCCAATAGGATGCCATTCTAGGATACAGCTCCAAAATAAATACTGGATATAACTCCATAATTCTGTCACAAAACAGGATCCTTTAGTATTTGGTCTAAATTGGTAAGCTAATATGATAGGAATGTTAGTAAGCTAATGACATCACACATACAACACTAACATAGACAAGTTAGTAAGCTAATGACATCATGTGTACAACACTAACATATACATTTTGGTAAGCTAATGATGTCATGCATACAACACTAACACAGGCATTTTTGTAAGCTAATGATGTCATGCATACAACACTAACACAGGCATTTTGGTAAGCTAATGACATCATGCATACAACACTAACATAGGCATGTTAGTAAGCTAATGACATCACACATACAACACTAACATAGGCATGTTAGTAAGCTAATGACATCATGTGTACAACACTAACACAGGCATTTTTGTAAGCTAATGATGTCATGCATACAACACTAACACAGGCATTTTGGTAAGCTAATGACATCATGCATACAACACTAACATAGGCATGTTGGTAAGCTAATGTCATGCATAAAACACTAACACAGGCATTTTGGTAAGCTAATGACATCATGCATACAACACTAACATAGGCATTTTTGTAAGCTAATGACATCAAACATACAACAATATCATAGACATGTTGGTATTAGCTAATGACATCATGTGTACAACAATAATAGGCATTTTGGTAAGCTAATGATGTCATGCATACAACACTAACAGGCATGTAGGTAAGCCAATGATGTCATGCATACAATACTAACATAGGCATTTTGGAAAGCTAATGACAACACACCTACAAGACTAATACAGGTACCTTGGTAAGCTAATAACATCAAGCATACAAGACTAACAGGCATGTTGGTAAGCTAATGACGTCACACATGCAACACTACCACAGTCATGTTGGTATGGTAATGACATTGTGCATAATAATAATAATAATAATAATAATAATAATAATAATAATAATAATAATAATAATAATAATAATAATAATAATTTATTTATTGAGGGTGACTCATTAGTCAAGGACTATTATCTCTTGAGGCCCTCTTAAGGAGAGTATAACAATGTACATTATATGAAGATAGCAATAATTATTATTTTAACAAGTTTAGTATTAAAATACTAAATTCCATTATCTATTAGAAACACATACATGCTATACAACACCAGCATAGACATATTGGTAAGCTAATGATGTCAGTCATACAACAGTAACATCAGTCCCATACAAGCCAGCTAAAAACTACACTGAATTGCAGCGACTGTTTAATAAGATCACATTAGTAGTCTTATATCAAAATGGCTAAAAAGTATACAATTGTATGTACTTTGCTTAATGTTGGCTGCTGAAAGCTATCTGCAGTCTCAAGACCACTGGAGGAAGTGTGATGAAGTTGTCTGGGGAAAAAATCTAAAAATTGAACCAGGTCTGCTTAATATAAAGTTTTGCACAAAGTTTGATTTCAATATATGAAGTGCTTTAAAAATTAATGAAAGGCAATGTTTGAAGCAAAACATGTGTCATATAGTATAATCCTCTATGCAATGTAAAAAAAATGATACTGGGTTTAATTTTCAAGATGTTTTTTTCTGCACTTTGTCCCAAACTTTTCACCAAAAATGACCACCAATAACATATCCAGCACAAAATGTTTCAATAAAATCCTACATGGCCAGTGAGAGATGAATAGCATCTACAAATGCAATGCCAAAAATACCCCGTTCTTTAATAATTTTTTAAAAGAAATTTTGCGCGTGATGAAATAGTGGCAAAAGTTAAAGAAAGTGAAACCAACAATTTAAGTATAATTAGCAAGCAATTTATTTCCCTACAGTACAAAATGAAAATTCAAAATACCTTAACAATACTTTGAATTTAATTTAAAGTAATCCAAATGTCTTGTCATAAGTTCAAAGATACTGAATGCCCCGAGTGAGTTTCAATACCCTTAGATGTCCTGATAATTACACAATGATGCAATCGAAAATGTTTCAATGAGTTCACAAGTAATGTATTAATCTGAAAATCAATGTGCACTTTAGTATTTCCTCTTATATCTGGTTTTAACAATAGTAACTGTAAACTCCAATCAGAAATGGATTCCTACACACTGACCTCAAAGAGGAAAGAATGAACTGTTTATCAAATCCCTATTTATATGCATTTTCACTTGAAATATATAGTAACGTAATAGCATGTGAAAAACTCCAATGCATTAACATAGTCTAACTGTAACCAAGACAAGCCCTGAACTTAAATAATATCTTAACATTCTATTTAAAACTTACAATCATGAACAAATGTTGACCAAGAAAAAAATCCTGTTTACAGCTTACAATCAATCATGCACAAAAACTAAGCACACAATATAAATTAAATATACATAATGCAAGTTTTGCTAACAATGGACATACAGACAAACTGATGAACAGTGGCAATAACTATAAGTATATATTTATACACTGTAAATCATACTATTTTATGTTGTTAAATTTAATTAAAATAATTAAATTCAAAGTGCTAACAACATAAAATGTCACAATTTACCAAATGGAAATATATATATATATATATATATATATATATATATATATATATATATATATATATATATATATATATATATATATATATATATATATTGTAAATCAGAAATAGGCCATAAGGATGAAATGGAAATTTGATTTATATCAGCTGTTTTTTTTCCAAATTTTACAAGAGCAGAATTATTGGAGTTTACATGTTCTGCTTGCTCATATTGTATTGAAGAACTTATCTGTAGGCCAGTAATCACAATCTGTTTCATACACTATGTAAACTACCATATCAAGATGTTTACCCAGGTGAAGTGGTCTTCACAAATTAAATAGCCAAGGTGACTGCCCCTCTTTCTGTTTAATCTTTAACTTCCAAACAATGATGGAGACCAAGCCAATCAATTTGTAATTAATTCTTTATATGTCACATTATTCAGATACCAGAACTACATTTGCTGATACAGGTTTTATTTTAATGTAATCAAGAATGTTAAAGATTACAGTTTCTTTGAGCAACAAATGCTTAGCTTTGCTTTCAACTCCCCCCCCCATGCTACTAATCTAGACAAATCAAGAACAGTAAGACTATTTTGTTCCTAGTTACTACATACCAGAGAATTCCTATGCCTGCATAATATTTTTACCAATATGTAACTGCCACCATCTAAAAGATTTATATAACAAGGAGGTGCTTAGACAAAATTCCTCTTTCCAAATCATAAACAAATGTTGCTGTGTGCATGGATGCTGACTGACACTGATGTATTCAGGACAAAATTACTGTAATACCATAACCAGCTATTCAACAAACACAAGCTAAACCATTCCCACAAAATATATAGGCAAATATGTAGGCAAACTCCAAGCAGTCATGAGTGCAATGATGTATGTATGTATGTATGTATGTATGTATGTATGTATGTATGTATGTATGTATGTATGTATGTATGTATGTATGTATGTATGTATGTATGTATGTATGTATGTATGTATGTATGTATGTATGCATGTGTGTATGTCTGCACATAAAACCCATTGGTGCAAAGAGTTTCTATGTACATGCATATTGTAGTATGTGAATGGGAATACTGTATTGTTGAACTGGTCCAGGATCTTGCAAGTCCATATTCCACAAGAGGAGAGCATACTTGTATACAAAACTTGATGAAGTATGTCCTACAGATAAATCCATAACTTCCTGTTTATAATTGTTAAGCACTCCATTTCCTGCCAATACTCATTAAATAATCCACCAGGTGACCTTAGTTTTTATTTTTAACTGTGGTAGAACACATTACAGAGCCATAATGTACTGATTGATTCAGCCAAATTCATAGCTATTGATTTATAATTAAGTGCTTACTTTGTTTAAACTTATCAAAAAGGAGTTCAAGTTATGGTTTGTATGGATGCTGACAGTTGAGAGATTGACCAGGAACCAGTTGGTAGTCATTTGTTGATAGACCTATTGCAGTGTTTCAAGTTTTGGGAAAGCGGTACAGTGTTTTGATGCCTGGGAAAGCATAAGTTTTTTGTAATTCTGATTGGTTACACTGTGAAGTGGGCATGGTTTTACATGGAAAATTCTTCAGTTTAAATGTGCAAATAGAAATTTTAAAAATTAGTCTATGCTTTGTCCTATGAGAGAAATTTACAATAGTAAGGCTCCGAGAAAATTTAGAAGAAATTTGCTTGTAGAAAATCATCCGGGGAAAGAAATTGTCTGGGAAAATTGACAGACATTCTGGGAGAAAGAGCTTGGCAAAACAAGGTATTTGCATCAATCTTTATGTAATTTATTGATATTACTATGATGGTTGTAGGATTTATTTCAATGTATTAATGAATTATTTGTTAAGCTCAAAAATTTAATTATTTGAGATGGTATTCATTTGTTGAGTTCATTTATCAGTCAGTACAATGATATTTTTCTTTATACAAACATTGACAACTTGCTGAACTTATAATTTGTTTATTAGTGGAAATTACGTATTTAGAATTTTATGCCTTATTTTAGTTGAAATGCAAGAATCCGTTTAAGTTTTCTGACCTATATGTTCATGTATGATCACCACTTGAGTGTTGTTATATTCATTCATTCATGTTTTTAAGACTAGCCTGGAACTAATGTCATGGTAAGGAGTGTTAGAATAACCATTTAGTTTACCATTAATTTTGTGAAACAAGATCGCTTACGTTCTGTCAGGGGTAGCTAAACTAGATAGTCGTAGAATCTGTTTGAAATTAGGACAGAAATTATCTGACTTAACGAGAGGGGAAAGACTTTGATTTAATCCCCCATTATAATGTGATGGAAGATTTAGGTTGTTTATTTTTTTTTATTTTTGAGGGGTAAGGATAGCTTTAAGGTCTACGCTCTATGTATCAAGTTTTATAGACCCAAAGTGGACACAAATTTCAAAGGAACAAAAGAATGGGCACCTGCAAATTAGGAAAAGAAATTCAAAGTTAAAGAAGCCTGGACTTACCATCGCAAAGGAGTCAAGTGCAAAGGAGTCAAAAGGTTCAGTCACAGTGGAATTCAGACCAAAACAAGATTATCAATTTACGAAAACTGTACAAGACAATGACTTCATTATAATTGTACAAGACAATGACTTCGATATAATCAATGTGATCTATATGATTTAAATTCTATCATGTAACAGACTGGCTATTGGCCTTATTATTTCTTGTATTCGGAAATTTGAGCAAGAAGATAAGTCAAAAGAAAGAAGTGTATCTTTCTAAAGTATTGTAATTTTTATTACTTTTGTAATGAACAGTATTGTAAGAGATTTTTATTAAATTTTGTCTCTTTTTATTCTGTTTCTATATACCCGCATAGTTCCTTATGTATTCCACCTGACATTTTCTCAAATTCTATTGATATTTACTGGTCTCGGACAAATTACACCATCAGCGATCACTTCTAGGTAACAATAAACAAACAGATAACACCCACCCCAATAAAGCTGTGATGGGTGTAAACCACTGCCACAAAGTATTGAATGAATGTATAATAATAATAATGTATTAGTTTGTATGGTACCACAGCATTTTAATGATGGTTATTTGACATGAATTCAAAGTTCTAAAAATATTTAAAAAGAATTAAACAAACAAGCATGACAAGGATAAACCCCTCCAAATAAATATAAACCTATAATACTCAAAGATAAAAGGTAAATGATACAAAATCCTTTCAATATGCAAGGTACAAAAATCAAATCCTTTAAAATACATATCAAACTGAAGTAAACTTTTAAACCACACTTTGTGTGAAAGGCTTTCTTAAGATAATATATCCAACTCTCTGTACAATGAAAAACTAATATGATGATACTGCTGCTTTGTAAAAATATTTGACTTGAGTCACAGCAACAAGTTCATTAGTCACTTAAAAACGTCCATGTTGCAGTAAAATAATCCACTACTGACTGACAATGAAGACTATTAAACTACATACATGTACATCTGTAATTTATCCAAAGAATGTCTCAACATGGTCTTAACATGGGGTGAAAATTAGTCAATATTCTTTAGATCTTTTAATCAAGATTTTCATTACTACCTCAGCCCAATGAAATGAAAAAGTGATGGTTATGTATTCATAACTGCTATCTTCGAAACAGAGGCTTAATAGTAAAGTAATTAAAAAAAATGTCTCAAAATTTCAGAATTTATTACAATGCCTTCACAATGTTGTGAGTTGTGGACAAGTATGATTGGATTCTTTACTCATGTTGTCATAGTTATTTCAACAGAAACGATGTTGGCTATCTTCCTCAACCAAACATTTTGTTTTGTTATAAATATACAACAGTTTAATATTCTAAGGCTGCTGTCCCCAAAACAGTGCCAATGGGTGCCTTAGCACCTATCAAGGCTTTATTTGGTGCCTTTGTTTTACTCTCCTAACTTTAGCAATCAGAAGGAGGGTATAATAAATGAGAAAGAGGTTATAATAAATAATGAAGGATGTAATATGAGTAGGGAACATACAGTAAGATTGTAAACATTCAAGGTGGACCTTAATGCATATGCAAAGGTATATCAGAGTTTCTTGTTGTTGTTGTGTTTAACGCCATTTTTCAGCACATGATAGGCTATTCATGGCGGCCAGTATTAATGGTGGAGGAAGAATCTGAAATCCTGGAAAGAACCACCGACCCACGACCCACCCACGACCCACGAGAAGCTACTGGCATGCTTTCTCACATATCCACATTCAACGAATCTAGAATCTAGACTTGAACACACACGCAGACAAAGGTGAGATGGCAGTGATCCGTAAGGGGACAGCGATTTAGACCACTCGATTTAGACCACTCGGCCCCTCAGAGTTTGTAAGCAGTAGTGGTTGGTGCCCACCACTCTTTCATATACTCTATAAGCACGAAAAAGTTGGGAACAGTATAGAAAGGGAAGCAGAAGTGATGCATTTGCCTGATAGCAATAACAAGAATTAGCATGAAATAAAAACAGCTTAAGTATTTAAAAATTTAAAAAATGTAAACCTAGACAGCAGTTCTGACTACATCATTTTTATAAAAATATTTTTATACCTTGCCAAAGCTTATTTCAGATAAATGACTAGGCAGTATACATATGACATCAATTTTGAAATGAAATAAAAAATCTAGATACTTTATCAAATAAATATATCTAGTGCTAGTAGCAATTAATGCTTTACAAAGGGCCTCATTCTCTACAATTTACTTGTGTTAGTAGCAATTAATCCCTTACCAAGGGCATGATTTTCTACAATTTACTTGTGTTGGTAGCAATGAATGCTTTACAAAGGGCAACTACATATCCAAAGACATTATCAGTCAGGTAAAACTAGACATCAAAAGTCATTATCTGTCAGGACAAACTAGACATCCAAAGACATTATCTGTCAGGACAAACTAGACATCCAAAGACATTATCTGTCAGGACAAACTAGACATCAAAAGTCATTATCTGTCAGGACAAACTAGACATCCAAAGACATTATCTGTCAGGACAAACTAGACATCCAAAGACATTGTCAGGACAAACTAGACATCCAAAGACATTATCTGTCAGGACAAACTAGACATCCAAAGACATTATCTGTCAGGACAAACTAGGCATCCAAAAGACACCTGTGCAAAACCCAATGATGATACAACTTTCCATCTTAGAAGAGCAATGATATAATTTTCAAATAGATCATCACAATTTTTATTCATGACCAACAATTCACCAAAAAGAAGTCTTCCAGTTAAAACCCTATGCTTTTATAACTTTACATTCAGAATGAGTAGCAATTTTCTAGTTGGCTGCTGTGTCAGTTGTAATAATTGTCAGATCACCACAATTTTCATTGAGGACCAACTAGACATTATAACAAGACATTCAGTAAAAGCTGCATGTCCATATGACCATCCATTCCGGTATCACTATAAAGATTTTCAAGATGGTCACTGTGGTGACCATTTTGAATGTAAGTCCAGATGGTCTTTAGGACCAAGCATACAGAACAAAAAGTGAAAACACCATGCCAATGTGTTTTTCCTCTCTGTAGGTTTAGTATTATCTAAATTTTCAAGATGGCTACGATTATGACTATAATGAAAAGTCTGATAAGCACCATTTAGGACCAACAGACATTAATAGAAGTCTTTTGGTGAAAACCCATGTTAATATGACCATCCATTCATAATGAGTAGCAGTGACAAGATTTCAAAGGTGACTAGTCTGGTGGCTATATTGAAAGTCCCAGTTGCACTAATTTCTTTCATCACCAAATAGACCTTGAAATAAATGTGTTAAATTTTATGAAAATCCTTCAAGCAGTTTAAAAGCCATCACATAAGCTTTTTTGGTGCATGACCATTAGAGCTAAAACTGAGATTCTTTTTTCTACAGTTTAAAAAAAAAAACAATCTTTGTAAGAAATTAATTTCAATTACTGTATCAACGACACAAAAGTAGAAAAACCTACAGTTATGTTTTCAAAATTACTGTACAATGTATCATTTTGTGTATTAAAAAAACACCAAAAAACAAAACAATGATATGAAAATTACCTAAATTAAAGCAGTTCAGTTGCCTGCAAAGTTCTCTGGATCAAAAGAAACATCTCTTGGACAAATAAAATTCATACTGTTTCATAAATAGAATCGTGTTTTAACAAATGTCTCTTACCCTGTCTATTCCAATGGCAGACTTGACTTTCAAAGTCCCAAATTTAAAAAGGCAAATCAATGCAACAGTGTAACAAAAAAGTTTATATATACAATGTAATAATATTGTAAAAGTTTATATATACAATGTAACAATGTTGTAAAAGTTTATATATACAATGTAACAATGTTGTAAAAGTAGGTTTTAAAGACTTCATCCAGCTGCAAATGAGAAAACCACTATGAAATTGAATTCTCCTTTTACAATTAAGGGCTAGAGAACAATAAATTCCGTCATGCTACTGCATCCTTGTAATATCTTCTCAATAAGCTCTTTGGATTGGATAAAAATTCAGTACTAAAATCCAATTCCAAAATAATCCCTGTAATCAGGACCATTAGATTCATTCTAAAGTAGGAAAGTATCGAAAATTGCCAATGCCTGTCATACAATAGGAAATGAGGTTTCTATTGTCAACAAATTTACCATCCAAAACTGCCTGTCATACAATAGGAACTGAGGTTTCTATTGTCAACAAATTTACCATTCAAAATTGCCTGTCATACAACAGGAACTGAGGTTTTTATTGTCAACAAATTTACCATCCAAAATTGCATGTCATACCATATGAACTGTAGATTCTATTATCCACAAATTTACCATCCAAAATTGCCTGTCATATCATAGTAACTGAGGTTTCTATTGTCAACAAATTTACCATCCAAAATTGCCTATCACACCATAGGAACTATGGTTTCTATTGTCAACAAATTGACCATCCAAACTCATCACAGTTATTACTTTGTTCAGTACTCATGAATGTAGTCCCAGTCTATTTTAGAGCAATTTTTTAATCTCAAGTTTTGAAAACGAGTTAGATTTATGCATACTAGTTATTGATTTCAAAATAATTGATTATTCTTTACAATTCAAGCAGTATGGTGTAGTTATTTGTGTGCATTTTGATGACAGTGCATAGCAAGTAATGAAGTATTGATACTGATTTGGAAGTGAAATCTGAACCCCATTACAGTGTGCTTTGTTTAGAGTTTATTTGGAATTGGACACTGGAAATTTCAGTATTAAGTTACAAATGTAGTGACCATATAGGAAAAATAATTGCCATCCAAATCCATATGAACAGGGGTTCCTTCTTTCTGAATATCTGGACAAAATGACAGAAATCAATGACACAGTATACACTCATGTGTAAGCCAAGTTCAACTGCAAACCACAATGATCTTGATCTGCTATCTCATGGTGTACAGGCAGATCAGAGTCTATGTTTTTGGTTCTACTAATTACTCCAAACAAAATTACATATGCCTAGATGTACTGGAGATCTGATATTTGCAGTTAAACACTATGAATAAGTAACAATATATTGCAGCATCTTATGTACATTAAAATTAGAAAACCAGAAATATCACTTGTGCTTGGTAAAGCTAACTGATCTCAAGGTATGATGTTCACTTGTACCTGGGAACTTGTGCTTGGGAAAATGTCAAGGAAATACAACCCAATTTATGTATAAACATGATGCTCATTGTCTTTTTAACCCAACTGTGCAAACTAATGTAATGAAACAATGAGTTTGAAATTTAAAATGAAGTTCTGTTCATCTAAAAATGTATATGAAGGAAACAACACTGGTCATCCTGATCTTAAATGAGCTCAAGGCCTTTCATAAAAACAGTGAAAACTGTACATTAAAAGGGACCACACAAATTTGTCCTTGATGGGCTTGTGAACTCTATACTGACACATGTCTGATAATAATAATAATAATAATAATAATAATAATAATAATAATAATAATAATAATAATAATAACAATAACAATTATTATTATTATTATTATTATTATTATTATTATTATTATTATTATTATTATTATTATTATTATTATTATAATCTTAAACACCTTATTTCAGGAGGGAAGCTGAAGTAGGTACATAAAATAACATTTACTTTAAGGTCCTCTGAGATATATGTAATCATTTACTACCAATTTGACACCCATACATATAGACATGCAGCCACACTTGTAAAAAATAATTACTCATGTACAACTGTATATACACTTGCAGCAAAACTACTTCTACCATCTATGTACACTTCCTTTAGTTAAACTCATGTACAACACATATCAACATGCACATACAGAGTATAACACATCAACATGTATATACAGTGTACAACATACATCAACATGTACATACTGTGAACAACATGTATATCCAGAGTGTACAACTGACAACTACATGTTCATAAAATGTACATTACATATCAACATGTACATACAGTGTATAACATATATCAACATCAGACAGTACAACACAACATGTACATACTGGGTGTACAACATATATCAACATCTACATATAGTTTAAAACATATTATCATGTTCATACTGAGTATATAACACACCAACATATACATAGTGTATAACACATATCAACATATACAGAATGTATAACACATGAACATGTATATACAGAGTGTACAACACATCAACATGTACATGCAGAGTGCAAAACATATCAACATGTACATATAGACTGTACAAAATATCAATATGTACATACTTAGTGTACAACACATATCAACATGTCCATAGTGTACAACATATCAACATGTACATAGAGTGTGCAACACATAAACATATACATACTGAGTGTATAACACATACCAACATGATCATAGTGTACATGTATATACAGTGTACAACATGTATATACAACATGTATATACAGTGTGTACAACATATCAACATGTGCATACAGTATATAACATATCAACATATGCATAGTGTATAACACATATCAACATGTACATACAGTGTATAACATATCAACATGTACATACAGACTGTACAATATTATAATCAACATGTATATAGTGTGTACAACATATCAAAATGTACATACAGTGTATAACACATATCATATACATTGCATAACACATATCAACATGTACATACAGTGTACAACATACCAACATGTACATAAAGAGTGTACAATGATGAGTTGTATAAATCTTTCAAATCATTTATTTGCAACAATTATTTACCCTACCCACCCCATCCCACCCCCAGGCATCTTTCACTGGTGCTCGTATTGGTAGGTATTCAATATATTGAAGGGGGGATATAAAAAATTAAATCTCTTACGTGGCTATGTAGGTCAATTCCCCTGCATAAATGTGTCACCACTGTCAGAAACGACCATACTAGTCAATTTCGTTGCTTGGGAATCTCGAAAATTGCAGGTATCGCTCAATAGCCTAAAGATCAGATGAGCGATATGATCCGTCCTGGCACGCAGTGGGCTGTCGTATTCTTCATTTACATATGTTTATGCTCTTCGTTGGTGAGAAATAGATAGAAAGTCAAGGTACATGTCTTCTGTCCTAAACTGGTTCATATTGATAGGAAGCCAATGTACATGCCTTCTGTCCTAAACTGACTCAATATCCGATTACAGCTTATAAATTACACTAGAATTACATTAGGTGGTCACGTTTACTGTTGTTATCCCACCGTGTCGGAAAAAGTAAGGTCTGCATCTCTTTTTCACTGGGAGTAGTGTCTCCTATTGGTGTTTCTGTTATGGCACTTGCCTATTTAAACGACTGTATTTTTTATATCAAGCATTTAATTCTGAATTTGAAATTTTTTAACCCTTCAACTTCATTATTTTATGATTTATAGTAAGATTAACAAACTTAAGCTGGGCTAATAACAAGGATTTGTGTAAAATTGTCCTTTAACCCATAACATATACATACTTTTGTTTCTAAAAAAAAGCTACAAAACAAGAAAAACACCATATTCTTAAATGAGTATTGACTCACCATTCTAATGTAAGAAATAATGAATCGTATGGGTGGACTGTTGTTTTATTTTCTGAATTTTTTTTACACCAACTTACAAGCTTTTTGGATCGCAGACATAATGAAAATAAATGTACACTACTGATCTACGATAAAAGTAAACATTGTCTGAATTACAGAAAGAAAATGTAAGCACGCTGTGTTTCAACACCAACTGAGCGTTATAGTGAGTACATGCAACAAACGGTAATCATATAGATATGATTACCGTGTGTTTGTGTGTGAACATAACTTTCTTGTATGCTGAAGGCTAAGCACTTGATCAAAAATCTGTTCCCAGTCCTTTTTTATCATAAAAAAGGAGAAAACTTTTAATAATCTAGCAAAGCACATACAGGTATCAGTAAACCTTACATCAATACAGCAGGAGAACCAACAACAAGGACAAAGTTATTAATGCGAAAGGTCCTACTTTACTGTCCACGGTGGTCAGCATGCTTAGAATGGAAAACCACGAAGCAATGCTTACATACTCCTCAACGTATAATAAATATATCAATAAATAAATCTATCTTAAAGTTTGTAATAAACGACAATATGAGGACAACTGAACACAAATACAAGCGATAATATCATGAGTTTCAAGACCGATATGGTTAAATTAACTTACAGAGCTTGATTAGCCAGTGTAATACAGGAAGACAGGCAAGTGGCATATTTATCAGATACGAGTGCTTGCCTAATCCCATTCCCATCATGCCTAAATGTGATTGTACCGGTGGTGAGACAAAAATACTATTTTAAAGACCGTATAGCGCACATACCGTTTTATATTAAATATCTACTACTTTTGAGATTGAAAAAAGTATATTTACGTATTCTATCAACACACTACTGCAAACTTCAAAAGTCCAGTATTTTTACTCCGTACACATACAAACTATGCCAGAACCAGTCGACGGGGACCAGAGAAGTTCCACCTGTACTAAAACTGGCGTTGAGGCATGGCTGAGTAATCCAATTATAATTATTAAGGAACGGCTATACCCAATTGATTACCTTCTGGTAACCTAGCGAGCTTAAGGCCGAATGCCCGATGTTTTCTTGGGTGTTTGTAACAAAGGATGAAAGATGGACACGATGCCTTTTGGGTCTTTAATTAAAAATCTGCCAACCTTTAGCGGAAGGGAGAAGGAAGCCGATCAAAGCAAAGACTTCAGCAGAAACACAAGGTTTCAATTTTTAAATGTTTGACTGTTACTGAAAATGTACACGATAATTTAAAATGAACATATCAGGGAAGATGTTATTTTTTTCCAATATTCTAAGAAGCCAACGACTAAAAAATATTAAGTCAATATTGCTTAGATATCAGAGGGTAAGTGTGTGAAGGCGAATAGCAACTGTCTTGAGCCTGCACTGTTTGTTTCACGCTTCACGCAAAGTGGTATTTAAATATATGGTGGAAAAAACTATCACCAAGAATTTCCAACTAAGCCAAAAAAGATAGAAAGAATTATCTGAAGATGAGGCTAAAAGATTGTAACATAAATCCAAGAGAGGAACTCTCACCTCGGGTTGAACCTGGCATAGTGGGGTATTACAAAACAGTCAATAAACTGACAAACCCAACTGAAGTTAGAACTTATCTTCACGTGAAGACAAATGTCATTACAACATTCTAATGCTGGAGCAGAGAAGACATACTCCATTTTTCACAAAATACAAAGTGAGTCAAGGGAAATCTGCACCAGAAAACTACAAGTTCAGTAATCACAATGGCGGTCATCTGACAGTAAAAATGTGAATGAAACTAAAAATGCAAAGTGCGTCCAAGAAGGAAAATGATTCAGTGGACCTGAATGAGTATATAAGCATTCAAATTACTGTCGCTCTATTCCTTTTCACCTGATTTCAATCATGAGTCCAATTGTCGCCATATTACCCACACCCATACTACTTACGTTAAAAATCCAAATCACACACACACGCCTACATAATCATAATAAAGTTCCCTTGCCCAAGTGTCTACAACTGTAACTGACCATGTCTGATTTAAACGAAAATCAAATCTGCACCCTCTGGTCACGATTTCATCATGCTTACCACTTACACAACTGGCCATCAGCCTCCAACAGTGACAGCTTGCAATATTCAGGAGGGTGTATCGGGCCTATTCTAAACTCCTTCGTCTGTTTTGCTGGGGATGCTTGCAGCAAAAATGAAATAGCACACAAGAGAATATTTTAAAACAAAAATGAAAAGGTGGTTGCATTTCATGACTGGAGCCCTATTAAACAGTCTGCTACAAATTATTTCCAGGTTTAAAAATGTGACTAATACAGATTATTTTAAAAGGACGATCGCTGTACTAAAACTGTACCTTGAGAGAATTAAGAGTCAACAAAGTGTATTGGTGATCCTCTGGTTTATATAACAACATTTGGCTTTTAGCTATGACAAGTATATCGGGCTTTTAGTATGACCAACCATCAGCAACATCTGGCTTTTAGCTACGAAAATAAATGCATATTGCTTTTAGCTACGACCAATCCGTAACAATATTTGGCTTTTAGTTACGACAAATTAAGAACATCAGACGTTAAATTATGACCAATTAGTAGCAAGATCTAGCTTTTATCTATGACCAACCAGATTCAACACCTGGTTTATATACGACAAGAGTTCTTCTGACTTTTAGCTAAGACCAACCAGAAGCAACATCAGGTTTTTAGCTAACACCAACCAGAAACAACATCGGGCTTTCATATACGACAAAAAAGTTCATCTGACTTTTAGCTACGACCAATCAGTAGCAACAACGGGCTTTTAGCTACAACAAATCAGTAGCAACATGTGGGTTTTCGCTATGACCAATCAGCAACAACATCTAGCTTTTCTTTACGACCACATCAGTAGCAATATCTGACTTTCGCTATGATCAAATCAGTAGCAACATCGAGCTTTTATCTCCGACCAATCAGAAACAAAATCTGGCTTTTATTTACTACCAAATAGTAACATCGGGCTTTTAGTTACGACCAATCAAAAGCATCACCTAACTTTCGGCTATAACCAAATCAGTAGCAATAATTGGCTTTCAGTTACGAATAATCAGAAGTAACAACTGGCTTTTACCTACGACCAATAAGTAGCAACTTCAGACTTGTAGCTACGACCAATCGGTAGCAATATCAGGTTCTCGCTATGACCAAATCAGTAGCAGGATCCGGTTTTTAGCTTCGACCAATCTGAAGCAACAAGTTACTTTCAGCTATGACCAATCCGCAACATCTAACTTTTCGCTGTGAGCAAAGTAATAGCACCATCTGGCGTTTATTTACGACGAATCAGTACCAACTGACTTTTAGCTACGACCAATCAGTATCAACATCTGATATTTAGTTCTGATCAGTCAGTAGCAACATCTGGCTTTTATATTCGACAAAAGAGTAGACCTGGCTTTTAGCTAGGACCAGTCAATAGCAAAATCTGGCTTTTAGCTACGATGAATTCGAAGCCACGTCTGGCTTTCAAATACGACCAATCTGGTTTTAGTAACCAATCTGGTTTTAGTAACGACCAAACATTATCAACATCCGGCGTTTATCTATCATCAATCAGCAGCAACATCTGGCTTTTATCTACGACAAAATGTACATCTTCCTTTTGAACTATGACCAATCAGTAGCAACATCTGGCATTTAGCTACAACCAATCAGCAGCAAAACCAAATGGCCTTTAGTTATAACCAATCAATAACATCATCTGGCTTTTAGCTACGACCAATTAGTAGCAAAATCTGACTCTAAGCTACGACAAATCATCATCCGCATATGGCTTTAAGCTATGACAAATACGTACATCTGGCTTTACCTACGACAAATCAGCAGCAACGTCTGGCTTTACCCTACAACCAATCAGTAGCAAAAATTGGCTTTTAGATGTAACCAATCAGTAGCAATAATTGGCTTTAGCTACGACCAATGAGTTGCAACAACCCAATGAGTTGCAACAACCGGCTATTAGCAATGGCCAATCAGTAGCAACATCTGGCTTTAAGCTACCACCAATCAGGAGCATAAGTGATTTAAGCTATGACCAATCAGGAGCAACATCTGCTTTAAGGTACGTCCAATCAGCAGCATAAGTACTTTTAGCTATGACCAATCAGTAGCAACATATTTTTAGCTATGACTAATTTGTATCAATTTGTGTTTTTTATATACGACCAATCAGTAGCATATGTAGTATTATTTATGACCTCTCAGAAGCAACATGGCTTTTAGCTATTACCAGTCAGTAGAAACATATGACTTTTAGCAATAACCAATACAGTTCATGAAGGATAGAATGGTCTTTTTGGTAAAACAAAACGTTGTAAAAAATTATGAAACTCTGAAGAAACTGATCACACGTCCAGTTGGGGACCGTGTGTGTGTGTGTGTGTGTGTGTGTGTGTGTGTGTGTGTGTGTGTGTGTGTGTGTGTGTGAATTAACTCACAAAACTTAATTCTAATTTATGACATATTTATTCACATATATTATTATATATTATTATTCACTGTCCACTACATGCTGCCCATATCAAAATCAACGTGTACTAATTCATAAAAATTTACAAAGACAAGAAACTTGAACAACAGAGTACTGATTGACCTAATTTCTTCGACTTGTGGATCCCTTATTGCATTCATTATGGTCATTTCATATCCCTTATTGCATTCATTAGAGTCATTTCATATCCCTTATTGCATTCATTAGAGTCATTTCATATCCCTTATTACCTTCATTAGAGTCATTTCATATCCCTTATTACCTTCATTAGAGTCATTTCATATCCCTTATTGCATTCATTATAGCCATTTTAATATCCTTTATTGCATTATACTCATTTCATATACCTTATTGCAGTCATTATACTCATTTCATATCCCTAATTGCAGTCATTATACTCATTTCATATCCCTTATTGCATTCATTATACTCATTTCATATCCCTTATTGCATTCATTATCTTCATTTCATATCCCTTATTGCGTTCATTATACTCATTTCATATCCCTTATTGCATTCATTATCTTCATTTCATATCCCTTATTGCATTCATTATACTCATTTCATATCCCTTACTGCATTCATTAATTTCATTTCATATCCCTTATTGCAGTCATTATACTCATTTCATATCCCTTATTGCATTCATTATTTGCATTTCAGTGAACAATAATATAGATGTAAAAGATGTAAAAATATTAAAATATTGCTTTGCAAAGTAAAAATAAAATAATTCTGTATGGTTCACACATCAGTCAAAAGGCAGTAAGTAACATGGCTGACACTAAGACTATAGAAATGACCTGCTGTTGATTTCAAGATGACCATGACATAAATAACTGGTTTGGTTTATGTGTGTAAGTAAGTGGCTGATCCATTATTATGTAGTTCGGGGTATGGTACTGAAGGGGTATGGTACTGAACGTGTTAGTGTGTTAGTGTCCCCGTGTTAGTGTCCCCGCATTGCATTGCCGAATGGTCTAAAAAGCTCATCATTATGGTTCACTGCCATCTCATCACCTCTGTCTGTGTAGGTTCAAGTCTCAGGCTTGTCCAAGGTGAGTACGTGAGAAAACTTGTGAGAAAACTTGCCAGTAGCTTCTCGTGGGTTTGTGGTTCTTTCCTGGGTTTTCCCCGGGATCTTCCTCCACCATTTATACTGGCTGCCATATATAGACAATCTTGTGCTGAAAAACTGGCATTAAACCATACAACAACAATAACAAGTGAACAAGTTTAAAAGCCCTTGCATTTTTTATAAACCACATAATAGACCCATCAGCTGAGGGTGATATGGGTCAATCAGCTATATCTAACACTGCTAGCCAATTTATTTGATCTCCATTGTGTTGTATATCATTAAGGTAACTGTTCTCAAGGTGTCATCAACATTAGCCTTTCAAACCAAACAGAAGCTCTGTATGTAAACAAGAAGATACAGACTGTCCTTTTCTGGTTCCTAAAACAGTCCCTTCAGCAAAAACTGTTATCAAGGACACACCTGGGAACTATTAGACCTTCAAACAACCATTATGCTAATGTCAAACATATGTATGCATTCTGCTGAAAATTAAATTTTAAGTGGAAGACATTACTAAAAGAAATCATCAGAAGTTAATTATAGTAAATATCATTTCAATCACTGACTACCAGTTTTAATATGATTCTATTGCTTGCAGTATGTGAGCCCTCAAAGATATTTCATGTGAGAGTTCTGACGAAAATTATTGAATTGAAAGAAATTTGGGTATTAGCAACTGATCCAAATTTTCACATTAATTTTAGTACTGAAAAGCTAGTCATTAGTTCGATACCTCATAATATGCATGGATTTTGTTGATCATTGAGCTTGTCTGAGAGCTTGGTGATATTAAGCCCACATTTCAAGTTGAATCAAAACTAGATTTGAAATATAACAAGGTCAAAAGAAGATCCAAGACTACCTAATACATGTAAATGGGTCTTACTCATTAGTGAAGTTATCATGATCCTGATGATAATGTTGTGCATACATTCCAAGTATGATCAAACTTGGACCAGAAATATAGCTCTCAGTGTGGTAACAAGCCTAGGCAAACACTAGTCTAATCACTTCATGTTCATTATTTGAATGGATCACATGCATTACACCATTCCAGTATGATAACACTTATTTTGCAGCAATTTAAACATTCTACTTGTGGTTGAATAAAAAACAGAGTACTTAATCTTTTGAGATGTGCGCACTGGCAAATCAATATTACTTTTTGTTTTGTCATTATTAATTTCAAACTGTGAACTCAACGGAATGATATTTGTTTTTTTTTTTACACCCTGTATTTATTTAATTTCATACTTACCAATTATCATTTGAATTCTTGGAGCAAAGCCATATAATTGGGAGCAGAACATGTGGGGGCCTATTTAAACAACAAACTGCCATCCTTATCAGTTGAGATATGGGTGATTTATCTGGCTACATTTTTTTATACCTCACAACTTAAAAAAAACCCCAACCTTTATCCCCAATGGTGGAGGTCCCCCCCAATCTCGAACCTACATTGGCAACTCACCCTCCAACTTCTCCAACTTTAAATCTAATTGAAAGCACAGCAATGAGACTCAGAATGAGAAGCTACAGAACACATACTTTTCAAAGGCAAATAAAATTGTGTGTACCCATCTAATGCACTAATTATTGTAATGTTTTAAAATATTAACATTAAGTGTGCAAAGGAAATTAATTAGTGATATAATCCCTTCTCCCTCACATTCTTAACTGTGCATAGATACACCCCCTCAGACACCAAACTGAGGGGTATAAGGAAATTATGTAGATTTGTCCAAAATATACAAATTTTTATGTATAGTATTCATTATTATATCAAAGGGATTAATAAAGATTTTTTGGACGTTTTTTTCATGCTTTTTTTTTCTAAAACTATGCTTAAAAAAAAAACAAGTTAGATACCTCTGACTGTTGCAGCTTTTCTAATTAGGGCTTTGAAAAATAGCAGGCAGCCTTTTCATACTTCTTTGTGATCATCACGAATTGCATATTTCAGTCATCTTCCAGCCCACATGATGTATAGTTATCATTCCATTGCCAGGAAAATTCAAATTGTTTTAAATTTGGACTTTTTGGAAGAAATGACATTATCTTATTTCATCAGTTATGGGGTAAGTGAGTGATGTCATCAGCGATGCAATCTTCCTGCTAGGTACATGATCCAGCATTAAAATAACTGAAGAGCATAGTCTGACAACATTTTAATAGTATGACACATTTATCTGTCAATTACATATTCATATTATTACACATTTATCAGTAAAAAATTTAATAGTATGACAGTTATCTGCCATTTTAATAGTATGACACATTTATTTATCAGTGACATTTTAATAGTATGACACATCAGTAAAAAGTTGACAGTATGACACAATTATCTTTGACATTTTAATAGTATGGCAAATTTATCTATTTGTGACATTTTAAGGACATTTATTTGTGACTATTTAATAGTATGACAAATTTATCTATTTGTGACATTTTAATATGACACATGTATCTGTCAGGCCAAATATGGCCCATGTCTTGAAAGATACCAGCTCACAAACTTTATGTTTAACTGAAAGTGGTCACCAAGAAGTACAAAGGAGAAAAAGCAGTTCAATGATTATTATAACTTATTTGCATACAAGATCAGCAGACAGAGCTTTCTAAGGAACATAAGTGTGGATTTACAAAACTAGTAATTATGTCATACATGTTATGTGTACATTTTGATGTATGTATATATGTATGTATGTATGTATGTATGTATGTATGTATGTATGTATGTATGTATGTATGTATGTATGTATGTATGTATGTATGTATGTATGTATGTATGTATGTATGTATGTATGTATGTATGTATGTATGTATGTATGTATGTATGTATGTATGTATGTATGTATGTATGTATGTATGTATGTATGTATGTATGTATGTGTGTGTGTGTGTGTCTTTGTGTTTGCAGATATAAAAAACCCATTGGTGTAAAGAGGAGAGTATACTTGTATACAAAACTTGATGGAGTATGTCCTACAGATAAATCCATAACTTCCTGTTTATAGTTATTAAGCACTCCATTTCCTGCTAACCTCATTAAACAGGCCAAGAGGCAAAGGCTGTACATTTTATTAACACCCCCACATTGTCAACAATATTAGACATACATGAAGAAAATTATTTAACTCCCACAAACTGGAAATCAGGCAAATAATTAGTAATTCTCAACTGATTCAACTGCCGACATATATCTGCCCTACCTATGTATGAACTGATCAAACTCAACAGTCATTGCTGAAAAAACCACTTCATGCCCATCAACTCACATTTTAGCCAAACAAGCAGGAATTGAATGACATAAACTGCCTGTCTCATTGCTGACAGGAAATTAAAATCACTAAACTTAATATTCGAAATTTTTTGTAGAAAAGACCAATAATAAAAATACCATTATTGAAATGTACAATTCAGATATTGTGCCAAGTCCTAAATACCACAAAAGCTCTAAGTATAAAAACAGTTCTCATCTCAAATAAATAAGGAATCGCATCAAAGTTCCAAGATGTAAAACTCCCTTCTCACCTAGTAATTTAAAAATCATCAAGAATTAGGAGCTAAAATTTTTATGAAATATATGTCAAACTCATGGTCCTCATCACTGTCATCCTTTAAAATTCATCAAGTCCTTTAAAAATATAAGAAATTAATATGCTGATGAAAGATGGTAAGGTAAAGGAGTCAGCAAGATCCTATTTATCCAAATTTATTCCAATGTTGTTGATTGCATTGTTATAAAGTCAGCATATTCATTTTCATCACCACTTGTACAAACAAAAATGCATAAAATCACAAAATCATACACAAGTATTTAATCACACAAAATGACATAATCACATACAATTGCTTAATCACATAATAACATAAACACAAAAAAATCACATAATCACACATAATCTCTTAAACACAATTGCATCAACACACACAACCACATACAATCACAAAAACACAAACAGTTAAAAAAACAAACAAAAAAAATCACATAAAAAATTATATCAGAAAGGTGTTCATGGAACACAGATGCCTCACCACAGTGTATGAAATGGCCTAAACAATATAACCTTGTTTGGTGGGAGTACAAAACTACACCATGTTTCAGTCAGTAAAATCCTTCATCAAACAAAATCTGAAATATGTTAACATTCATTATCCATCATTTATAATTTTGTCATTGTCCACCTCTGCACCAAGCTGAGACTGGATGATAGAGTACTGTTATTCAGACTTCCCTGAAGATCTTGCTTAATTTTTCTGGGCAATAAAAATCCTTCAGCATCTGCATGGCAGTGGGGTTGTGCAATATATATATATATATATATATATATATATATATATATATATATATATATATATATATATATATATATATATATATATATATATATATATATATATATATATATATACACACACACACACACAAGAGAGAGAGAGACAGACAGACAGACAGACAGAGTTTTTAAAGTTCTTACAAATATAATTATTACAATATGTTAAGGACCAAATTTTTTGGTAAATCTTTGTTTTGATATTGCTAATTGTGATAGAACACATTTAGTTAAACATGTATACCATTAAAGAGATGTATGGGAAATGGCTGCATTTTCAATGCCATAATGTATAGACTGGTTCAGCCAAAGTCAGGAGTTAATGATTTATAAATAAGGGCTTAGTTTGTTTAAACTTTCTGGAATGGAGTTGAAGTTATGGTTTGCATGGAGCTAACAGCTAAGACATTGACCAAGCACCATATCATAGCCATTTGTTGATAGACCTATTGCAGTGTTTTGATGCTTGGGACAGTGGGAGATTTTTGTAATTCTGATTGGTTATGGGCATAGTTTCACACAGAAAACTAAATATAATTTAAAAAATTAGTATATGCTTTTCCCTACCAGAGAGAATATACAAAGATAAGGCTCCAAGGGGTTTAATGAGTAAGGGAAAGGAATTGTCTGTGAAAATTGACAGACACATCCTGGAAGTAAGAGCTTGGAAAAATAAGGTAGTTGCAACAATCTTATGTAATTCATTGTTATTACTATGATGATTATGATTGTTTCCTATCTGCATGAATTTATTTGTTAAGTTTGTAGATTTAATTTCTTGATTAGGTATACATATGTTGAGTTGTTTATCAAAGTCCACTTTGTACAGAGATATTTTTCTTTATACAAAACAATAATGACTTGTTGAACTTACAGTACATTTATTAGTGGAAATTATGTATTTAGAATTTTGTGCCTTATTTTAGTGGAAATGCAAGAATCCATATGAATTCTCCGACCTATATATGAGTTCATGTATGATAAAGATAGTAGCAAGGAATTTCATTTATGTAATTGTTACTAACCTTGAACTAATGTTGGTAGGGACTGTTAAAATAGCCATTTGGTTGACCATTAATTTTGTGAAATGATATTGTTTAAGCTCTGAGAGGGACAATTAAACTAGATAGCCATAAAAATCTGTTGAAATTCAGACTGAATCAAGACTATCGGGTTACAAAAACTGTACAAAGCAATGACTTTGATATATTCAATGTGATCTAAATAATGATTTAAATTCTATCACGTAACAGATCGGCTATTGATCTCATTACTATTTTGTATTCAAAAATTTCTGCAAGAAGTTAAGTCAAAAGACAGAAGTGTATTTTTCAATTGTCTTGTATTTTTATTACTTTTGTTATGAACTGTATTGTTGGAAATTTTGATTAAATTTTTTCTTTATTTGTAACAGGGGCTCATTTTATCTGTTCTATATACCTGTTCAGTTCCTTATCTATTTCACCTGATATTTCTCAATTTCTATCTATCTTTACTGGGGGGGGGAGAGGGCAAATTACACAGTTAGTGATCACCTCTAGACAACGATAACCATAAGGGCAAACACCCACCTCAAACAAAGCTGAGAGGGTGAAAACAAA
This sequence comes from Potamilus streckersoni, assembly GCA_016746295.1. Lineage (NCBI taxonomy): Eukaryota > Metazoa > Mollusca > Bivalvia > Unionida > Unionidae > Potamilus > Potamilus streckersoni. Next base: position 681,534 of record JAEAOA010001816.1, read on the forward strand.
TTGTCACACAAGAGCAAGCCTTCATTTGATTTTAGGACTAAGACTACATGCCAACACAAATCACTGACATCTTACATACACCACTGGTATACCCCCTAAGTGGCCAAGTCGTCTAAAGCATTCACCTTTATATATCACTGACATCTAACCTATGCCTGCATGGGTTTGATTCTTGACCTTGGCAAATGTGGGTATAGGAGAAAGCTTGCCAGTAGCTTGGGGGTTTCCTGGAGTCTTCCTCCACCATAAATACTGGTAGCAATGTACAGTATATGTACCCATAACAAAATCATTTGATCTTTCAAGCATTTCTAAGCATTTTGCAGATTCTGTGTTTGAGAGAAGCACATGCAAAAACACATCTCTTTCTTTTTGTGCATAATTAGCAGGAATATACATTACAGCTCCTATTACTTCAAACAGTAATGATTATAATAGAACATATTAACATCGTATTTACAAAATATTTATTTACAGGAGCTGAATCATTTGCAGCAATTTTTCACAATATTGTGCTTTTTATTGACTGATGTGAGATCTAGTGGTACAAGTCACCAATAGTCCTGAAGAAAAGTAGTAACTGTTATCAATTAAGACACACATACTCACATTGTAATCTTGAGGTAGAAGTTTTCCTATCTTCCGCTCTTCATACTTAAAAGTGAAAACAGAAATTATACTTAATATGACATATATTAAACATATTTTATACAAAATTATACATACTGTCATGGAAACAAATAGATATTACAGTACCTTGTCTGGCACACAACCAAGAGGCTGGATACAAACAAATTAGAGGTGAATTTCAATTTTTTCAAAGAGTGTACCAGTATATAAAATATAAGATAAAAAATAAAACTGGCATTTTTTGGAATTATTTTTTAAGTTGAACATGTGAATGAACTGGATAATATTTCATTTTTCTAGCCCTGATAAAACACATACTATCAAGTACATTTTAATTTCATATTTTAAAAAAACTACATTTTGAATTAATTTTGTAAAAATTAACATAATAGCAGGTATACTTTAATTTAAACATAGTAACAGGTGCATTTTAATTTGACTTTCTAAAGTTTGACAGAAATAAAGACATACATGTACAATCCATGTTCTGTTAGTCCCACTAAGCTCAAGCAGTATCAAAGCAGGAGATAGATGTACAAGACTGGAGTTTCCCAGACTTCTTGTGCTTCTTATTGGCATACCCTGTCAATCAACCTTGACAGTTCTGCCCAGTGCAGATAAACATAAAAAAAATGTGTCTCCAAGGTGATAATAAATTTGCTAAAGTAATTCTTCTTCATGAAGATGATTTTTCTATACAGGATACAATTCATAGTGAATCTGTTGATTTGAACCAAGTTTTGTCAACAGCCACCATACTTTGGTTCAGAAAGGATAATGTATGAATTACCTCAATATTAGACATGATGCCAAAAACCTCATGAAATAACATTGGTTTAAATCTCAATATTAGACATAATCCCAAAACTTCATGAGATAATATGGGTTTTAAATCTCAGCATTAGACATGAGGCAAAAAAACCCTCATGAGATAATATGGGTTTTAAATCTCAGCATTAGACAGGATGCCAAAACCTCATGAGATAACATTGGTTTTAAATCTCAATATTAGGCATATTGCTAAAACCTCATGAGATAACATGGGTTTTCAATGTGAGTATTAGACAGGATGCCAAAACATCATGAGAGAGCAATGGTTTTAAATCAGTATTAAGCATGATGCTAAAACCTCATGAGATAACATGGGTTTTAAATGAGTATTAGGCATGATGCCAAAACCTCATGAGATAGCAATGGTTTTATCTCTCAATATGAGGCATGATGCTAAAACCTCATGAGATAACAATGGTTTTAAATCTCAATATTAGGCATGATGCCAAAACCTCACTATATAGCAATGGTTTTAACTCTCAATATTAAACAAAATATGCAAAAACCTCATGAATTAACATGATCTGAGCTAACCTGTTCACATATGGAACTATGTTAAAGATTATGTGAATTAAATAATAAGGCTGCAATGTTTCCCAACATATCTAAATAATTACTCAGTTTATTTAATAAAACACTGTGGTTAATGACTAGAATCTCAATTTTTCCTGTACTAATCTTAGTAAACAGTTGACAGCTATTATAATGGCATACTGTACATCCATCAATTTATGACTTTCATTTACTGTGTTGGTTCTTTCCCTTATGTTTTGACAGGTTCAGTTTTTTAAACATGTCTTTGCTGAATATAAAAATTCTGTAAAAGCTAGGAAAAAATTATAGTCAGCTTTTTGTTTGTTACTGTTGCACATATCACAAAAATATCACTATATACAGATCTAGTTGTACATGGGGTGCTTTTGTCAGATCTAAAACTGCCAAGAAACATTTAGCAATTAATCAAATATAACTGTACTTCCAGAAGAATCAGACAAAGGGCTTTACCATTTACACATTTAATTTCATAAGGATATACTACTGCCTTCTAGTTCAACATCCTGGCTCCGGTCTAACTGGCTGGCTAACCACACTATTGTTTACACTAGCTTTAGCTTATCAATTTTCCTAGGGAACCTCAAAAGAAGAATTCTCTGAAGACCTTTCTGGACTAATGTTGTGCTAACTAAAGGTCTGATTATGTTAAATGCTGACACTTGTCTATCTCTAGCATACAAACCAAAAAGCACAATACTTAAATTCTAGAATTAAATAATTGCCATGTATCCACTCTAAATTCATGATCTTTAGTAAAATTTAATGCTAAATATAATTTTTTTAAAAAATACATTAAGTGGGAAATAATTTGCAAAATATTTCCTTATTATATAATTAATTCTAAATTATGCTGTTCAGTGGGCAATTCATTCCATGTTGCTGTGCCCTGGTATGCAAAAGAACATTGTCTATATGACTTCCTTTTCATAGTGAGACTACTGAGAATATGATTAACAGAAGTATCTTGCTGGTGTGTACACATGGGTGAGGTTGAATAGGTATGGTAGACTTGAGCCCATCATCGAAATGTAGCACAGAGAACAAATTTTATTTGGGATCAAATGGATAGCCAGTGTAGGGTATAGAGCAGGGGTAGGTATGATCTGATCGTGGTACTCTAAGGATGATCTGAGAAGATGTGTTTTGAACTTTTTTGAAGTTTCTAAGTAGATATTACAACTGTTCCAGACAGAATTGAGTTACAATAGTCCAGTCTTGAAAGTACTATGGAACACACAAGTGTTTTAGCGGCATCACTTGAAAGATAGTTGTGAATGGATCTGATGCATCTCAGCTCAAGATATGCAGCCTTGCACATGTTCATGACATGTTGGTGCAATAACACCTAGGTTTTGTACTGACTGTGAATTTAATATTGGTATTGCTGATATTTACTAATGTTTAAGGTGAAAGATGTGAATGGCTGTCCCTGCATCTGTGATAGACAAATGAATTATCATTGAAACATTTACCAATTTTAAAACTGTTTACAGTCACTGCAAGTCAGTAGATGAAACTAGGCCATTTACACATGCAAACACTGAAGCATTAATAAATGCATAGTGATGAACTTAAAACCAAATTTTGTATGAAAAAAGTGATCCTGAGATTAGTTAACTTAAAACACTTAGGTTTTAAATTAAAATCACATCATCCAACCCAATAATAAATGTTTTGTAGATAGGCACTCCAAATGTTCTTGTCTCATGGATAGAAAGATCTGATAGTAAACTTGCCCTAGGTTTTAACTTCCTTTGAAGGCTAATCTCAAGCCTGATTGTAAGCTAAACTATCTACAACACTGATAACTTGACCTATCAAAGTCACTGACAAGTCAAATACTACTAATTATCTGATGGTATGTGTAAAGTTTTAAATGGGACTAAGGTATTTTAATGTTGGATTATTAATATTTCCTTGGAGACTCAGAGAAAATACAATTTAAGTCCTTTTTTTTTTCTCAACTGCTATTCATGCTGGCATCGTTAATCTAAATGATTGTATGTATCATTATTAGTACCATATCCTTACAACAAAAGAAAGTCACTGTCAGCTACATTTAGCATCTTACAGACTTAGGACAAATTTTTTAATTTGAAAAAAAAAAATAAGTATTTCCAGTTGGCTGACCATCACTGTTTTTCACTGCCACCTAGCACTCCACCCACCAACCCTCAGTTAAAACAGTAAAAAAAAATAAAATTTTAAAAATTTAAAAACCTACCTGCTTACCCTAATTTTAAAACCAGTGCCATAGGGATCACACTTTTGATGGCCTTAAGCTCACTGGTTCTGTTGCACTCTCTATACATGCTTTGATTCATTAAACATGGGGTATAACTAGAATTGGGAAACACAGGGTATACCTGGCATTGTGAATCTATTGTGTGTTCTTGGGCAAGACACTACTCCAACTGCCTTGGCACTACATTACCTAGTGATTTTTGCTGTGACAAAAAAAAGCATCTTGATCAGTGCTTAAATAGGCATGCTCCATACTTCACATTTCAATGACTTTTTGTTAAAATACATGTATTTTGTTTAACTGTTTATACTTGAAGTAATTGTTTGTACAAATCTCTATTAGTATCACACTATTAAAAAAAAGTCACTGCTATCTAGAATTAGATGAAACTGAAGGTGGTGTTGTACAAGTGAGAGATGGTTGAGAGGTTGAAAGGAGAAATAACTTGGAATCAGATCACACAGTAGCAAAATGGACACAGGTATATCGATCAAATACAAAGTCATTCTTTGCTACATTTGTCTATAAACCCCCATCTGCAAATATTGGATGGAATGAGCATGTTGAAAAATAAAAATAGATAAAGCTTTGAAAAACAAAAAGGAATATATATTTTATGTGATTTCAACAGGGATCTCATAAGTAACCACATGAACACAAATTGGTTGAATTTCATATATACTTTTGGTCTTGCCTACTTAATTGGCCAAATTCAGAATCTGACCATTCGAAAAATTCAATAGATTGTATCTATACAAATATGCATGATAAACTGAGCAAACAAAAACAAAAAAAAAAAAACATGCCATATATATATATATATATATATATATATATATATATATATATATATATATATATATATATATATGTTTATATTCCCAGCAAAGATCTTAGTCATAGCTCCCCCATTTGCCTACCTGAAAAATATGGCTTTAAAACAGCTGTGGAATTTAAAACACAAACACATAATGTACATATCATTTAAGTGTTATGAATAAAACAAATCTCTAAAAGTAAACATTGAATTAAAGAACATACATAAATTTTGGTCTTGATATACTCACATACCCAGCACTGAGACTATAAGAACTCATGGTTTTTTCAAATACTGTACGTAGGTCAAGTGGCACATTATAAAACATGGAGAAAGAAAGTAACTATAATTATTAATAATAGACAGATACCAATAAGAAGTAACCATAATGATCAATGGTACAGACAAAGACTACTAAGAAAGTAACCATAATGATCAATGGTACAGACAGATACTACTAAGAACATAACCATAATGATTAATAATACAGACAGATACTACTAAGAAAGTAACCATAATGATCAATGGTACATACAGATACTCCTGTACTAAGAAAATAATCATAATGATCAATGGTACAGACATATACTACTAAGAAAATAACCATAATGATCAATAGTACAGACAGATACTACTAAGAAAATAACCATAATGATCAATAGTACAGACAGATACTACTAAGAAAGTAACTATAATGATCAATGGTACAGACAGATACTACTAAGAAAGTAACTATAATGATCAATGGTACAGACAGATACTACTAAGAAAGTAACTATAATGATCAATGGTACAGACAGATACTACTAAGAAAGTAACTATAATGATCAATGGTATAGACAGATACTACTAAGAAAGTAACTAATGATCAATGGTATAGACATATACTACTAAGAAAGTAACTATAATGATCAATGGTACAGACAAATATTACTAAGAAAGTAACTATAATGATCAATGGTACAGACAGATACTACTAAGAAAGTAACTATAATGATTAATGGTACAGACAGATACTACTAAGAAAGTAACTATAATGATCAATGGTACAGACAGATACTACTAAGAAAGTAACTATAATGATCAATGGTACAGACAGATACTACTAAGAAAGTAACTATAATGGTCAATGGTACAGACAGATACTACTAAGAAAGTAACTATAATGATCAATGGTATAGACAGATACTACTAAGAAAGTAACTAATGATCAATGGTATAGACATATACTACTAAGAAAGTAACTATAATGATCAATGGTATAGACAGATACTACTAAGAAAGTAACTATAATGATCAATGGTATAGACAGATACTACTAAGAAAGTAACTATAATGATCAATGTTATAGTCATATTACTAAGAAAGCAACCATGATAATCAATGGTACAGACACATACTATTATCAATCTACATGTAAAAGTAATTCCTACAAGAATTGTAAGCTGAAAGTTGTAACAAACAAGGTGCTGGAAAACCTTTGATACTGTCCTCCAAAATCCAACATGTGGAGTACTGCAGGAATAGGTCATTAATTAGCTCCTCATTCTTATAAAAGGTCTACCTATGAGAAAAAAGCAACTGTATTTTATCTGCCAGCCTCTGATCCCACTGTCAGATTTCAGACAGCTGATCAGACCTAGAGACACCACTTTACCAGATATCAGATAGTTTTAGATGTGTCCCTTCTGAAAACCACAGTTAGTTTAGATACACATAAAGCAAATGGGATGAAAGTAGACAAGCATTAATAATTACCAAAGAAATGACAGCTAAACTTGTAATCCCAAGTTGAAACTAAAGAATGAAGGGTATATATGAAGGGATACTCATGACAAAAAAATTGGGGTGATGGTTGACAAGGAGCTGCAATTCAAAGTAAGTCATATGTCATAAAGTCAATTCATATCTTGTGGTCATTAAACAAGATTAGGCTGTATCTAGGAAGCAATAAAAATTAATACAACAAAAGCTATATACTGTACAACCATACATAGACTGCTATGTTTTCTGGGGAAACACTTTGGACAAGAATACTGACAAATTATTCCACCAGCAAAATAAATAGCTAGCCAATTTATCCCAGTTAATGCTGTAAACATTCCAAATGCAATGAATGATATAAAAATGTTAACAATAAGAATTATATTATCTTCACTTGTTTAACAGCACAGCAACACAATCAAGTTATTTAGTGCAGAAGCAGTTGGAGCAATGTGCCTTGCCTATGTACACCCCACATTAACCTACAGAGACTGCATACCCTTTCAATCATGGATTTCAGATCCTAACTGCTGAACAACTTTAGCAGTATGTGAACAAATTTTTTTTTTGGAAAGGCTATGTGTTACAACAATATAGCCTCATTATATATCATTAAACTACTTCATTTAAGAAAAACAAAGCAACTCAAACAATTTAAGTTTAATTTCAGCTAATCAGTTTTCCATATCACAAGCAACTAGGATTGTACCCAACATAGGTCACAATGACATCTTTATGCAACTAGGACTGTATCCAACATAGGTCACAGTGACATCCTTATGGAACTAGGATTGTACCCAACATAGGTCACAATGACATCCTTATGCAAATAAGACTGTACCAAACATAGGTCACAATGACATCCTTATGCAACTAGGACTATACCCAACATAGGTCACAATGACATCCTTATGCAACTAGGACTGTACCCAACATAGGCCACAATGACATCCTTATGCAACTAGGACTGTACCCGACATAGGTCATAATGACATCCTTATGCAACTAGGATTGTACCCAACATAGGTCACAATGACATTCTTATGCAAATAGGACTGTACCCAACATAGGTCAAAATGACATCCCTATGCAACTAGGACTGTACCCAACATAGGTCACAATGACATCCTTATGCAACTAGGACTGTATCCAACATAGGTCACAATGACATCCTTATGCAACTAGGACTGTATCCAACATAGGTCATAATGACATCCTTATGCAACTAGGACTGTACCCAACATAGGCCACAATGACATCTTTAAGCAACTAGGATTGTACCCAACATAGGCCACAATGACATCCTTATGCAACTAGGACTAGCAGATGCATATCATATACATTTTGTCCAAGCCATATACCGGAAAATGTGTACCATAATGACCTACTTCTGCAATAAGGAAGTAGTACTTACAAATATATAGCATACCAAAAAAGAAACTATACATCACTGGCTAAAATGGAAAAGCTTACAGATCTGTTCTCTTTATTGATCATTTAAACACCACTATTACATATATTAATTTATATATTGATTGGTATCTTGTCTACTTGAATTAAATTGGAGAACCACACTTCCTGGTGTACCATGCAGTGAAATGTTACATTCAGTTCTTGGAGAACCACACTTCCTGGTGTGCCATGCAGTGAAATGTTACATTCAGTTCTTGGAGAACCACACTTCCTGGTGTGCCATGCAGTGAAATGTTACATTCAGTTCATATTGGAGGTAACTGTTAAGTCCAGGGTAAAACATTAAAAACCCATCAGAACTGTACTTTGTTCATTGGATGACACACTGGATGTATTGGCATCCAAATTGGGGAAAAAGGAACATAGAAACTGCATGCAATAGTACTTATATTGTAGAAGGGGAACAAGCTTAGAATGTCTCCTTTTATGCTGATATATGTTATCAGCAAATGAACAGGTTTTAAAAAAAGCAAATTAGCACAGAATTGTTACCAGGACTGGGGGGGATAAACAGATTCCAAACTAAAAAAGTTACAGACTTGAGAAGAGGAGTGAGTTTTTTTCAATAATTTTCTCTTTCACTGACAGATGTTTTGCAGCTTAGGAATTACAACTTGAAAAATATGGTTGCTAGTTATCTATGCCCCCACATTTTGTACAAGTTCTAGATAAGTGTTCCATGCATAAGAAAACTGCATTATTTCTTCTCTTTTGAAGATAACACCATAATGCCTGTCAGCTTTAAGTGAACACATGAAAGTGGCAACAAGATCTTTGTTAAGCATTCATAGTGCAATTTACCAATAGTAGAGTGACCAAATTGAGTCCTGCATCTGATCAAAAGGAATAGCTAAAAATATTGACCTTATGTTAAGACAGTAACAGGTAGTCTGTTTGAAAGTGTTTATATTTTATATGTTGTCTAGGATGAGAATGGCATACATAATCTGCATACTGGAAATATAACCAATATGTCAACACATACTAAATGTCAACACCCTGCCAATGCTGAACCTTCTAAAGATGAAAAAGTATCGAGTTGGTATTTTTAGTGATACAGAATACCAGTATGCATTGAGGATGCAAAATACCAGTATGTATAGAGGATGCAAAATACCAATGTACTGAGGATGCAAAATACCAGTATGTGTAAAAGATGCAAAATACCCTACATGTATGTGATAATGAGCTCCATGCAAATATTTAACCTGTTTCAATAAAATGTGAAATGCAGGTCAAAGTAGTTCTTTTCTTAAAACAGTATTAACATAGATGCATGTTATCATCAAGTAAAATGATTCTAGCATGAATAGTACTTAAGAAATAAACATAAAACACATAAAAAAACACCAGCCTGTTGAGTGACAAATATGAAAAATAGTGATCTTCTTTATTATGAAATTCTAGCATTGTATTTGTCAATATGAAACCCACTCACCAAGTTTCATTATTCCACATAAACATGAACCTAACTCGGACATTAAATGAGAATGCTTAATGAAAATGTAAGTAAAAAAAGTCAGCTCTCATACGCATAGCCCCATCTTAATCTAATCTCACTCCAAACTGTTGACCTAAGATATGCAGTAAAGCTGTACATATGAATTCTCATTTACATGGATGATATGTGTGGACACATATGCTGGGGATAGTACAAAAGCTCTACTCCATTTAGTAGGTAAACTAAAGTGTACACCAAGACAATCTTAAGGGCAATTGCAGTAATGTACTGGGAAACCAGAAATATCTGGGGAGACAAGAATATTGCAAAACTGGATGTCCAGAGAAAAAAATGGACTGTCAGAATATATTATGGATCATACAAGAAAATAAATCCATAATACTGTTCTCAAGGCAATCTGGTTTATAGCAATTGTACAACATGCTCTGGGTTAGAGTTCCATCTGATAATATTTGTTGGTTACAAGCAATCAAAAAAGAGTAAAAGAGGAGACTTTCAGATATTTATGGAGTTAATGATATTTGTGAACACTGGGACCATATATAACAAATATGTACTATAGTCTATAATAACATGTACAGTAAAACATGTCTTGAGAGACCACTGCTATAAGAGACCACTTGTTTTTAGAGATTAGGAATTCCCTGCACAATTTTATTTATTATATAGTGTTATGACCTGTCTCTTGAGAGACCATCATTTTTGGGTAATAACAACAATAACAAGTGTGTGTGTGTGTCTATATATATATATATATATATATATATATATATATATATATATATATATATATATATATATATATATATAGACACACACACAATAATCTACCTAGTGGTCTCGAGCGTCTCTGAATTAGTTTCCTGATATTTTATTTAAATAATTCAAATAAAGTGGTATGGCATTTTTGCAACCCGTATCACTAATCACTGTGTGTGTGTGTGTGTGTGTGTGTGTGTGTGTGAGAGAGAGAGAGAGAGAGAGAGAGAGAGAGAGAGAGAGAGAGAGAGAGAGAGAGAGAGAGAGAGAGAGAGAGTACCTGCATGTACCGGGAAGGCACGTAACCCACTACGTTATCCTTGAGAGACCTAGCCCCCCACCAGTCCTCACTTGTTTTGTGACAGTCATATATCTCAAACTCATCTCCCTTCTTAAATGAAAGTATGTTCTCAGATCCATCCACAACCGGGGAGTTAAAATCGGATATAGCTCGGTATACCTCCATTTCATCCAACGTTTATCTTCCGGAAATCATGGCTAATATTTGAAACTTGAGGAGTCGCTGCTAATGTTTACTACAGGGGAACACTGCCTGTATAACGATTATCTCCCTTACTGAGACTGGTTTTCGAGTTTAATTTTTATCAAAGTACTGAGAGGACTCGACTGATATTATGCATCAAACAAAAATCAAACCCAAATCATTCTCTTTTTTTTTTTCACGCTTTATTGGGATGTAAATGTGAAATGACCCAAGTACAATAGGGACTTGGAACGAATTATAATCAATAATTGCAGAGGATCTTGACTTGGTATCTCACAAACAGGAGATTTCCCAAATCACATTCTAATCAACTAGTCAACTAAAAGGAAGACCTTGTGATTCTCAGAGATATGCCGGTTGAGGTTCCTTATCTCATCGCCACTACGGTAGCCGGACGAAAACGTACACTGTCACTCTTTTACTTCTACATTTACTATTATCACTCTTCTGACTGTCCTATTGAAATTATTCGCTGTAATTAGAAAGTGCTCCTTGAGATTTTGGACTAAAACGATACTATTGGATGATTGTGATTTAATTCAAAGATATTCAGTATAAGTCACTGTGAATAATTCCTGTTAAATCAACACATACAAGATTATTGGTGCATCACACACAATATTGGAATTGATTTAGAACCTTCTAAACCTTTGAACAAGTAACAGAACAGTTAGGGTTGTTTTGGTACTGATTCACAATAATATAAGCTGCTCTGAAATTTTCATTTTGTGATTTTGGGAAACAAATTATGTTAATTTTAATAAATTTATTGGTTTTAATTCTTTCTGTTACTTATTTTAAGACTATAGAGTCGTAACGATATAACAACGAAACTGATGCTATCGTTTGTTAACAACCAAGACTATGTTAATCATACAAAAAACACTGATGCTAATGCTAATGATGTAACATCACATATTGATGCAAAAGCTAATCATACAACAACAAACACTGATCCTAATGTTAATGATGGTAACAAAAATTTAAAAATTATTCTCAATGTTGTTTATTAAATCCAACAAATTCCATAAGGTCTATCACAAGTCCAAAAGAATAGAATATTCCGAATGAATTCCAGAGATTCAATGTGCTAATGCACAGTTGCCTTGAATTTGCTAAAGTGCCAACAGTTTTGATGTATTCCAATGGCATTGTCCAAAATGTTTTTTAATGAATTGTTTAGTCTATACAGTCATCTCTGAACTTTTCAATTCCAAGAAATAATTTAAATATACTATTCCTCTCAAATTAAATTTAAAAACAACATTAAAATACTTCGTTTCCTTTAAAAAAAATTCATGCTTTCTTTTAAAATCTTTCGCAGAATCATTCTTATTGTTGTCTTTTGCATTTGATTTGGATGAAATTATTTGTGCAAATTATTCACTGGAAATACAAATTTCTCTTGAATAATATTTTTTGGACCGAAACGTTATTTTAGAATTGAGAGAAAGAGATCTTGAACTATATTATTGTGAATAATTGGAAGACTATTAGTATATCATCACACTTCAGGCCACCGGTACATTGCTACATACAATACTATAGACACATCAACACCTTCAACGTCGGCTCTTATTTTGAACACCACTCCAATTTAATTAGAACTACATTCATTACGACTGATGATAGAACTTTACGGGACTATTTAAGATTTAATTCACACCAATGTAAGGTCTTTTTAAATTTTCTCTTTGCATTGTAGAAAAAAATTAATTATTTGTTGAATTTTACAAAACTGGTTGGTTTTTTGCTCTTTTTCTATTCATTAGTTTAAGACAACATAATCATAATAATATTTCAATGGTATTGTTGAGAGAGACAAGTTTGTTAATGAAACTGTCTATTAAAGTAATCTTGCTTTGCAAAGAAAAATCAGAACCTGCACAACCTATATTTCAATATTTCCTTTACAAACTTGTTTTCTTTGCAATAAATTTCTCATTCTTCTCCATTTTAATATCGTCACTCATATAATTTCTTCTGTTTGACCTGACATGAATGTAATTTTTATAAGAAAAAATCCAACAAAACAACAATGTCAAAACAAACTCGTTTTTAAACCTGTTGACGAAAAAAGTAACTTCACGAATGAGTTCATTACCAGGAATTGTTTAACTTAGCGTGCTATCAATACTACTGAACATAGTGATATTTAATGTTAATAATACAGTGATATATAATAATGATCGCTTTACGAAGCATGCCATGATTGCTGTTGAACTTAGAGATATTTAATGATAATCGCTTTAAAGGACATGCCATAGTTGTTGTTGAACATAGCGATATTTATTAATAATCGCTTTACTTTTGCATGCGTAGTAAATGTTGAATAAAGTGAAATTTCTTGTTAATATTCATCATGTTTTGAAATTTTATTCCAAATCAATATTTTGCTTCAATAAATACCAGTGTTCTACTAACACCAGAAAAAGTTTTTGCAGAAATATGACAGAAACTAGTCCTGACTATTCGAGCTACAGAAACAACTATACCAGCTGAAACTAGTTTCTTACCTGCCTCTATACAATTCCAAATTTGTAATGTCATTTTTCATTTCTTTCTGACTCTTTAAATGTGTTCTATATAAAACCAAAAGCATTTCTAACATCATTTATGATGCATATGTTAATTTGATAAAATCAAGCATACACAATATAATAATTGTACGTTCTAGAAAACACTTGTTAGCTTGCATGTTAAACACTTTGTATTATTGAATGAATAGTTTAATTGTAATATTCCAGTGCACCATTTATAATATAATTGTACAGTTTTCGTCCTATTGTATCTAAGCTTTCAGTTTACTCAGACCCATTTTCCAGTCAATAAGCCAATTTCTGAGGAAAAACCCCAAAGAGCTTTATACTTTATACAAAGGATCTTTCATAACAATTTATGAGCGTCTTTTAGAAAGGACGTCGTATCTCGGAAATGAAATAGCACTGGATTTAGTTGATGTAAGTGGGTGCGACCCTGGAACTGTACAATTTATAAGGAATGGACTTTTGATCCCATTTTATGTATGTACCGCAAGGTTTCCAACTTTAATACGATGAATCGCTACAACAATCTCATACATTTGATACTCTATCGTCAGCATGAGATAATCACAGTGATGCGTTGTATAAACTAGCATGAGACAAAGGCCATATGTTCCCTTGTAGCATGGTTTAGTGAGTTTGTGCCATGAGGAGTTCTGGCAGCTGCTATTGTAGATATGGGGACTTAAAGCTTAATATCTTATTTTCTTCGCTTACTGTACACTGCAAAACACATTGATTTTAGGATGATTAGTCTGCTTTGCATAACACGCTGATTTTAGGATGACTAGTCTGCTTTGCATAACACGCTGAGTTTTGGATGGTTACTCAGCACTGCATATCACGCCGTTTTTGGAATGCTTACCCAGCGTTGCATAACATGCTGTTTTATTGGATGGTTATTCAGCGTTGCATAACACGCTGTTTTATTGGATGTTTACTCAGCGTTGCATAACACGCCGTTTTTGTAATGTTTACTCAACGTTGCATAATACGCTGTTTTTTATGGTTTACTCAGCGTTGCATAACACGCTGTTTTTGAATGGTTACTCAGCGTTGGAACGCTGTCTATTCATTATTTATTTATTTACTTATTTATTTTTACTTCTCTGGTAGTCTAGTGTTTAGATCGTCTGCCTCATATGAGGAAGGTCGCGGGTTCGAACCCCAGTTGATTCATACCAAAGACCTTTAAAAATGGTACAAACAGCTGCCTCGCTATGCGCTCAGCGGTAATAGTTTATTTTTTTCGACAGGTCTGGCTGGTGTCAGGATATGTTGACAGGGTGGAACGTGATGCTACATGTATCCTGCATGATGCTACCCATCTCTACAAACTGCTACACTGCAGATATCGCAGTGATTTGACTGAAAAATTGTTAAAGCTACGTTCAAAATATCACAAAACAAACATGTATATATTTATTTTCCATCGAGCTTTCTGACAATATATGACTGCATTTTACTGTATTCATTTTTCGGTTTTGTCAAAGTTATTATCTAAAGCAAGTCCTTGAACTGACAGTACTGTTTCATAACATATCTTGAAAGCCGATTTTAAGTAAACACACTTATTGCACCTCAAGTAACAACTTATTTATTCATACGGTCTAGAATTGGCAGTCTTAGAACTTTGCCATGCTAGACAATACCTAAATTTGAATGTACAATGAACGAATTTTAAAATATGTAAAAAGTAAACTAAGTTATGGGCATTGTTTTCCTATAAATTACCTTTATAGTCCAAAAGTGAAAATGACCAAGTGGCGCTAACAATTTTTGGATAGCAGTACATCTGAAGCGAGGTCAAGATGTATGTTCTAGAATCCAAATTACATCCATCAATCATGCACCAAAAGGGAATTAGAGGTTCTTTTAACAATACATAAAATCTACAAGGTCTTTTTTTAGAGTAACAAGTGCGGAAAACACGAGATTGTATTCTTTGA
Organism: Potamilus streckersoni; assembly: GCA_016746295.1. NCBI lineage: Eukaryota > Metazoa > Mollusca > Bivalvia > Unionida > Unionidae > Potamilus > Potamilus streckersoni. The sequence continues at coordinate 697,067 of JAEAOA010001816.1, forward strand.
AACTTTTATCTCTTGCAAATTACGAGACGCTAACATAAACATAATAATCTGCGCCATTTTGTACTTTCATATCACATGATATTCTTAACAAAGTCACTTTAACATCAGTGGCATGCAAGAAAATAATTATAAGTTTTCTCTTGCTGACACATTGCATATTGTGTCAGTATTGTGTGTGCAATGACCTTAATAAGGGAAAATTAAAACTCTCAGAACACAGGGATGAAGTCAACTGCTGTTTCATTAAGTGAATGAAATATATAGTGAAAATGTTTCATTGTTTTATAATGCAATTAAGGAAGCTCGAAGCAGATCTATAGCCACGTATCCTCTACGTTGAATGCATGTGAAACTTTCACCATTGTCGTTGGATTCCAATTCAGGATCGACTGGTATGTGTATTTATTTCAACTATTATGTGTATTTAATTCAATTCTGTGTTGGTAGTTTTTTTTAAAAAAATTCATTGCATGCTGTTGTAATGTAACATTGTAAGCTGAGATTAACCGTGTCCAAAACTGAGCTAATCTCTGCTTGACTTGATTTACTTTTTTATTTTTATTTTATGTAAACAACTAATATATAGCCAAATTATTGTTTCTGTGTATGGGCTTAATATCATGATCTTTATTAATAGAAAAAATAAATATATTTATTTGGGTCAGGGTTGTGGACTTTCCTTAGTGAATTTTGCAAGTTATGGTTTTGATTTTGTAACTATCATGATCATTCTAAGTGGTTTCCATTAGTTAATAATGTTTTCGTTTTTATTTTTAGAAAATACTCATTTTGACCTTAGGTCAAGTAGAGAACTATATAATTTTGTGATTGTTAGGACTTGGTCAACGTGCTTAACATCTAGCGTTTTCAAGTTGTATATTAAATGTTGTGACAAGTAGTTTTGGGCTAGATTTTTGTTGTTGTTGTTGTTCAAATTTGTTCTCTGGAAATACAGAAGTGCTCTGATAAAGTTCTTGGATCAAGATATTCACTGGAATTGATACCAATTTCAAACCTGGAGTTATATTTCTGTGATTCAACAAAAAGACTGTTGACACATGAACACTTTAATAGCTGCCACAGACACGTCATCGACCTCGATTTATTTTGGATTTTTCTGGACTTTTACTGAATTATATTCAGCACTGAAAATTACTAGGACTTGTGTTTGTAATTCTTGGATCCTTTTGGGATTTAATTCGCAATACCATAAGTTTTTTTTTTTAAATTTCACTTTGTATTTTAAGGAAAACATTATTTCTTAAATTTTCTTAAATTTTACAAATCATTTTGTTTTTCACTCTTGTCTGTTATTTTTTTTAAGTAATATTTTTTTTATTTTTAAGTATTAATACTCGAAATACAACTACCAACACCTGTACTCATCGGCATCGTCTAGAATGCAACCCTCAATGAATGAATCAATTTCCGTTCGAGTTGCATAATCTGACAATACTCCGGAAATCAACAGTATAAAAAAGCGATCCAAGACTATTGGAAACAAGTAATGATGGAACATAAACCGATGGAAATAGTCGAAAATAACAAAATAAAAGACAATGAGACAGAAGCCCCAAGGGCAGAAAAATATATTTGATTCAGCAATCAACAGTAAAATCCAATTCTCCAAACTTAACAACCCAACGGATAATCAACAGAATTAAAACTGTAGTTACATTACTAGAGAAAAATGTTGGAAAATATCTCCCTAACATAGCAACAAGAGGTTTCAATTACCCATACTACCCAATACTGGAAAGCCTTGAACCACATTTTCAACAGTTGCCCCAGATATCAGATACGACGAGACAATTAGAATCTGACCTTAAAGCAACAAGAGCACACAGAGCATACCCAAATCTCTTTAAGCCAGATTGCAATAAGACCGACAGGACTCATAAGATCATCTTATGTTGCAAAATAGAAAAAGAAAAAAATAGGGAAGATATAACCCCATACATAACACATGTATCCAGACGTAGTAATTAAGATGTGTGCAGTGACACATTAAAGCACTGGCTATAATAATTCACTCCCACTATATAAATCAAATAATCCACTGAATGAGTATTAACTGGTCGCACAGGTCCAAAGGAGAGCATGCGATCCAAATCAAAATTAAGTAAGTAAGCATTCTTGCCAATACTCATAATTCATTCATTTAGTCGACGGCGAACATATCAGGAAGCAAGAAATAAGTAGCACTGGAGCCAGCGATGGAAATCTTGCCCTTAGTGCATTGAGAGACATAGGTATTTCAACGGTTATGAGGTGGAGTCTAAGAGCTAAGGAGAAGAGAACTTTTCTTCTGATTTGGGATAACACTGGTCTACAATTTTGTTAGAAGTCACCTGCTTCAGAGAAATAACGTACCATTTATTATGGACAATTTTAAGCATCATTTTCATTCTCAATGACCCAGAATTTGTCAAATTTGGCTACATTTATTTCGGAAGCATTTTTTGTAATCAAGCAACACAAGAAAGTAGAAGAAAAAGGCATAATGAAAGAAGCAGGGAACCGCCATGTCAACCGAGAGAGCGTACTAAGCAGATTTCACCTTATATAGAGCGAATCTTCATCTAAGGATTCCCTGTCTACAAGATTCATCCCTCCAGAGATAATGCCGTCTCCAAAACTTCCTCCCACAACAATTACAACAATCATAACAACATCAACAACAACAGTTTCCAAATCTACTCAACAAGCGTCCAAGCCGGAAGGTGGCTAGAAAAAGGAAGGTAAACTCACAGAAAAGAAAAAATCCGAAGAAGGAAAATAATAACCAGAAAAAGAAAAACTCGAATGCTGAATTGAGAACTCAAGATACGGAAAACCCTTCATCACCAAAAATATCTAGAAGAAGGAAACATTAAAGACCATTTGAACAATGTAAAGAAGGCTTCCAATACCTCGATAATGAATAGAGAAATTGGGTCTACGGAGGATATTTGGCGACCCAAAGGTTGCGAAGAAACGTGGACGTTCACAAGATCCTCCTGTGTGGAAATCAATGAGAACCGAGCACTAAAGCAAAATGGCGAAAAGCGGTTAACAATGTTGAACAAGTAGTAGAGGCTTACACTGATTATTCCGCATAGATTATTTGCTTTAGACTATCTGGTTTAGAGATCCCAGACACGACTATTGGCCCTTCAAATCAACCTGGCTATTGCTGATTTTATTGACCCAGAAAATCTAGAGATCGTGCAAGACACCAGTTTATATCGCGTGAACGCTTTAATATCGTCTTTGACATGACTTTTTCATCAAACAACCATTCTAAGGGCTAATGAATTATCTTGCCATAGAACAGTCATTTGGCTAGACTGCTCAATTCGTAAATATATAATCTACGCTAATAAGATCCTTTGGCTTCGGCATACATAATATATTATTATGAGTAACCGTGGTCGTGATTTCCACTTATCTCTAGTTTAAACATTGTCGCCTGCAGCTTTATCGCCTGAAATCGACATAAGTAATTAGCATACCTTGTGTGCACAAACGCGTGAGAATTGAGAGTCTCTTTCCTCGATCACAATCAAGTACTTATCTCACTTTGTGAAACTAAACAAGTCGCACGTCATATGGGTGTAAGCGACTAGAATCTAATATTGTATCACGTTGTAAGTCTGGACAATCGTCCAGTTACGGTAAATATAGCAAGCAGTGCATGTAAGCAATGGAGACAGGTAAAGCTATGTGCTAATGCTATTTTTCCTATGCATGCGATACTCCCCCACCCACCCTGGTCCTAGGTAAGACCATGTATTCAAGCTAGAGCCGGAGGAGGGGAAAACATTATTAATGGTATGAGACGACAAAACAGAAATCGATGCTGGAAGCGATGCGAGACGGCAAGGTCGAGGAAAATAGGTCAAGGGCAACGAGAGGTAAGGAAGCACGTCTAGGTAAACCATAGTATACACCAAGACCTTCGTTCAGAATCCAACTCGGCACTCTAGCTAGGACTTTCCCCGCTCACGCCAACGAAGCAACACGGCGGACTAAAACTGTTAAACATGAAATGCAAACTGAAACAATACCACCGGATATTGTCACGGAACCAGACAGTGCATCATCACATGCAAGAGAACCAAAAGCTGAAGAAGACGATGTAGTACATTCATCATCATCATCATCATCATCATCATCATCATCATCATCATCATCATCATCAGAAGAAGAAGAAGAAGAAGAAGAAGAAGAAGAAGAAGAAGAATTCACAAATTCATTATAAATCGGTGTTTTCGCCAGTCTTGTCATTCATTGCCGATTCGGTTAGAGAGTAAAGAAGAAAGAAGAAGAATGACAACCGTCCAACGGTGCAAAGTGTGCGAATCTCATGGACAGAGTAGAACATCATTTCATCGGGTATAGTAGACACAGTTCTAACCCAACTTCCGGCGATAAGACGTTAATCTCCCTAAAAATAGCCAAGATAGGTAATCAATGAAGATCAAGATGGAGTGGGCGGAGATGAAGAGGGCGAAGGAGAGACAGAGAACAGAGAGCGAATTCCTTTACATTAATGGAAACTGGATAAAGATCCAAGAAACAATGAAGCAGAGTGAATAAAAAGATTGGATGCATGAATACGAGAAAGAAAATTAAAGAAAGCGAATGAACCTCCTTTTAGACTCACTGTGTGTCCCGCGTACGAATGAATACCTGGACGAGATGTGTCCTAGGAGGCGCAGTTATCCTAGATATCCAAGAACAGTAATCCATGATAATCCCCAACGATCCTTACCTCGGGCACCCATACTGTAAACAAGAGCGATATTTCCAAAATTATTAACAATTTTTGCTTCTCGTGTTTGTGTATAAATTTGTATATCTCTATGTTCACAACCCAACAAAAATATTCAAATTCCCTCTCTTATGTTTGTGGGTACAGTACAGAGGTGGGCTCAATACGGCTCGCAGGGTATGGCTTCAAAATCACTTATTCAGTCATCGCCCTGGTATAGTGTATGTATAAACACTACCTATCCTTACATTTTACTCCATTATTTATGCAACTGTTTGTAACAATTTTGCATGATGGCATGTTTATTTGTTTGTGAGAATAATGTCTGTATACGTACCTATATCTTTTATTTGATATATCTTTTACAGAGAATAACAAATCTTTATCTTATATTTTGTACTTCGTATTTATTTTGAGAAAATGATCTAAGTCATTTTTGTATTTTCAATTCTGTAATGATTACATTTTTATATTTTAACTTTTAATCTGTACAATATAGCCCATATTTGTGCTGAAAATTCTTTGGACATAACGCATAAACTAAGTAACAGAAAGAAGCAAAGCCAACAAGTTTGGTAAAGATGAAAAATTTATTTTCAATGTTATCATATGAAAATTCAAGAGGAAGTTACAGTATGATGAACTGAATCCAAAATTTAACCTAAAAAGTTATGTTAAAGTTCAAAAGAATGATATGTTCCGAAAAAATAAATTTCAGTTCCAGAAATGTACCGGTCCTCCAAAGATCGTGCCTTTATCAAAATGATGTTGTCTATAACTCCTTTCAATAAGTTACAATATTTCCGGAATAATTATAATCCAATAAGCACTTTCTATTTTCACAGAATAATACAGCAAATATTTTCCTCTCAAAGAATATATAAATACAACACAAAATGCTTCTGCAGACTTGATGTTACAACAAGAATACAAGGAATAAAAATAAGAAAACTACTAAGTGTGATTTACGTAGTTTCAGGCGAGAAGTTAAAACACGCATATTGTCATTGCTTGATTGTCTGAGTGTTTGATTTTTAATGCATCTACCCACTTTGGGGAGAATGTTTTCGCCACTGTAAGTACAAACATAAATTTTTGTTTATACGCCTCACGCAAAATTCAAATTTTCCTGAAAAGACACGCATCTGCCTATATCTAATTTCTTTATAGCCCGATGCACACGCCTCTGCTTATGTTTCAGTGTCAAAGCCCAGACACATAACCATTTTTTTTAAATCCGTTCAGTGTCAGCTGTTAGGTTTATACACACACACACACACACACACACACACACACACACACACACACATATATATATATATATATATATATATATATATATATATATATATATATATATATATAAATACATATATATATATATATAGATAAATATATATATATATATATATATATATATATATATATATATATATATATATATATATATATATATATATATATATATATATATATATATATATATATATAAACACACAACAAACGCACTAGCCCGATAATGTGCTGTATGAGTGATTAAATGATATACGCAGTAGTACTAACTGGAAAGAAGGTATGGTGTGGCTGACATTTCTGACTGAAATTTCCAGCTAATACAGGACAGCTGACTGAGATTACCAAAAGTCTCAGATTACCGATGACTTGTCAGGCATGGGTGAAACGGACATGCTTTATCAGTGTAAAACAGCGAATGTGGCAGTAATGGAGCTCCAAATAGACAGGAAATGACGTTTGGCTATTGATTTATCATAAGAAAGAGATTATTTGAAAACAGTCATTTATATGCATTTCGTATGAACTAGTAGCATACCTTTCGGCATACTTATACTGTGGCTAAGGTATTAGGTACCACTTATTGTATAGCAGGCCTCAAAGTCAACGTTTGATGAAATAAATATACTTTCTAGCCTAATTCAGCGTCACACAGTCAAAGAGTGTTAGTTTTACATCAGTATACGTCAGTATGTAGTACCCACAACCCTGTGTATAACTGATGATGCTATATGTGTTACTGCAACTGCGTGTGTCCGGTTGAAAGGATAACATGATCTTAGTAAATATTAGGTAACCATACAGGGATACATACATGTAATTGATACGGTATTTTGTGGAAAATAAGTTCAGACATTTTGTCATAAACATTGTTGCTAGGGGATGAGAGTTATTCAGTTTACATGGATTTTTTGATTATTAAAGATAATCAGTTATTAGGGAGGAACGATTAATATGGGCTTGAAATCGCAAAATATGATTCCAAAATTGACGGTTTATGATGCAGAAATTGGGGAATGGTACTTAAATATTGTATGCAGACCTCCAAGCATCTCCTTGTTGCTGACCACGTGAGACATATCCCAGCCGCTTTGCATTTTTATTTTTCCTTTCGTTGCATAAGGTCTCACTGGATAGTTTCGTATTTTGACACCCTAATTTTTAAGGTAGACGGCATGAGCATAATTATCTCAACCATAGCATTTTTATAAATTCACACATAAGCTAAATCTGTAAGGTGGTTTACATTTACTTTGAGATAGGCTTATAAATGGGTTGTCTTGTTGGTGACTGCCTGTCACTTAGACTAGTATTGGAGATTAAATGCGTAACTTGGGCTGCAAATGTGCAGCCGACTTGGCTTACGTATTTGCATGTGTCTGCTACAGAGGTAAATATCTAAAGATATACATGGTTGAGGGGTGATGAAAAAAGTATGTTAATTTGTTGTAGTACAAGTGAACTTTCAAGATGAAAACCGATTCTGTTAGCTGGCTTCCCACAGGAACAGGTTGAAAATAGCTCTTTTCTGTCAAAAATGAATGTAAAAAAAGATGGGTCGGTGGTAGTATAGGTTCAGTATCAAAACCACCAGTTGCATAAGGCTTTAACCTTAATACCTTAGTCAGAATCTTACAACAAAAAATCAGTAGTTAGTTTTTATTTTAATCCTTATTGTAAAATTATTATCATTTTTCTGCAATAGGTCATCGTCGGATGAAAATATGCCAAAAATACTGTCCTGTGAGACCTAATGCAAACATGCACTTAATGCAAAATGTGCATAATGCAAACATATACTTAATGCAGACATGTACTTAATGCAAACATGTATATAATGCAAATATGCGCTTAATGCAAACACGTACTTAATGCAAACATGTATATAATGCAAACATGCGCTTAATGCAAACATGCTCTTGTCAGCTTCTACAGCTCAATTAGTACACAGGTACTCGACGTGAGTTTGATGTTGAGAAATCAAACAACACTAATTTGAAGAGGAAAAATCATATAAAAATACCCCAAATTATCCCCATGACTCGTTCTGATAAAGGAATAAGAGAATAGGTCAGTAAACTTCCTAATACTTCGTTCCACCCATCACACTCGATTTCCTTCTGCTATTTCCATCTTTAAAGGCACACACACACACACACACACACGTACTTTATGGCTTGTTTTACTCCTCGGATATTTTTCTATGCATCAAGCCATAATCGTCTTTACTGCGTTGCATTATGATACACGTGTTTGAAACATGTGCTTTTAATTCCGCACCAAAGAGTCAGGTGATAATTTCAGTAATTAGTGTTTGAAACTCAATATTGTTAAAGGATTGAAATTTCATCAATAAAACAATGTCTCAATTTGTTTCAGTTACAACTCGGATAAACTCTCAAAAGATTCTTTTTTCTAAACAATAACTTACAATAGTCAACAATCCTGGCCAGCCAAACTCATATATGCTCCATTTTCACCCATTCCCAGAATGGTTTTCATTTTTCCAAACATATAGTACTTTATGTCTTTTAGAGGGAAAGAGTGATGTGGCAAAATTGGTATGCTCCTGTTATCGGAGAGGCAGCTATCCTGCTCGGTCACTGAGCAGGTGGTCATGCGGGAATGGGCAACAAGTTGCAGAATGTACTATTTCATCCAGTCCTAATCCAATAAATCAGTCACCAAAATATGTATGAATACTGATTGACGATATGTGGATATGATGTCATATATCTATTCAATTGTGAAATTTTGCTTAATGCAGAACACACGTGCGTAAGTTAACGGTATTTGGTAACAGCCATACCTAGCGCGAAATTCAAACTGGACACATAACAGAAGGCTGTATTATTTAACCTGTATTTATAAATCACCAAATATATAATTTGATCCAGAAACAATATGTACGTATCACCAATGGAACCCTTCAGTTGACGGTAGCTCAACAGACGCGAGATATACCGATTAGAGTATTAAATATAGACCGATGTGGGCAGACAATAATTTTTGAAGTTTTTAATGGATATGCAATATCATCCCTGCAACCGCCAGTCAATATCATTATAGGTGTGGGGCTGATTTATTGGTCTCATCGGTCTGACTCCTAGAGTCTAGGCGAACTGGACACATTTTACACCAATGAGAGACAGATACCATAGCGTATACGTGTCAGTTATTGACTGTATTAAACTAATTTTTCTCCCGATGTGTTGCCCAACAATCGCACTGTTTGCATTTCAGAATATAAATAGTAGACTTACACTAGGTCTGCTGTTAACATCAATACTGAGAATATTGTTAATTTCACTTAATGCAACATATAGAAAAAAAAATCGTGTACATTGTATAGAACACCTGTTAGCCGATATGTAAAGCACTGCTGAACGAATGGTGTACGGGAGATAAACCACTGTATGTTGTACACTTAATGCCTTTGCAGTTGCGATCCAGTTACATCTCAGACCCAGGTGAAGAAAGATGTTAAAATGATAATAGTAGTAGCATGGAGATGATCTCAGTGAGTACCCCATTGCATACTGACATATTGTCTTTCAAGGAAAATAACAGGCACGTTTTAGGACTCAAGAAATTGAGAGTATTTGGGGGCAAATTTTTCAAAATAATGTAAAATTATTCATAGTTTGTTCATTTATTGGACACCTTCCTCCAAAGCAATTTGGAATTATAAATTTTTGAAACAAATGGAAAATGTTCTTGCACAGGAGAAAGAAACATGCACTGGGGTGATGTAAGTAAGGAGTTAATATTCAAGTAAGAAACAACTGGAAGAAATTTATTGAATCATTAGGCCTAGTCCATCTGGTAAATGACCCAACAAGGGTAACATAAACATCAAGTACTCTTATTGATCACATTTATACCAATCTACCAGACAATATGGCGAGTGTTATTGTACTGACTGTTGACTTAGTGACCACTGTCCTACTTTATTGACCAAAAAAGCTTAAATACAAGATAATTAGGAAATACACAGACAAAACTATCACTTACAGATCGTTCAAAAATTTTAATGAAGAACAATTTCTCGATGACCTATACAAAGTTCCATGGACTATAATCCAAACTTTTGATGATATAGATGAAGCTCTGAGGCTGTGGACTGACTTATTTATGGATGCAGTCTCTAAGTATATATCACTGAACGAACATCGAGCAAAGAAAGAAATCCAGCCTAACTGGCTTACTACTGAAATCCTAGATGCTATGAAAACATAGACCAATTCAAGGCTATGGAAAATCATAAACAACGCAAAGTACGGAGAAAAAAATAACAGCTATAATTAAAAATGTTTTAAAATTTAAAAATATTTAAAATAAATGCTTGAAAACATAAAGAGCAACACAAACTCTATTTGGAATGTTTTGAATTAACTCCTTGGGGAAATTCCAAAGATTAAATAAAATAGAATTCACTCACTTCTGGTAAATGACACAATAGTCACTGATACTCTGACATAGCAAATGTTTTCAATGAATTTTTTCATCAACATTGCAACAAAGTTAAAGGAACAAGTGATAGAAAACAACTTTAATGAACTGAAAAAGTTTTGCAGCAGCAAAATCCATAAGGATGTATGTTTCTTTATCCCATCAGTATAAAAAAATTTCTTAAAATGTGTCTCATTGAACTTGATACCAAGAAAGCTACAGCACTAAATCAAATTGGTCCATAACTCATTAAATCTTCTACATCAGCTATTTCAGATAGCATAACACTCAAAATCAATTTATGGAAAATTGCAAAAGTAATGCCTATTCACAAATCTAGTTCTAAGGATTATGCTGATAACTACAGACCAATCTCAATACTACCAGAATTGTCAAAACTGATTTGCAAAATATGGCCATCGCTCGTTCATGTTATGTTTAGCCAAACATTTGCTGTTACACCCTGATCAATCAGGCTTTAGACAGAAAAATTCACGTGAGACTGCATTGATATCCCTACCTGATTAATAGCTTCAAGCACTTGATCAAGGGAGAATAATATGATCTGCGTTTGTAGATTTCAGGAAAGCTTTTGACATGGTGGATCATGAAATCCCTTTGAGAAACTGAAAATTTACCAATGTGATGAAAGCACAGTTAGATGGTTTACTTCTTACTTAAGCGAGAGAACACAACATGTTTACATAAATAATGTTTATTTCTGAACATGGAACAATTAGATATGGAGTATCACAAGGCTCAATTCTAGGTCAATTACTATTGATATTATTTACTATGTATATTATTTATTAATGACCTACCACTGTTACTAGGAAACTTAATTTCATCTACAGATCTCTATGCAGATGACACAACTTTGTCAGACATCCGAAACACAACGCATGAACTGGAAAAATCTTTACAGAATGCCATAAACACACTGGATAAATGGCACACGTGCAATGTCAAGGTTGTAAGAACTAGTGAACTAAAATATAGCGTATCTCAACACTGCAAAAAAAAAACAAATAATCTTGATAATGATAAACTATGTCTGACATGGAAGGATAAAAATTTGCAAATGGTCCGTCATGATAGACTACTTTGTGTTTTGGATTATAATAACCTATAATGGACTGAACATATCAAACATATCATGTTAAAAAGTTAATTCAAGTTTATGACTTCTCAGTAGGATAATACATTTTTTGCCTGAATGCACAGATACTATCTGATAACAATTACATACAACCCTGTTTAGATTATTGTAATATAGTATGTGGTAATGCAAATGATAAAAACATAGGAAAGCTAGCACATCTTCAAAACAGAGCATTTTGACTAATATCAATTCAAAAGGAAAGCAAGGAAACTTTAGCCGGTAAGTTAAAAATATTACCTACTAAACACCAAATTAATGTACAGGATGTCCAAAAATAGTGCTCCTGAATGTTTACAATCACTATTACAATCGCTGCCTAGCAATATTACCTACATGCGATCCATGTTTACAAAACATCCCAAATAAAATAAGGAATGATTTAAAAATGTTTCCAATACTCTAGAACTTTGCCCTGGAATAGTATTTCAGTTGAGATTTAAAATACCCACTAAGTTTCCTTCTTTCAAACCCAATTTTTTTAGAGATGCATCTGAAATAAATTTATTTGCATAAGGGTCTCAAGGTAGACGAGTTCTTCAGCTACATGTTTTGCCCTATTTTAATAAAAAAATATTATTATTATTATTATTATTATTATTATTATTATTATTATTATTATTATTATTATTATTATTATTATTATTATTATTATTATTATTATTATATCAACCCACCCACGTGAAAAAGGTATGAGTTACATCTTTAAAAGCTTCTTCGAAACCTAGTTTACTCTTTGTTCCTATTTGCTAATTGTAGCCACCTATTATACAAAGTTGTGGAGCTGCAGAATGACGATACGTCATGGGAAAGTTTTAGATTATTGCTAATGTTGTATTGGATAAATCCCAACTTTTTTTTCCAGCTGTCACTATCGATTTCTTCCGGATTATTTACCGACCAGGGACATTAACTTTTGGTCGTCCCCTCCCTGCTCCTGGAGTCGTAATTAAATCGTTAATAATATCAAATAATAATGATCGATCCTAATAATGATCTAGAGGCAATTAGAACATAATTTTAAGTCCGTGATTTTGTGAAACAAAAATTACAGAAGCGTCAGGAGTCTCAGGTGGAATTTACAGAATGTATATAACAGTTATTTCAACCAGTTACTAAGGCTTCCGAAGGTCTTCTTTCCACGTTGGAGGAAACCGCCAAAGCAACTGGAAAAATAGCAGAAAGAAATAAACAAACAAAAGCGATTTTGAGAGAACTTCGAGGAGAAATAGCTTTTGCTCAACAGTATGGCAGAAAATACATTAAAATTACCGACCGTATTGATATGAAGAAACCTTATGTCAAATAATCAATCTTCAATGTAAAGCTAACTGCATCATATTCTAGGTTGCCAAATATTGATGAAAGACATGGTTATTTTGGGTAAAGTTTAGGAACAGTTGCTTTCGATTAGTCTGTTAAAATTAATGCGTACACTTTATAAATAATGAGGAATTTAAGGTGTGACTTGGCTCAGAATTCTTTAGTCCAATTTTGTTTGCGAGAAGTCGAATTTGAGGTTCCGTGGGAAAACCAAGAATAGCATTTTCCCTCATCAACAAAGTAAAGTAGCCAGATAGCTGTCTTGAAATGACATGCTATAGTGATAGGATGTGCAATTGCTTGGAAAAGAAACAGCATTAAGGTACATAATTTTAATTTCCATATGATATTTTGTTTTGTTTGTTTGTTTGTTTATTTTTATGCAAATGTGCTTGATATGCTAATGACCCATGCATGTATCGATTATTCAATTTCATTCGATTGATGATATGTTAGAGTGTTCTGCAATTTGATTCTTTAATTTCAGTTATTAGTTCATTGATAGAATTGACGGATTGGATGTATTTCTATTCCTACTTTTCAGATGTGTTGGATTTCATAGTGTTATATGAATCAATCCTAATTTTTAGATGTGCAATATGTCATAGGGATTTATGAAATAATCCAAATATGGAAAACTTCTTATGGTTATATGAATTAATTTTCTTTGTAGGATGATATTGTTATCGTGAGTTAATGATGATTGCATATTTATGTATACGCTTTTTGTAATGCCTAAATGAACTTGCCAGTTATTGGTTGTTGTAAGCTTGAAGTTAGTGAATCTTATACAATGGTAATCTAGGATTTATCTTCTTGACTGGAACTGTAAGAAGACGTATAGTAGCCACCTGTAAGGAGACTATAGTACTGTATGCTGATATATATGGCAGCATCGTTTGTATATAGCCAGCTGTAAGAAGACGCATATCAAGGTATACTTATATATACGGCAGCATAGGTTGCATCCAGAACACGTATCAAGTGCCAATTAATTGCAGCGCGGAACAAGGACGATGTACTATTTATTTAAGGTCAGACTTGGTGTATTGCAATGGTGATTTGTAACTAAAGATTACGAAGATTACGGCTGTGCCTTACCTCAAATTCAGCAAATTGGTAGGACCATTAATCGTTAAGGTCACATTATGTTAAAATTTATTCAGTGTGGATACCTATTTACATTTCTGAATAATACATATACAGATAAGTGGTGATATATATATATATATATATATATATATATATATATATATATATATATATATATATCCGTAATCTTGTCACTTAAGGGAACAGCTTTCTATATCCATCCAAAGAGTATAGAAGAACAAAGTCAAGTGATGCAATAAACGTGCATGGACATTGTACTCTTTTCACCACTCGTTGCTGTGATGAACGAATCCATAAATTGAACACTGCTATTAAATTTCATCAATGTAAATTCGTTGGATTGATATTGCAAATTTTAGTTTATGTATAAATTAATTAAAACTTTATATGATTTTATTATTTAATGGGGCTGGTATTTGTTTATTTCTTCTAAATACAATTATTAATGTATGAGAATCAAAATCAGTCAAAAAATACGTGGACAGCAATGGTGCCACGATCAGAACTGGTATAAGTAAATACGTTGCTAAAACTAGCGATGCAATGACTTGTTCTCAATATGGCAAAAATAAAATTACTGGTCTTGGAGAACTTGAAACATATGACGACGCTGCAACTAGGAAATACCCCCGACAATATGAACATCTCAATGATGACCTCGTTGATGACAATTAATGATGGAATGACCACATTTAGATCTGAATATGTTAATCATGTAACTGCATTTACAAATTTTTGTAGAAACACAAATAGAGCCATTAATGATTTTTTGGAGTCCTGCAGTCATCGATCGACATTAAACTCTCTGATATCAAAAAGATTACTAATGTTGTAGTATTTACAGTGTTGTCTGAATCAACATTATGGACACCACTCAATAAATTCATCAAACATACCGCCGCTGTTACCGGTATATACAGGCTCCCAGTACTCGGAGTTACAACATTTACAATATCTACCACAATTTCACGGCATTATTCATGTTAACCTATCTTCTGAATTTAAGTTAGTGATATCTGAACAAAACGACGATGGAACATTTGTGGTGGAAGCCAAAGATAATGGCCTCGGTGTGTTGTACTATTGGTGTCTTGAATTAGTCGCCAAAACTACCACCTGCTTAGAGTGTTAGCAATTTATATAATTAACCAATCGCTGGTAACCCATCTGACTTTTAACGTTTCAGATACGAACAAGCCTGTTTGTAAAAGACACAACTGAAATAATATCATTGATGTGCATACAAGAAAAGAATAACAATGCTATCACTTACATAATTGTACTTTCTGCATCCGCCTTAGTCGCTGAAATAGAAACTATAATTAGAGCAATATCAGCCATATACATAATAGCACGCGAAATAATAATTCGTGTTACTATTATAACCGGTGTTGCTGGTATTCTTAATATCATCGCAAAAATCTATCTACGTGCGTGGCTGATAAATTATGCGAATATACAACGTTGCTATCAGCGGTAGCACAAGCCCGAGTTAGATTATCACCGCTTATATCGTCAGAGTTCAATAATGGAATAATATCAGATCAAAAACTCGCGGAAATGATTATGATGCTGCTTGCGTGAAAATCAAGCGAAATATTATTCATCGTTGTCATGAGAACCATTACCATACTTTCCTTAATCATTATACCGTTTCAAAGCTCTGTATTTTCTGCCCCCAGTCTACACACGATTGCGTTTCCTCTCTGACTAGCTTGTTACATTTCAAACATCTCTTTGGTGCTAGACTCTCTTGTAGCATACTCTGTAAGTAGTATCCACATCAATTCGTTAGACAACACTTTTTACAATGAGTTGTATATCCAATCATCAATCACTTACAACTATTCATTAATTGAATCATTATATTGTCACAGGTCTAGGTTTTTACAAAACGTAACAAAAAAGAGTGAAGACAACAAACCTTATAAAATGTAACAAATAATTTCTCTAGAAAACAAAAGTGAAAATGAGAAAAAGAAGTAACGGTTTTACGAATCAAATCCATAATTAATCCAAGAATTAGAAGTCTTATTATCAAAAAAGTTATGAGTCTGAGTTGAGTCCCGATGAAATCTAAAATGAAGGTGATTACGTCTGTTGTAAGCTGCGAAGTGCTGTTGTGTCAACATTTTCTTGTTGAATCACATAAAATAATATTCCGTTTTTTAATTACTTATAAATTTCAATAAGTGTATTTGTCCAAGAATTTTATTGGAGCACATTTACTTCCAGGGAAAATGATCACTTGAAATTCAATAAAATAAAATTCAGCTCAAACTGGTCATAACATATGTATGGAACCCGACTGAACTATCAAGAGAATAGTTATACACTAATTTAAGACGCAAAACAGATTCCAGATGAATGACAACCTTTAGAAAAAATTGGAAGTTTGTAATAATAGGCACGTTGTCCAAGTATGACCTTGATTCTACTTAACGAATCTTACTTTGAGAAAGAATAAAAAATTATAATAAAAAGTCGTTTACTAAAACAGTCACTGTTTTTGAATCATGGTCATTAACTAGACACATTGTTTCTATTAGTAAACAGTCAGGTAAAATAACGAAACTGAATTTCTGAAAAATGTCAAATACAGTTGACAAAGTTACCTTATAAAAGCATGCAATGAAATAAAGAAATTTAAAACAAAAAACAATTAATTAAATATACATAACAATATATTATAAAAATTGAAGTTTAATTTAAAATTTGTTTTTCTTAATTATATCATAGAGGAATTTACTAAATTATCTGTAATCAAGTCCTCTCAATCTGGATTCAATCTTAACAGAATAACCCCTGATTTGTCGAGGAGATCTTTGGTTGATGTTGATTCGACGAATAAGACTTTGATAAATTCGTATTTGTTAAGCCAAGAGAAAGTTTCGTGATGATGGCGCGGCTCATGTGTGATGCTCAACATTTAAAATTAGGCAAGACCATAACCCTCAGATTGTTGTTGTTGGCTTCCGTTAGTCTCGAGAGACAATGGAAATGCACCCATGAAAGGTGTCCCAGTTTGTAGTTGTGCAGCGTCTTCTGTGGCTAAGAAGCCCCACACGGGAGTGGCAATCCTTGCTGCAGTTGCTGCACTTGAAGTTTGAGTCAGGTCTT
Organism: Potamilus streckersoni; assembly: GCA_016746295.1. Classification (NCBI taxonomy): domain Eukaryota; kingdom Metazoa; phylum Mollusca; class Bivalvia; order Unionida; family Unionidae; genus Potamilus; species Potamilus streckersoni. Next base: position 714,283 of record JAEAOA010001816.1, read on the forward strand.
GGTTGGAACTGCATCCTCTTCCTCTGAGATCTTTTCTCATCGGCGAACTGTCGTAACTTTTCCTCGCTGACTTTCAGACCTATGAACAGAGCATGTCGCCAGCTGCACTTGTCGAGGGCAAGCTCTTCCCAGGTGTTGACCTCGATCCAAAGAGCTTTCATATCGCGCTTGCAGACATCCTGGAAGCGAAGATATGGCCGTCCGATTTGTCTTCTGTCTGAGGCAAGCTTAGAGTAGAGAAGGTCTTTGGGGATCCGTCCATCATCCATTCGACGCACACGGCTCAGCCATCTGATGCGACGTTGGCGGAGGAGTGTGACCATGTTGTGAATTTTTGGTCTGCTGAAGCACCTCGTTTTTTTGTCACACGATCGCTCCAGGCCATCCCGAGTTTGCGACGGAGACAGCGCATGTGATAGGCACTCAGTCGTTTCTCTTGAGAGGCGTACAGGGTCCAAGTTTTGCTGGCGTACAGGAGAGTGCTAAGCACGCAGGCACGGTACACGGAGATCTTGGTATTCAATGTCAGCTTGCTTTTGTTCCACACTCTCTGCGATAATCTATAGAGTTTTTGACGCCTTCCCAATCCGCTTGTTGAACTCGGCATCGAGTGAGAGGTTGTTGGTGATGGTAGAGCCAAGGTAAGTGAACTCACTGACTACTTCTAGTTTGAAGTTGTTGATGATCATGCTGGGATAGTCTGCGTCCTGAGCCATCACGTTGGTTTTTTTTTAGGCTGATGGTCAACCCGAATTCATCACATGCTTTAGGAAAGCGGTCCATCAGGCGTTGTAGTTCAGCTTCTGTGTGAGTGACTATAGCAGCATCATCTGCAAAGAGCATGTCTCTAATGGTTGCTTTCCTTACTTTGCTCATTGCCTTCAGTCGTGCCAGGTTGAACAGTCTGCTGTCTGAACGTGTGTGCATGTAGATCCTTTCTGTGGACCTCCCAAAGGCGTACTTAAGCAGGACTACGAAGAAGATGCCAAAGAGCGTGGGGGCAAGGACACAGCCTTGTTTCACTCCGCTGTGGATATTCAATGGTTCGGACGATGAGCCAGTATACTGCACTATGCCTTTCATTTCTTAATGGAAGAACTGGACCATGCTTAACAGCTTTGGAGGGCATCCAATCTTCGTCAGAATTTTGAAGAGTCCGTCTCTACTGACCAGATTGAATGCTTTGGTGGGGTCTACAAAAGCCAGGAAGAGGGGTCTGTGTTGTTCCCTGCACTTCTCATGCAGTTGCCTGATAGAGAAAATCATATCAATTGTGGACCTCTCTGCGCGGAACCCACTGTGAGACTCTGGGTACACTCTGTCGGCAAGCGTCTGCAGTCAGTTCAGGATGACTCTAGCGAAAACTTTACCTACGATGCTGAGAAGTGATATGCCCCTGTATTTGTTACAGTCACTTCTGTCGCCCTTGTTCTTATACAGAGTTATGATGTTGGCGTCTCCCATGCCCTGAGGCACCGCACCTTCAGTGGGTGCTTATCTCCCACATCCGCCCCCGGCGATAACAACCCTTGGAACCCAACCCTCAGATTGATGCTACAATAAATGAGCAAAGAACAAGGACAATTATTATTTTGATGTTGAACAATTATTATTTTGACGTTGAACAAAGATACCTTATCGTAGCAGTAGACGCCGCCAAAGTAACATGGGTTATCTGTGACACATCGCGCTGGGGATATTTTCACGTTAGATAAAAATTCCAAACCAGGAATACTGATGGGTCTAGAAAAAACATATTATGAGCGAGTATACCCTGTGATGGCAGTTGTTTATGCAATATATCCGCTGATTGATAAGCCCAGTAATGATGACCTTCTGCCGATGAAAATTACGACCTTAAACTGTTTTGCTGTAAAAGTTATAGAATATTTCACAAACATGATACGTGGAAATGATTTAACGTGTATGAGACGCAAAACAATAAAGAAAATGGAGCTAGGATCAAGGACGTTGCTGAGTGGGGAAAACATAAAAATTTTCAATAAGGGTGAATACACTAACTTACGAGAGTTTGTACGAATCAAAATATGAATCAAAGGGAACTTCGTTTGAGATCGTTAAGTATAACTCTCACGCTTGGACGTCGGACGTAACATTATTTCCACGAACTCGAACTGTTAACGTTTTTGACGGTGATATTTTAGATTTTTGTCAAAAATATCAGTAAGAGAGACCCTGTATCCGTGTGGTTGTTTCAAAGTTCTGAGTATAGCTATTTTTATCAGTTTGTACGGCCTAATGGAGATATTTATTATACAGAATCTCTTCATGGCGATTGAAGATTGCGTTAAAATACACGAACGATGCTAATATTACTGACCGAATACATAGCAATTTCTTCAACGTTCCGTCAGATGCTGCTCATTTTGCCCAGAAGGAAAATGTATAAAGGCCAACACGGTTGGAATTTCTTGAAGACATGCAACGGAATTGTGTCGGATACATACACGGCGGATTGTAGAATACTAAATACGATTATAAGGATGTTATACCAGTTGATATGGTTGCATGTTATCATGGGAGTTTTCTTGGTTTTGGGAATGGGAGAGTGTTTTGAGTAATTTATAAGATTTGGACATCCAACACACGAGATGACTCGAGTTGTTAAAACGGACCCTTGCCAGATGTTGACTTAACTGGATTTGCATGTATTGAGTCCTTCGAGTTTGCATTGGAAAACATTTATCCGGTTGTCTGTTTGGTTTGGTTGTCATTTTAATAAACGTGGTTGGACTCCAATAGTTTTATTTCGGTGTAAGCTTGATAAAGCAATATTGATATCGTTAACCGTTAGTGAGGCAATAACATCATATCGTCCACTAAAACAAGTCTGGCTACCAAAACCCGCCGTCGATGACGGGTCTGACGATATCAGCGACGAGGGCAACGAATATATCAGTTACTCTGAAATTAAACTTGCAAAGATCTTGACAGAAAAAATTGGAAAATTTACTCAAGCAGGATCATATGATCATAAACGACATTGTACAAGATTAATTATCGATAATGCAGAGTATGATTTCATAATTGCCGATACAACAGAGAAAAATATATTTGTAAATTGAAATAATTTTAACTTATCGCAAGGAGCCAAATTAGGAACAGTTGTGAGCTTCTTTGATGGTGACTCACCACAATTTACTGATTTTTGCGATGATTGCGTATGTTTCGATAAACTTATTATCGATGATAACAAGATTTCCTGATACACCAGTTAGAGTCTCCTCGGATTAAATTTATATCGGTTAAAAAATGCAAGATTGCTAAATAAATTATATACTGGCGTTCATGCATTATGGGGCAAATAGAGAATAAAAGAGAAAAAATATTCTGAATCAGGTGATTTTGGATCTGGAGAGATGTATTATGAAAACAGTAAAATCACGACTGGTATATGATCATCTGGTATTACATAAATCCGTTTATCTCAATGGACCTGGAAGTTCTGGTAAAACAACGCGTGCAATTGAATTATTTCGGAATATTGCCATAAATGTACTAACTCCGACTCACTGAATCGCCAAAAAGAAAAAGAAAGATAGGTTCAATCTTATACTTATAGTTTCTTATGATGGAAGGTGAGAAATATATTTATAATATTATTATTTGGAATGAAATATACACTGTATCCGTTGAAGTATCAAAAATATTTCTTTATTTGTTATCAACTCAAAATATTTATGTTATCTTGTGTGGCAATCATGGTCAACCACCACCTTTCGTCAGCTCATCTCCGTATAACTGGCTGAAAGAATTTGCAGATTATTATGAGAAAATAATCATGATCATCGTGCGAATTATTCAACGCTGAAAGAGTTATAAAAAAGACTACTCAATCTGCAGCCAAATAATATTCAATGTTAAATAATGCGTGAAATAATTCCAGAAATAAAAACGATGGTTATTAAAATTTGTGGAGACCTATTGATTTGATATTTGCAAGTTGGAAGATAATAATCAAACTCAGGAAATCAACGCATCGTTGTTAAACGATATAGTAAGGAAACAAATTAGCTGGTTATCAGAATTGTACCAAACTAATTAGCGTTACTTCGATATTGATGTTAAGTTTATCATGACACTGAAACAAAAACAGAATAATGGTTGTTTGCTGTGTGACAGATATGTTGATGCAGTATTCTCCTAATGATCCACGACAGTTCACTTTAGATATAATAGTCTCGGCCACACACGCGAGTGATGATGACTTGTCTTGAGTGTAATCGACGTCGAGGAGCCAGTAAGAATCATCCTTCACAAACGTTAATGGGGAAGAAATTGTGTATCTTCATGAATTGCTTGTAATTGTTCACTTACGAATCCACGTTAAGAAACAATTGAATCTAGTTTGAAGATTGCAGGTCTACTCATGGATCTTACCATGCTGTAAATTTTATGCGTAGTTACACTCCAAACTGGGTCAGCCTCTTTTTTTAAAAAAAATAATACTTCTTCAGGTTCACCAGGTTCAAATAAATATTTGACAGTCACATTACCTAGTATTGGTGGTTTTGAGAAAGAGTCATGTCACTACCGCTCACAAGCGTTCACTTATATATTTTTAGGAGACTTCATTAAGGTTTTAATAGAAAATCCACAAGGTATTTCATTATACGAATTTAATCTTTTTAGGTGGTAGTAGATAAATTTGCCATATTGCCTGTAGTGCTAACCAATCTTTAGCAACAGAACATCCGACATCTGCCACAACAACAAGTTTACTAATCGCTGATATACTCATCCAATATTCTCTTGGGCTATAATAAAATAAGTCCATTATAATATTTATTAATGATTAATTACCGGTCCCTAGCAATTGCTTCCCTTTCATCGCAGATCTTATTAAAAAATTAGCAAGCGATTCTCTAAGAGATTTTTTTTACAGAGTTTAGAGTGTGATTCAACTTCACGTCTGCAATATGTTATTGTTGTAAATCTGGATTTGTATACACGACATCATGACTGTGGCACTCTTGATCGATGACATTTAATGGATACTCTCCAAATCTTGACTAATCCTTCTCATCAAGTCGGATATCAAGTCGGGTTCCGGGATCAAAATAATTAAATCCATAAATATGCTTCTCGCCAGGATACATAGTCCATTGAGACCCTGGTAATTTTCCCAGTGACGCAGCAATATCCCCGCCTGTTTCACACAAATTTGTATTTGTTGTATCACATTTCTCACACTTACCTGTAAGTGCACGCTTTATATTCCTCGTTATTGTTTTTAATACACTGGTTCCACCGATGAAGGGGATTGTTGCTCTGCATCGAACATAATATAAATTTATATAATTATTTTATATTTCTACACCAAGAATATCACCGATTTCTGAGCGACACGAAATCAAGTTCCAATCAATTATCATCCATCTCTACCTAATTCTATCAGAGCAATTATCACAGGTCCATCTGGGTCTGGTAAGACACAATTATTACTTAACCTGAGATGGCTCAGCTGGGATAAGTTGTATTTATTGGCACCATCTGTAGATTATCAGCGATGCTACGATGTGCTTAAAGGTTTTAATGAAAACGCAAAGTTGTTGAACGAGGACGGTAATGTTTGTATTGATTTGATCACCGACATCAACGATGCGCCGTTGGTAGATCATCTTGTTGTTGTTGTTCTGGGGCTTAACGCCATTTTTCAGCACACGATAGTTAGATCATCTCAGTAGGGGCATCAACAATCTAAATTGATCAGAGATAAATGCAATTTTTTGTTTTTGTTAATGGTGTTGATACCCGAACACTAGGGAACATCCACCAGACTTAGTGTGCAGGAGACATGGAAATTATTAAGTTTAAAAGCTTCTTTAAAGAAGCGCTTACGATTCCTTGGGGATTTATCACGATAAATTTATATGATCCTATATTGCGATATCGCATAGATCTCAATAAAAGTTTTGGTTGAGAGACCTCACATTAAACGGCGACTACAATCAACGGTGAATGTCTCGGGTCGGTAAATAACCTTGCAGAGGCCTCTGTTTAGTGCAACCATGTTTCTAGTCTCAGTTTACAATTATTGACACTTGCATTTTTCAGTTTCATTGGAAGCTTTATATTCACAAAAAAACGTGCTCTAGTCACCTTCTGTAGGAAGCTTTATTTGCACAAAAAACTTGGTCTAAAAACCCTCTGCATCTATTGATCATGCCAGAAACGGAGGAGGCGAAAAGACCCTCAGAGCATATTTGATGGATGGCTGAGACTTAGAAAACCCTAAGATCATGTACGAGTTGAAAGGATGCTTATTTCACGGATGTCCGACCTGTTACCCTTAACGTGAAAATAAAAATCAGTTTTCACAATGTACCATAGAAGATTTGTACAAGGAAACTTGTCAACGGTGCTTGAAGTTAGAACAGCAAGGGTACCAAGTCGTAGAAATGTGGGAAAACGAGTACGATCACAGTTTGATAAACGTATGCAAGCTGGTCGACCTTCTAAACCTCAGGGGACGAATGAATGCTACACATTTGTTATACCACGCCGACGAAAAGAAAGGAGAAGAAATTAGATACCTAGACGTTTGTTCACTGTATCATTACGTGTGCAAATATTGTCACTTACCCCAGTGACACCCGCAGTTGCTGACGGAATACATCGACGTGGACAACTTTTGACAATACGAAGGATTTATTAAATGTAAAGTATTGTCTCCCAATGACTTGTACCATCCCGTTTTCTCTCACCATTGCCAAGGAAAACTGATGTTTCTCTTGTGCCGCACTTGTTTCGAAGAGTTCAACTAAGACCAACATGTCAGCACACCCAGGAAAAACGCGCCTTGACAGGAACGTGGGTCAGTGTGTAAGTGTTTAGAGCAATGGATCTGGGATACCGATTGTTAGATGTGTACGAAATTTACCACTTTCCCAAGACAGAAGAATACCACAAGGTTGACGAGTTTTTAAACTGAAACAAGAAGCTAGCGTCTATCCTTCCTTGTGTCAAAATTCCCGAAGACTGAGAGAAATTCAAAGATAGATACTTTGATCAGGAAGGTATTACTTTAGACCACATAAAGAAAAACGAAGGAGGGAGATTGTTTGCTAAAGTGATGTTTAATTGTTTGTGGGGAAACATTTCACATTGATCTTGTTTACGAGTATTTGAAAGAACCTTCTCGCTAGTTCCAGACGATTCACGACAAAACCAAATACATTAAGCTCGTGGATTACATTCGTGAAGACTAGTTCTTGGTCAGTTACGAAGAACAACTTTGTACAGACCAACGAATTTGAAAATGTATTCATTGCGGCTTACGTGACAGCCCATGCTCGTTTAAAATTGTGCGAAGCTTTAGAACTTTTAGGAGATCGTTTGCTGTGCTTTAACAATGACAGTTTCATCTACATCGATCGCTTTGGTCACCGACCAATGAGGATAAGTGCACACGGAGTGTAAAGTAAAACGATTGACTCTAAATCATCGTATCAGTCAAGTGGTGAACTTAAGCGTACTGAAAAAAAACTTTGCAGTCTGAAAAGAATGGAAATTTTATATTGACCACCTACGAACCGCACAAGATTGTTCGTTTACCCACACACCAAATCGTCAGTCGACCCTTGGAAAATTATCCAATCGTGTACCATAAGAATTGATCCCAACCACTTCACTTTACCGTACGGACAGGCCGATATTGGTCAGCATATAAAGGGGAAAACGTCCAAGACCGACACTTCATTGTGACTACACTAACAACAAGCTAGAAAGAGTGATCACTCCACACAGCAAGTATCGAGCCAGAGACTCACGTCCAGTGAGAAACTCCAGAACGATGATGTGCCTCACGATCACATTACAAATGGAGTACCACATCTTGGTTGTTTATTTTGCTAACACCATGGAAAACTACGTGCACCCAGTGCAACTTCCAGACTACAAGACTTTGCCACCCATTATAAAAACGAAACGATTTCCAAGAACGACACTTCATTACGAGGACAAACGCTGCGAAAGATGAATCACTCTACGGAAATGAAAAAAAGAGAAGGAACAAACATCATTGGTCTCGTTCACCACCACACCGTCACAGCACAGTGCATCCGAGAAGGAAAGGTATTTACTAGACCTAAAGGAGTATTTTTAGCATCCAAATGACTCAGAGAGAGAGACTTCGAGAAATTTAGGACGACAACTTACACCTACACGGTGAAATTTAAAGATTTCGCGTCTGACATCCAACCGGATGAAGCTGCAGGTTTCAATACGAACTTATCTGACTCAAATTTAGAGTACCTCAAACGTTAGTGCCAAGTCAGAGATCGAGGTCGTTTGAGCCTATCTATTAATCGTTACATTTTGAACTCTCCTGTACGTCTCTGGGTCAGTACACCTGCAGAATTAACTTCTTCCAAATTTTTGAGGGCTTTTGAAGACGTACAGACGATGAGAAACAAATCTGACCGCACCTATGGAAAAGTGACTCTTAGTATGACATACATTGTACCTCAATGGGAAAAAGACAATGCGATTGATCTGCTGACCGATATGTGTACCTAACACGATGGATACAACAGCAGATTTACGAATGAAAGAGGGCGTACATGATGGGAAACATCTACACTGGGACACAAGTGGTACCTGTCCAGATTTTAAACAACGTGTATGATAAAAAGAGATGCATGAACTTTGTCCTTTTGATAGTTTGTCTTTTGTTTTGCTTAGATTTTTCTTAAAATGAACATTTACTGTAGAGTAAAGAAAATGACATTCTTTTATGAAATAAAAAAGCGTTGTATATGAAGTGGGTTTTTTTTTTGAAGATATGAACTTTAATTTTAAATTGTATTTTACCAGATCCAAGAATTAAATAACTTGTAAATAGGTTTCTTTTATGTCCAAAATTGTATGTATTAAATGTATACTGCTTAGACCAAAGCACAGGCCATGAACCCATTTATATAATCGAATAAATATTTTGTACCCATACACAAGACTTTTCCTTTTGGAGTCTCTATTCTATATGTGAGTTGTTCTTGGAACTTCTCTATCGTTTTTTCTGTGTCTCCATCTTCTTTGTTTGGATGGGAATATTTTGTTTCTGTATGTCTAAGTTTGTCTCTATCAGTCTTTGTCCCTATACATGCATTTCACCCTATAAATAGTTTCGACCCATATAATATTACCCTTGTTCAGTTGCCATTGACCTCCAAGTATAGAACTATTCCTTTGTTAAATTCCCATTGTCGTTAAGGTGCAAACCCTCTATTTGAACATTAAGGTCCAATTGTTACTATATCGTCCCTTATACTCCCAGCGTTATATTGGCTGATTTGTGCGATATTTTGTCGATGGTGTACGTTAGGGATAAAAAAAAAAATCACAATGGGTGTCAACGGGATCAAAAAGGCGGCAATAAAGTTGTCAAAATCGTTGGAGTAGGATCAATTTTGGTAAAACCCCTCCTTTAAAAAACTTGCCATATTGGCCGCCTTTTTCCTTTCTGCCAGTAGTTCAGGCACGAGTGTCTCAGTAATTGCTGCAAAAACTGTTACAAAGAATCGTATGTCAATCAAGCTCTGTTGCGACTGGATGCATGGAAAAGAGTGATTATCAATAGGTTTCTAAAATATTATATAGATATGAGACAGAAGCAGGTAAAGGAAGTGTGAAAAGCACAATACGATCGCTTATTTTTTCCTGATACCGGTATTACTTTCCATATAATCTGTAAGGCTCTGATGTTTGTTATCAGTGGTTTACTTTACTTTTGGCGATACTCCTCAGTGCTTCATTTTTTGCAAATTATTGTTTTAGAAGTATATGTAACAATGTCATTGACCAAGAATTGAATCGATATGGGTATTATGGAAAAGCGTCTAGGTCAGTCCGAGCGGTATGATTACTTGCGAAAAGTTGCGAAAAGTTACGAAAAGTTGCGATAAAGTTACAAAAAGTTGAGAAAAGTGCGAAAATATACGAAAAGTTATGCGAAAAGTTGAGAAAAGTGTGCAAAGTTACGGAAAGTTAACTTCGTTGCATCAGTGTAAATATATATTTCAAAACTGCTATTAAGTGCTACAGAAACTTGATTTTGACTTCGGAAATACAATCAGATGGTCATCAGTAGATCATCTTTTAACGGACAGGTCTTTGAAAACTGTCGGAGTCACATGAAATCACCTAGGTTGTAGGTCTTGTCCATTCCAAGAAAGCTACCGCCTTCAATACAACAGAACCTTCTAATGTTTGTGATCTGTTGTTCGTTGTAAAAGAGTCACGACTGGGTGTTGTAAGCCATTCATATATTTCACAGCTTGGACGAATATGCTTGTTTTTGTCATTTCTTCCACGCAAACAATGTGGTCGGCGACATTTTCTGATCTGGATGGGCAGTGATATGTTCATGCTATTAAATGTTTACGATTTTGGAGTTGTTTCTCGATTCATGGATGCTGATAATCGTCATTTCTTTCATAGTTTACAGATCTCTCTACTTCCTTCACCCCTTTGTGCTCTAGTTCGTTTGCGGATCTTTCTCTAACGGAAGGCTTTATTCTAATGTATATAACGTTTTAGGGCGGATGTTTCACGGATGATATGTTCTGGATGCAAATTTTCCAGTGTACATGTATTCGGCAAGCGCTATGTTGGTGCAATATCAAGAATAATATTATCAGCTTTCTGGAACCACGTTATCCGCCGCTTGAACTGACAAAGTCCTGCTAGAGAGCTCTTTAGAGTTTGGTAAAATATGAACGTGTAGGATCTCATTTGCTAATGGTTGTGGTTGTAATGGCTCGTAGGTGCGCTCTTTGCTTACGTTTCTCTAGACACATCTTGGCGTTTAACAATCATCAAAATAGTGCCATTTCTTTCAATAAATGTGGTGGATGGTGATGCACACCTAGTCCAAGCGCTACAGTCGTCCCAGAACTTGGATCTTTTTCCCGAATAACATTTCATAATGTTGTTAATGTTACGGACAATAAAACACATGCCGTTGTTTTCTTCCAGATGGGATCTTTGGTAAAACTACCTTTGGATCTTTCATCACGTCAATGACAGATTTGAGATCCAAGAACTTGTTTTTTTTTTAAAGGACCTGGCACAAAATTCTCAAGGTATAATTCATCGTCTTTTGTGCAATCTGTTGCATTGATGTCTATATGTGAACAGAGTATTTGTGCAAAGTTCATGTCAGGAACAGGAGTTTCTAGTGATTTTCTATCTGCTTGTATTGGAGATGTGTCTTCCTGTATTGTCGATAAATTTGGAATGAACGTACAATCGTCATTTAATACAAATTAACACTTCCTGAGAGCGCGTATCCCTCTGATTGTCTTCTATTTCTGAAGTTGACTGGGATGGTGGAATTTTAATGCCGTCCATAGCTCCTCTGACCATGTTGTAGATCCCATCCAAAGTTCAGGTATACGTTTTTTTTTAACAGGATGTTAACATCCCGTTTTGGGTATTTGGGTGAGGCAGTGATCTCAATATCATCAATTAGTTTAAATATAAATTAGGGTTTTTGAAGAGGCTCTTCTTTGACACCAGTGTTCATACATACAAACATACATATATCCATACATGCAAATTAACAGACATGCATACATGCAAACTAACTTACATGCATGCATTCAAAGAAACATACATGTATACATACAAACATACATACATGCATACGTACATGCATATGTACGTTCTTTTGTACGCGCATTCGTACATACATATAAACTAACATACATGGATACATTCAAATATACGTGCATACATACATAAAAACATACATACATGGAACTTTAACGAAATCTCTTCCTTCATATATTAAAGATACCACTGATTAAAAACTGAAGTCTATTATTGCAACTTTTCGTAACTTTTGAAAGAAATCTACAAAATAAAGATTTTAGAAGCATTGTTAGCACCAGTTATAACTTTAATTTTCGAAGCCAAAATCAAACGAGAAGATAACTTTTCGTAACTTTATTGCAACTTTTCATAACTTTTCGCATAACTTTTCGTAACTTTTCATTTAGTCTCAACTTTTCGTAACCATCGCAACTTTTCGTAACTTTTATCATTTTCACCTTTACTTAATGCAACAGTTTTCAATTTAAGTTGACTTTATTCATATATTATAATACTTCTAATTTCCCCATAATAAAGGTCTCTACTAACACAAATATGCCTCATGGCAAATTATGTAAGCCAGAGCAAATTAAGCATAATTAGCTTATTTCCATGAATAAAATCAATGTTAATGTACCATTTTATTCAGAACATCGTACATAATAGTATGAAAATAAGAAAAATAATTACATAAATTTTTATATTTGTTTTAAGATAGCGCTCTTCTACAGTTTCGTATTTAGCATAGGGTTAGAATTTTAAAGCTCAGCAGGCAGGGTGAACCCTACAAAATTTTGCTCGAGTCATTAACGAAAAATAAAGGTTCCTACAGAGGCTGAAAAAAGGTCAACAACACTAAACCAAAGTCTCTAATTATATTTCCAAACGCCTGACTTTGTCAGGAGGTTAGCTTATTTTTGTTATATTATTGTTGAAGTTATTTTGTCCTAACTTTGTAAGGCGATTTTTGTTTACTTATAAAGCGACTCAAGTTTTGTCCTTCACCTTACCCGCTGCTCCTGACAGTCAAGGGGAACTAACCAAAAATTTTATCTAGACCTACACGATATCTTGATCTAGGATCATGTAAATTTATCGTTATAAATCCTAACGGAACAGATTGTGCTTTAGAAAAGAAATTTTTAAATTTAATCATATCCATGTCCCACGAACACCAAGTATAATAAATATTCTTTAGAGTATAATTATCTATTCCATTAAACAGAACCAAAATATTACAGTTATCTCTAATCACCTTAGGTATTTGTGTGTATCTCTGAGTAACATAAATCACGTCTGTGTTCTTGTGTCTACCTCGAGAAAATATTCTAGCTGGATTAGATTGTTTGTCCAGCATCACATCATCATATACTACGAGATTATTAATGAATCCATCTAAGATATCTACAGATGGAGCTTCATCTATATCTGTGATAAAGTCAATAATATCGTCACCGTCTTTATTAACTGATTTTGCTTTCTCGTTAAAATCCTTAAGTACTTCGTAACAATACTGCTCATCTACAGATGGTGCTATTAAATATAGTTTGTTCCATCTCAACCACCTCATTAATAAATTTAATATTAATTGTGTTTTACCTGATCCAGATGGGCCTATTATAATCATTCTTATCGAATTTGGTAATGCTGGATGGTGCTTCTCTGGTTCCTGTTTTCGTGTCGCCGAAAAATCAATTATTGTATCCATATTATTAATAATATGAGTCTATATTGTGTTCGATGTAGATCATCTACACCCACCACTGGATTAACAACAATAATAACGAAAAATAAACGACATGCATTAACAGGTAAATGTGTAAAATGTGGTACACAAAAATATAAATTTATCACAGGGACAACAAAGATAGGTGGGGATATTGCTGCGTCTTTAGGAAAATTACCTGGATTACCATGGGCTAGGTATGTTGGTGAGAAACACCTTCCAGGATATAATTACTATGGTCCTGGAACTAGACTTAATATTCGACTTGATGATCAGGATCAACCAAGACCAGGAGAGTATCCAGTAAATAAAATTGATCAAGCATGTCATATTCACGACGTTGCTTATAAAAGTAAAGATTTGCAGCAGCGGCATCTTGCAGATGTAAAATTGATTCATGCATTAAATTCTATACCTAATAAATCTGTTAGAGAGAAACTTGCCAGTTTTCTAATAAAATCAGCTATGAAAAGTAAAATAATGTTAGAGGCTGGTAATTAATTGTATAATTATTATAATGGAATCCATTTATTATAGCCCAAACGGATATTGGAGAGATAAAGCAGCGATCACTAAACTTGCTGAAGCAAGCAGCAAAAGTTTTACGTTCTGTTGCTGCAAATTGGTTAGCACGACAAGCAATATGGCAAATTTATTTACCACAACCAAAAAAATTCAATATACACATTTTGATGTCAGTGTTCCTAACGAAGTTCATCAAGCAGATATTTTGTTTTTACCACACGATACTATTAAAACACGTGGACGAAAGTCACGAACGTACAAATACGCATTGACTATTGTTGATATTGCAAATATAAAGAAGCTATTACAAGTAGATCCTGGCAAAGAATTTTTGGTGTAGTATTAACTTTGATGATAAAACATAACGTTACAATCAGACGAGGGCATACTGAAATTCATCGTGATCAAGCAATCGTTGAACGATTTAATCGAACACTTGCTGAGCGGTTATTTGGATATCAATATGCGAAGGAAATATCTGCTGATTTCAAGTCCGGTGAGCGATCTCGTGAATGGGTTGCAAGGTTACCAAGTGTGATATCTACATTAAATAACGAAATTACTCGTGCAACTTCCATGAAACCTTCTAATGCAATAAAAAAAAAATTATATATACCACGTAGCGATGAATATGGACAACGAGGTCAACAACCAGTATTAGGTACTGGGATTGTGAGATCTTTAAACGAACCAGGGGAGTTGGAGGGTGGCAAACGACTAGCTACTGACCCTATCTGGAGTTTGACCACACATACAATTTCTAGCGTGGTTAGATCCACTGGAAGATCTGCTATATACAGACTAGATTCTACTGCCCCTCAACGTGGATTTGTGCGTGAATAATTGCAAGTAACTCCTACAGATACACAATTACCGCCACCTTCACTTATGTAAATTAGCACCTCTGCGTCGATTACATTCAAGACAGGTCAACATTACATTTTCATGTGTGTCACCAAGATCACTATTTATTCTGTCTACGGTAAATTGTCTTGGATTATTATTCGAATATTGCCATAACATTATTGTGTTACAACTTGCACAGTGATTATTCTGTAGTTGTTTTAGTTTTATAATAAATTCAATATCAATATCAAAGTCACGTTTATTTTTTGTCACATTGTTTATAAGACGCAATTTTTTCTTGATCACAACATCGTCATTAGTAATTTCTTCAGTTATTACGTAATCCATAATAACCCTATGTAGTTGAGTTATACTTCTGACGCGAGATACTGCCAGATAGACTAAGTTTGACAACTCGATCCGGTCATCTACAATCCAGATATTTGTATCAAAGATAGTTATTCCCTGCGATGAATTAATCGTTATAGCGTATCCTAAAGTCCATGGTGATTGATCCATATTCAATGCCCCTTCAATTAATACGTAGACCTCAAGCGGTCCGACCTCAGCCGGTAAATTTACCTAGCACTGAATTAATGCCTGCAAATATTAGTAAAAAAAATAAATCAAGTCGCTAATCAAAAACTGCCAGAGTTGGCTGATATACCTCTATCAGAAAAAGAGAAAAATATAACCGCGAGACTCATTGCAGGAAGCGATCTTCGTTTTAGACGATAATAAATTATAATAAATATGTTCAAACGTACAAGTGATCCTGCATTTGACATGGACGCACCAGTCCTCAAAGATGAGTCTGTGCGCGGCTATCAGTATTATTCTTACGACACACGAATTCCAAATCAGCGTTGAAGGATTGAACTTCAGGTTTATGATACAAGTAGATATTCCTACCCTCCGAAGCATTTATTGAAGTCGAAGGTGAAATATTAAAAGCAGATCATACTGAATACGATGCTAATGTGAGTGTTGGTTTTGTTAATAATGGTATAATGGCGTTGTTTGATAGCGCTAAGTATATGATTGACGGGAAAAATATTGAATCAATTCGGAAAGATGTTGACGTTGCTACAACAATAATTGGTCTTGCAAGATACAGCTACGATTATTCAAGATTAGCTGGTCCATCAATGATGTTTGTAAAAGATACTTCTAATTTTCCAGAGCACCAACAATATGAAATAGGACGACCACAGGTTTTTAATAGAAACGCCCCAGCAGACGTGCAAAGTATGATTATTAATGTACATCCAGATTTCAACTTGAGATTTATTTCACGTCTAGCGATGTTAAAAGGAAATAGAAGAATATTTTCATGTGCAATTCCACACTCACATATCTTTGGATTCTGTAGAAATGTCCGAAAAATCATTTTCAGAGCCAGACATACAGTTGTACTAGTACGAAAGGCTACAGACAATGATGCAATATGGAGACCCGCCGGTGATGCTGGTATAGTAATTCTTACAAAACTTTTATTATGGATGTCGGTATTAGGTCCCTCAATATCTGAAGAGCAACGATTACTATCTTTCATGAGTCAAGGGGGTAAATCAATACTATCATGGCTGACAATGACCACAGATGCTATCCAGAGTAATATTAACGGTTTATTTACATGGCAAATAGCCTCTCAGCAAGGTGTTTCTGCACCTAGATATATATTTATTGCATTGCAAGATGCTGCACGAGTAACTGACCAAACGCGTAGTCACATGATATTTGACAGTCTTGGTGTTTCTGAGGTTTCATTAAGGATAAATGGACATCAAGAACCATCCGAGGATATATTACTGAATTTCGATCAAAATCATGTAGCACGTGCATATCATCGTCTTATGACGTTTATGGGCCGTGATCAAAATGTTGATACTGGATTACAAATATCTCAGTTAGATTTTACAACCTTGTATCCGATTTATTACTTTTCGCTCGAACATTTAGATTTGACCAAACAATCGGTAGTCGATATACATTTTCGATCTAGTGTAACAAGAAGAGCTATTGATAATTATAGAGCAATTGCTGTTATATTTAGCGATAAATCAATGCTCCTTGAAGGTGCTGGTGGACGAATGAGTCATTGATGCTCCAGTAGAAAATATGTAACACATAATTAGATCATTCATGAGTAATATAATGTCATATAATCACGTTAATGTTTCCCTGACTTCTGGTCAGATAAAAAAGACTGCAATCAGCGTCAAACAATAACTGTGAAATAAAAATATCATTGAAAAAGGAACAGATGAGCTGTTCAAATAAATTATCGTTGACCGATCGTCAATTCAAAAACTTTAATGAAGCAAAAAATATCAAAGAAAGGCGTCAAACTTAGTCTTTCTGCAAGCGCTGTCAAAGATACTTTTAAAACGGGTGGTATATTTCCCCTTCTCGCAGCTATACCAGCATTAATAGCCGCAGCAGCCCCAGCGGTTGCGAAAGCAGCTGCGTTATGTGCTGTTGGTACTGCTGATGGAATGACATTAAAGAAAGCAACTGGACAGGGAATAAAACGAACATCTAAAAAAGGGAAAAGGTCTCAGATTACCAGAGACCCCGCCTTCATGGTACGGAAAAGGTCTAAGACTTCCAGTGACAGTTTACTGATTTCGCCTATGTCTAAGTTTAATTTAATCGATGCTGCTAAAAAGCTAAAAATAAAATTTTTAGAGGTGTTTTTATGCGCGATCAGTTTCCAAAACAACCAAACAGTACTGAAACAGGTATTATTAATCTCGATAAAAACTCTGGACCAGGTACCCACTGGGTAACGTATGCAATTGATCCACGTGGAATTATTTATTTTGATTCGTATGGATTAGCGCCACCAAAAAGAATTTCTTCATTATGTCAGTAATAATACTGCTCCAATCTGGTATTCTACATTACCAACACAAACATTACCTGATCCACCAATATGTGGTCGAGAAGTACTTGTACTTGATGCTATATCCCTAGCACCGCAAGGAAAGCCATCTTATAAAGTCGTGCATGAATATAACATGTTGTCACATTTAAACAGACATCAGTAAATATAATGGTAGATATTTACGGAAAATCTGCTCGTGGTAAAACTCAGCAGCAAGGTGATTTATCTAAATATGTAACCCTCGATCAACTAAGAAATGAGATTGATGATTTATTTATTATTGCAAGTGTGGATCAAAATAAAGTGGTTATTTTTCAGGATAAGCAAGGACGATTAAAGACGAGTAATATACAGCTACCAGACGTACTTATACGAATTCCTACCGCAGGAGCTGATAATATCGTTACTTTTACTGATCTGGGTAAAATACAAGATTCCGGTAAGTCAGTTAACGATTATGTCAGGACGACTGGCGGTATATTCAATGGAGACGTTATTATGAATAAAAATAAAATTACAGATCTTGGATATCCAACTACAGATAGTGATGGTACAACAAAACAAATATGTTGACGATCAAGAATCTAAGTACATATTAGCCAACGGTGGTATAATGCGTGCATTTCTTAATATGAATTATAATGGTATTAGTAATTTAAGAACACCAGAATCTGATTTTGATGCTGCTATAAAAAAATACGTCGATGATAAACAGATTCCAATCATTAATGGAATAGCCAAAATCGAAACTGGAGTTACCGGTCACGTGAATACATTTTTGAGTTTTCGCAGAAACATAAACAGAATTAATAACGAATTTTTTGGAAATCCACCAAATGTTGATATAAAATATAACTGATATTAACACAAAACTCAATGATATTATCGGTGGAATTCCGGATATTATTAAAAAAAAACAAACCTGATTAAAATTCCTCACAATCAGATAAGAAATTTTGTGTATACAGTTGCATCTAGGTTTGGATCGTAGACACCAGAAAATAAAACCATTAAACACACCGCAGAGATCACTGGTATATATCGTATGTCCGTACTCAGCGTTGTAGATTTTAGAATATCCATTACATCTCCATCAACTGTGATTTTTCTAAAACTGTATCTGTGTTGTTAGATAAAGATTCTGAAGGAACGTTTACGCTGGAATCATCGAGTAAAAATTTACCTCAAGCTTACTGGTGTTGTTTGGAATTTTGTAGCTCAATTAATTACTTAACGTCATAGTACAATGGACCAAATGACTACGACATCTATCGACGTTCAACGTCACAGATATAATCAAGCATGTGAATGTCTGGCCAAACTAAAAAATACCTTCGACCATTATACAGTAAAAGTAAAAAAAATATCGTAGACTTATGGCTGTCATTGATATAGTTGTGTTCTCAGTTTCTGCTATTGTTGCTGGATCCGGATTAATATTATCGACATTAACAATGACAGCTCCAGCAATTATAACAATTACTGTTTCAACTTCAACGACTATAGCATGTATTCTTAGTATTATTGCTAAAAAAAATAACTACATGTGCGAATGATAAATTACGTGAGTATATAATAAAGTTCCATACAACAACAACAACCTACTCTAAACTATCTGGATATATTTCCACGTATCTCAGCGATGGTAAAATATCTTATGAGGAGTTTGCAATGATAATTAAAACCCACGATGAAGCATTCATAATTACTAACGATTCTGGTTACAATAACCAGAATAAAATAAATGGAGAATTAAACAATAATAATAACAATAAATGTCAGCGCCTGAACATCGTTTGGATATTGAGTCGAGAGAGTTGTTACAGCAGATCGTCACTAACACAACTCCTTCAAAAACTACTGTGATATCGATAAAATCAACTAAACCTGAATTTAGCGTTAACTCTACAACTGCAATTCCAGTAAAAGAGATAGCATTAGCTCAGTTACGTGTTTATTATAGCTGGCCTAATATTAGATCAAAACCATTTGGTGGACAACAGCCAAATAATTCATTAGTATTCGCAAATAAAAATAAGTCTGATGGAACTCCAGATTGGCAAGTAGTTAGTATTTCAACTGGCAGTTATCTGATAGAGCAAATTAATGAGGAATTCCAGCGCAGAATTTAGTCTTTAACCGGAAAAGAGTCGAAAATAGCAATTAATTGAAATACATTCTCCTGACTATGCTGTAGATATTTATCAAAGTTCGATTAGATCAGTATTAGGATGGCCTGATGTTGCACCATTTTATCAGGATCCAAGAGAACCGCAGCGATCCGACTTCACCATAGATGTTAAGAAATTTATACAACTTCCAGAATATAGAAAAACAAATTCCATTTATGGAGAGCGCTACGATACACAGAGCTTATACGAAACATACTTATTTTATTGGTTTCATTCATGGCAAG
Source organism: Potamilus streckersoni (assembly GCA_016746295.1). NCBI lineage: Eukaryota > Metazoa > Mollusca > Bivalvia > Unionida > Unionidae > Potamilus > Potamilus streckersoni. Next base: position 734,302 of record JAEAOA010001816.1, read on the forward strand.
AATGATTCAGTAAAAACATTAACAATTGATGTTAAGCAAATTAACTCATTATCAAGACCGATTAAATCTGAACATGAACGCGTGTTAAATGATCTTAAAAATTTACTTTCCAGCAGCAATACTTTTTATACCGACGATTTAAAAAATCAGATAATTGAAACAATACAACATCTAAATCAAGTTGCAGCAGACTTAGAATATGTAAACAAAGCTATTGTTGACAGAGAAAAAATAATAAACGTGCTAGTAGATTAGATAGAATTTCTAGTTATTATATAGTTAATGAAGATGACCCAATTCAACATGTAAATAATAAGCGATTATTTAAGACAGTATTTCTGAAATATTATGGAATTACAGAAGAACAATTATCAACATTTATAATTCCCGGATTCGACTCCGAAAAGTTAAAAAAAAATCAGTTAGGGATTTTATTGATGAACACTTTAAAAGAATATGTAACTCATGGAAAAAATTAATTCCACCTCAAGTTATTCTCAAATATAATAATGACCCATATGGAACTGGTCGTCACATCTCGCCTAATATTGTTAATATAACATCCACCATCGCACTAAATCTAGTATGCGATATAATTGACAGTAGCTACCACATCGACCTCTCTAAATCTAATCAGACCCATCAGGGATATATATATATATATATATATATATATATATATATATATATATATATATATATATATATATATATATATATATATATATATATATATATATATATATATTATATTATATTATATTCGTCCAGTATTCAAACACCCCCAGGGTGGCTTATTATATCTGAGCCAATAAATCAAGTATACCTGCGTGTACATAATCCATTATTGTCGAGAATGAATTTCAAACTTACAAATCAGGATGGAAATATTATTGACTTAAGAAACGAAACTCTATATATTAATTTATACATACGATCCTAGATCAAGATATCGTGTAGGTCTAGATAAAATTTTTGGTTAGTTCCCCTTGACTGTCAGAAGCAGCAGAAGAAAGACAAAAATTGAGTCGCTTTACAAGTAAACAAAAATCGCCTTACAAAGTTAGGACAAAATAACTTCAACAATAATATAACAAAAATAAGCTAACCTCCTGACAAAGTCTGGCGTATGGAAATATAATTAGTTAGAGACTTTGGCTTAATGTTGTTGACCTTTCTTTCAGCCCCTGTAGGAACCTTTATTTTTGAGTTAATGACTCGAGCAAAATTTTGCAGGGTTCACCCTGCCTGCTGCTTAAAAAAAAGAGTTCCCCCGGTTTCCTCACTAGTTATATTGTCTTTTTAAAAGAGACTTTGTATATCTTAGGTATTTTTCAAAGAATCTTTAATTTCCTTTATTTTGATGCATGATTGATTTTAAAGAAAAAAAGTTCCCCGGGTTTCCTCACTAGTTATACTGGCTTTTTAAAAGAGACTTTGTATATATTAGGTATTTTTCAAAGAACCTTTAATTCCCTTTATTTTGATGCATGATTGATGGGTGTAATATGGGTTAGAGAGTATACAGCTTGGCCTTACTCCAGATGTGCATCTTTCAAAATAAGTGCTAGGTCTACTCGTTCATTTTCACTTCTCGAACTTCAGAGGTAAATTGTAATAAATAGAGCCGATAACTTTTTTTTTTACATTTTATGTATTTGGTAATTCATTCATTGCACTTTTAGAAGCTGGTTATGTCTAGTTTGGCAAAGTTCATATTTTATATTTTAATAGCTGCCAAGAACTGTACTTTAAACAAATTCAGGTTGATTTTTGGAGCACAAGAGAGCAGTCATTTTAGTTAGCAGTGTCCTAAGATCATTTAAAATTTCCAAAAGTACAATATCCAAAGAAATTTCAGCAACATTACATGAATGTAGCATAAAGTTATGCCGACATTCTCTCCACTATGAATGTTTAAAATGCAAACAACTTCACCTTACATACAATACTCTCTCAAAAGTACATAAAATAATGTTTAGTTTGGTTCCCTGATCTCTCTGCATTACATTAACCTTTGTAATGACGAAAAGCAACGTAGTGGAGAGAAGTCAGCGAAGCAGACTAGTTAATGTTTTAAAATGCCGTTTCAGAAAGAAAAAATGCCCCAAATATTTTTGTGTTAAATATGTTTTATCATCAGCCAAGCATTAACTTAGAACACGGGGAGGAATTCTCAAAAGTTAGATATAGCATGTTCATTAGTTAACTTTTAATACTTTTACACTTGTTTGAAAAGGAATTTGATAACCCGTCATGGTCTTGAACTGGTTTGCAATTCTTTATTTGCGCTCCACACTTAATTCTAGTTATTGTATCCCACAATCAATCTTTATGCATAAGAAAGATCATGGCGGCAAACGCTGAGAAAAGCAAAACATGTGACTGAAATTGTGATTTTTTTGCGAAATATTTGTGAAGACAGGCGTATTTGCTATAGAAAGATTATCTGGTTTATAAATGTGTTGAAGACGAGTTGGTTTATATGGATGAAAATAAACCGCAACCATCTGGATGTGACACAAAATTTTTCTTCTGTTAAGACTAAGAGCTTAATTGGCCCGTAAATCAACTCTTTCAAGCTGATTGTAGATAATTTCTGCCCAGCAAAGGTATCATTATGGCTGTGTCTGATGCAATATCCGAATTGAACAGTGTCTTAGAGGCTTGGAACAGAGAAAACTCGACGGTTGGAATAGATCCTGTTCCAAAACTCAAGAGGTATCCTGCACTAGTTGGTTTAATCACAGGTGCTCGACGAGAGCTTGATGTTAAGAAAAACAAAAACAACAAACAATAATCTGAAGGATAAAAGTCATACAGAGTGTTGACATTGGACCATCACTTTCATACTATATGACAGACCAACAAGTAGGTCTCTGCTTTTATATATATATATATATATATATATATATATATATATATATATATATATATATATATATATATATATATATATGACAGCAGCAGAGACCAACGGCCTTGTGCAATAGTCCATAATGATCGTTTAACAGACTTTCAGTTCTTACGTCCTCGCTAGCAATTAATAAATTTATTTCTATTGACATTAATATACAGATAAAAACTAAAATCCCTTTTCTTTTGACCTGTGGTGTCAAATCCTTCAGAACACTCACTTTTTAGTAAATAATCCTTATCAGAACAGAACACCCTCTTTAATAAATAATGCTTGTTAGAACAGAACACCAATGTATACATCTATTAATGACCTTATTTTTAAATTGCTGACGCATGCCTAGAAAGCAGCATCACCCCAATACAAGAACTACTGTGGAAAAACTTAGCAAGAAGTATATTACATGGAACTGACTAAAGCTTGGGATAGAATTGAGGTTGCGTCTGGCTGTCACAGCATAATTTTGAGAGAGAGAGAGAAAGAGGTGTCGGAAAATCAAAATTGAAAAAATGATAAATATTTTTTTAAAATATAAAATCTGTAATGAGCTGTAAAGTAGTCCGAGTTTCCTCTGACCCTTGACACCCCATTTTTGATATCTGGTTTTTTATGTTGGGGTTTTGGGTCAGAGTCTATTCCCTATCAAAACTTGGAATTTGCCGATACCATTTGGTGTCGGCATAGGGTACTCACCAACTATTAGGCCTAGAAAACTTAAATGACCTTGCATTGACCCATAATTACATTAAATCAATAGGGAAATCATTTATCTTCTCAGAAATTACAAGCATAACACCGATATTGTCTTTAATCCGTTGTCAGACGAGATGTAACTACAGTGTTGATGAATTTTGACCTTGTTCACACCATTTTCATTGATAGTCACATGACTAACTAAATCTCGCGGCCGATATGCATAAACGTCATAGGTCAAATAGTCATGTGATAATAACAAGGTGCGTTGACATGTAGTTTCTGCGTGATCAGTCAGCCTCTTTCCAGGAAGACGCGACAGCAACATGTTTCGGGCTGCTGTTATCCCAATTAATATGTTGAATAATACGTGTTTTTTCTTGTAATTGTATACATTGCGTGACTTTCATTCAATATTTTCGAGTTTGTCTTTCTGCAATACTGGAATGGAAGGTTTTGTGCATAAACCTATATTGCAACATGGCAGGTAAAGACGAATACAAGGAAGCTCTTGCCAATGAGATACTTGAAAAGGGATAATATTTTAATATTAAAAAACTACAGTATGATGTAATAAAATCAGTTATCAATGGAGGTGACACATTTGCCGTCTTCAACAGGGGGTATGGGAAAACGCGGTTTTTTGTTGTTATCATGTGACTATTTGACCTATGACGTTTATGCATATCGGCTTCGAGATTTAATTATTCATGTGACTAGCAATGAAAATGGTGCAAATGAGGTCAAAATTCATCAACGCTGTAGTTACGTCTCGCCGGACAATGGATTAAAGATAAAATCATGTAATGCTTGTAATTTCTGATAAGATAAATGATTTCCCTATCGATTTAATGTAATTATGGGTCAATATAAGGTCATTTAAGATTGCTAGGCCTGATACTTGGCGAGTACCCTATGCCGACACCATTTGGTGTCGGCAAATTCCAAGTTTTTGATAGGGAATAGACTCTGACCCTACACCCGAACATAAAAAACCAAATATAAAAAATGGGGTGTCAAGGGTCAGAGGAAGCTCGGACTAGCTGTAAAGATGTGCTAAATATTATTAATAATACATATATACATACATACATACATTTGTTATTATTATAGTCATTAATAGCAGTATTTTTTATTTAGTGATATTGAATAACAGGCATATATACATAGATAAATGCATTCATGCATAATTATATACATGTTATTGCTGAACACAAATTTTAATTCATAAATTAATACATACATACATACATACATATATATATATATATATATATATATATATATATATATATATATATATATTTAAGTACATGCAAGCACATACATACATACACCTTGTAATACATAACATCATAAACATGCTCATGAATTTGCTATAATTTTCTTTCTTTTCTCAATTTTTTTTGATAGCTTTTTTATGTGAGATGTGAAAATGTCAATATTTCTTGTCATAGTTTCTGCTTTGAAATGCTGAAAAGCCCTATGATATCTCCCTGGGATTTCTCTTAATAGCTCATCATCTTTCAGTAATTTAACAAATGTTTTAATATCATCTTTCCTTGAAAACTTTGATTTTCCTGCCTGGAAAGTTTGAACTTCTGTCACAGTCTTATAATATGTTGTGTCCAGAACCTAATTACATGCCGGCTTTGTTTTGATCAACAGCATGGGGAAGTGTTTGTTACAAAAAAAGAATCAATTAAAAGAGACCGATGTTGTTTTATCACTTTGAATATGTATTTTGTATCAAATTAAACAAGGTAAGTACAATAAAAGAAAGTTCAAAGGCATGCCAATAGGAGCATACGTTCTTGTGTTCATTACCGTTATCAAATTTAATTTTACTTCACCAATCAAAAATGTTTTCACATTTTATGTATTAAGATCATTAAATTATATAATATCAATAATGTTTTTAGGGCTGTTACCCGGGTACCCGACCATATAGAAAAACCTGGGTATTGAAACGTAAACCCGTAAAAAAAAAAATTTAAAAAAATCGCCACACTCCACAACCACTTCAAACAGGTGTAACAGCTATGGCTATAATTAGAAACCAGATCTCTGCTTAATATAAATAAACAATACATCAGACCGTCAGTTTTGATTAATAAAATTCATTAGCGTTGTGCAACCAGACCAACCGTTATCCCGAGGCATTATATACCAAGGTTAAAACATTTGTTTTACAGGTAATAAACCTCTTTGTAGACAATAACTATTGAGTGTTGGTGCTAAATGATTGGTACATTGTGTGCTCTTTTAATGAAATCCAGATGGATACCTCTGATTTCCGAACAAACGTGTCAAAGAAATCCCACAATGTATATTATGAACAATCATCACCTAGACACCTTGAAATCTTTGTAATGCCTCAAAGTAATCTTTGCTCGTTTTTCTAGTCAACAAGCTCTGTGAATTTTGAAAGTTAGCCATCATACATATACCAATATTTTTATTTGCAATACTACTACGTTTTTACCATAACTATCTTAAGAATTATAATTCCAAAATAATAACGTTTATGTGACTGTGTGGTCACGTGGTATAAATGGGGCAGGCATGCGTGGGTAATTCAAACTGCAGTCAAAAGCAGCTGAATAAACATGGTCTGTTCTAACAAGGACTTATACTTTAAAAAATGCGAGTGTTCTAAAGTTTTAACGCAGCTGATCACAGTGATCATTAAAAGTTGGATTATACCTACCATCTGTGTGCAAAGGTCATTCTATATAAATTTATTAATTAACAGCGTGCGGTCAGACAATTCGCAACTACGTCGGTGTGGACAAATCAGACCTAGTAGTACACGGTTATCCTCTATTGTCATTAAAAAAAATATTAAAGAAATGGAGATATCAATTAGTTGGTCTACATGTCATTCATGTGCTAATGGGTACCCGTTAAAATTTGCAACGGGTACCCGGTTTAGTTTTTTCGTGATTTTTGACAGCCCTAAATGTATCGTAATTATTTGTAAATGTAACCATGGAGAGCAAAGGAATTAAGCGAAATGCGTACTCAGTGACTGAAAAGCTGTGAATCATGGATAGTGTTCATAATGACGAAGCGAGATCAAAAATTTGCATTAATCTAAAAATTGCTGAGTCAATATTTAGAGGTTGGCTTAAGGATGAGCCAAAACTTCGAAATTACTCACATGATGTTGATTCAGATGAAGGGATGAAACGAAAATGAGAACGGACTGCAAGCAATAATGAATTAGATGATGCTGTGTATGCATAGTTCACGCAGCAACATGTCACAAACCACAAGTGTTATCGTGTTCTAATTTATGTTGTTTTAATTTTTTAGACCCATTAAATTCATGTTGGTAATGGTTAACCCTTGTGAATTTATTTTTTCTTCCATTTTACTTCTACTGCAATTAAAATCTACACATCGTTCGATTGACATTGTATTTTCAAAATGTGTTGATCTTTTGTATTTTAAAAAACTTCTACTTTGGATCCAACAAAACTAGAATGTATACCATTCACAGCAAAAATTAGTGAAGTAGTACACAACATGAAGTCGTACATGTGCTAAGTGAATGGAAACCATGTGGAATAATGTTTTGATGACAATATACTGCAAGTTATCCTGAAATTGATGTTACTCTGAGGAAAAAAAAATAATATATACCGATATGAAGATATATTTATTCACTGTTAATTTTAGCATGATTATTAATTGAGTATTCAACACTGTAACATGCCAAGCCACCCCACCCCACTTTTGCCTATACGTCGATTCCTTTGTTACTTTTGTAAACTATAGGTCCCTCGATAACTCGCACCCTCGCTTATATCGCAGTAGATTTTTGGACCCAGACAATGTCTGCGAGTTATCGAGGGAGTGGTGTGTGTATATATATATATATATATATATATATATATATATATATATATATATATATATATATATATATATATATATATTAATTTATGAATCAGAATTTGTGTTCAGCATTAACATGAATGTATATAATTATGCATAAATGCTTTTATCTATGTATATAAGCATGTTATTCAATATCACTGTAAATATTATTAAAAAAATACTGCTATTAATGACAATAATAATAATAACAAAATGTAAGTATATATGTATGTATCATTACTAATATTTAGCATATCTTTACAGCTCATAACATATTTTATATTTTAAAAAAAAATAATTTATCATTTTTTCAATCTCGACTTTCAGACACCTCTCTCTCTCAAAAGTGTGCTGTGACGGCCAGACGCAACCTCAATTCCATTCCATGCTTTAGTCAGTTCCATATCATATACTCCTCACTAGAAGGTTTCCCACAGTAGTTCTTGTCTTGGGGTGATGCTGCTTTCTAGGCATGCGTCAGCAATTTAAAAATAAGGTCATTAATAGATGTATACATGGGTGTTCTGTTCTAACAAGGATTATTTATTAAAGAGTGAGTGTTCTGAAGGATTTGACACCATAGGTCAAAAGAAAAGGGATTTTAGTTTCTATCTGTATATTAATGTCAATAGAAATAAATTTATTAATTGTTAGCGAGCGTCCGATACGTAAGAACTGAAAGTCTGTTAAACGATCATTATGGACTATTGCATAAGGTCGTTGGTCTCTGCTGCTGTCAGATATTAAAAAAAAGCAGAGACCTACTTGTTGGTCTAAATATATGAGACAAGGTAAGTAACTTCCGAACACTTCGTTCCTACTAATACCCCCGATTTCCTTCTGCTATTTGTCTTAAATGGGATATGATCATATTCTAGGGCTTGTTTTACTCCTGAGATATTTTTCTTTCCATCAAGCCATCAGTTACTATTCTGTGTTGCACCAAACTGAAGTTACGGGCTCCGAAACGTGTAGTACTAATATTAGTACCTTAGTCCTTCCTGGTGGACATGGTACTAACATGAGTCTGTGTGTTACTGAAGCAGCTGGGTGTGATTCACACCCAGCTCTTTGTTATCCTAATATTAAACATTTTGAACATGTTTTTTTATATATTATGAACTAAATAGAGTAGTCTTCTTATTTAATAATGGAATAACCGCAAATAATTGTAGAAGTAGTGGTAAAATCTTGTTTACCTTTCTTATATATTATTTTCATTTTGATTGTTTGCCATATTCAAATAATGCCTACTTCCTTTCTCAGCCTCGTTTGTGTGCCATATAAGGACGCTAATGCCTTATTTGGAAATGTAAACAGATCTTAGTAAAAATATTTAGCAGTTTGAGTTGAAAATTCTGTGCATTAAAAGTAAATAAGGTTTACCGGTGTCTTTGAAAATCCACCAAGAAGCAATTATTTTCTCAACATAACTGTATTCCACAATTTATTCAAGTATCCATTCTCCATCTTCTCGTGCTATGTCATTCAACAACTAATACTATAGCGTAGAATATCCATATATAGTCTGGCAAGCCTTATGTAGAAAAGGGGTCTTGATGAGAGCCTTGCATTATCTGTCATGGTGGACACAGTGAGGTTAGCATAACTATGCCAATTTATATTACCGTGTAAAGGCTTAATAAATTCAAAATAAGCAAAACTTATTTGACAAAATGATTATGCTAATTTAGTAGATTTGTAAACTATTTTTGTTTCTGACTTAAGTGAGGATATTTTTTGCTCCATTACATGATATGGGATCAGTTTGTAACCTCAACCACAACAAAACAAGTTGAGGCTACGACATTTTAACAAAAATGATTTATTTTACTAGAAAACATGAAAGAAATGTAAATATGTAAAACAAGACTTACAAATTACGGAAACAATCCAAAATTGTTTGTTCTAAAGATATAGAACACAAGTCCTGTGAAAAGTTCTAACTAAACAATCTGAAGTTCAGTTCCAATCCAAATTGGCAGATGATAACGTCAGATGAAGGCTAACAGAAAAATCCAGAATTTACACAGTAAAGCAGTTTATTTTGTTCCATTCCAATTTATAATATCTTTGGAAAATGTCTTTGCTCAAATTGGTAATGTTGTTCTCCAGGAAAGCAGTTATTCAGAAAAACGAAGTAAAATTAACTCCACTAACAAAACTCTTGTTGTTCTACATAAACATATGAACAGACTTCTTCTAGCACAAATATACCTTTTAAGGTAATAGAAGTTGTTTAACTCTTGGATGTTACAATAGGCTATGACGCTGTTCTTTATTCTGGACTCTGACTGACTGTGTTACAAAAATACCTAGGCATATAAACAAAGTTAATACATCGTTAAAATTACACGGGCACAAAATATGCATGCAATTTCACAATACATCTGTACATTAGGAAAGTCTGACCAAGTATCAGCCAATCATTTTCATTGCTATTCCTGAATGTTTACTTGTAATGAATTTGCTATCATACACAGCACATGCTCATGAGTTACATTTACGACTCTAGCAAACACGATGTTTTTAAGAAGACTTTAGACTGATGCTAATATCATCATATTGATAATTACATTTAATGAAAACAAAATGAAATAAAAAGATTTATACAAAATTGATTCCTTTACACACACACACTTCAGCTACAGGGTCGTAACAGGACGCATCAATGCTCAGGTCACAACCGGTGAAAAGAGCTACTTATACTATGTTTGCAACCCTACGATACACCCCTTCTTCTATTACAGAAAATGGTTGATGCAAAAGTAAGTGTTTACTTACCATTAACTCGATTCAACAATAGGAATCCTGTTTCATGGAAAAATTAGACATTGTCTTCTTCACTACACATACATACCATACATGTGGCAGTCAGATTGAAAATATGTACACTTCACAGCACACATAAACGGCAAAATATGATTTGCTCAAAAAGTTATACTTAACATCCATGCACTGTCACCGTTTCACGATGTAAATATTTGTGCCCTAGCAAAATTAGGTTTTAACAGGCTCTCATTGTGTTATAAATCATTTGAATGTGTTACATTAATGACAGTATACATTAAAGTTGCACTACATCAAATTAAAATAACAGGATAATAACTGAAAATATTGATCTGATCCATGGATGTTTTTTAAGTATGGTATATGTAGCTCTTTCACCGGTTGTGATCTGAGCATAGATGGGTCTACTTAGACAAAATTTGCATGCTTTGCACATTTTGGAGCTCGTAACTTTAGTTTGGTGCAATGCAGAATAGTCAATGATGGTTTGGTGGATAGAAAAATATCTCAGGAGTAAAACAAGCCATAGAATGTGATCGTATGCCATTAAAGACAGAAATAGCAGAAGGAAAGTGAGGATCATGGGCGGGACGAATTGTTCGGAAGTTACTTACCTTGTCTTTTATATAGTATGTTAGAGATGGTCCAATGTCAGAACGGGTCATTGGGGTAATCTGAGGTATTTTTGTCACTCTGTATTACTTTTTACCTTAAGATTTTTTTTTTTTTCTTAATATCAAGCTCTCCTTGAGCACCTGTGGGTTTAATCGCACTTTAGCACTTTTTCAGAATCATACTCCTTTTACAGTTATACCTGATGACCCATCGGAAGTTTATGCATTGCATTACATCACCCGTATTGACACACTTTACAAGACTGGTTCTTTATTCAGGTTGCTAGAAACACACAGTGGCCATGTTAATGCTTACAATTTACCTGTCCCACATGCAATATACTGTATACAATATAAGTACAAGGGAGCACAGTTATCATTTCTCATGCAAACTATTTAAGAATAAACACTGTTATTTAAAGCTCCCTTTCGCATAGCATAATGACTTTGGTACCAATGTTTATCTTAGGCATTTGACTATGTATGCATATCCAAAGTTTGGCTTATTATGACAGCTTTAAGGAATGCCAGGCCATTTACCCTCACTTTTGCTTGATGTGGCCATGATCACACTCTCTTAATATGCTAGTGAAATCCTGCTGAATGGAATACTGTCCTCTCAATGGTTGAAAGAAAATGACGTCCTTCATTTATTTATAACTTATTTTTCTGTTGGCCAATGAGAAGTTAGTATTCCATTTAATATGTTCTTGCAATAATTATTTTAGATGGGGGAAGGAGGTGCTGCTTTTCTGACAGTGCCTTTGGCACAGCAAAATCATTAAATCCAACATAGACCGATCTGCATCCAATTTTTAAAGAAGAAATAATACCTATATTTCCTTCAACATGACTAATTGGTCAGGGCATGTTTTATCGATATTTTTGGGGTCATTGTATTGTTATTGTTCTTGTCATCTTTATCACTGTATTTTGTAAGTATCTTGCAGATGCCCTATTGTATTTTACTGATAGAACACAATGAAATCACTGCATCTCTTTCTGAACAACATGTACATGTTGACCCCAGTATGGATGCCATGTTAGTTTTGAAGTTTCTTTACGTATTAAAATAACAAAAACATAACAGTTTTAAGGACAGCTTGTTGGAAGACAATTTAAAATTTTTTAAATCAATGTCAGGAGTAAAGTTTTGCATATTATATTTCCTTAATGCTTTTCATTTTTAAAATCATTGAGGCTGTTACAATCTGCTAAGGAGAAGCCAAAAAATAGTGTCATACTGAATGTTTTTAGTCATTCCCATGAATGCTGACATGCAAAACCTGAAACTATACTTGTTATTGGACTACTGCAAATTTTTAGCTCTCTATAATAATTGTCATAATTTTAATTTGAAAATCTGTGAATGACAGAGCAGTTGAATAGACCAAATTCAAATCAGACTTATCCAGAATTGGTTTAATTAAGCACACTTAACCTTTATGCTGATGGCCCATAAAAAAATACTGAATAGGAACTTTTTAAACAGAAAATGCAATGTTTTGATGCATGTTGTACCCATTGTGAGGACTGATAAATGACTTGAACTATAATAATTATAGGCACCATGGGGTAAGAAAATGTTGAAAAACCATGATTGTCACAATTGGGTTTCCAGGCAATGAAAATCTGGTTAGTAATTGCTAAAGTTGTCCCTAAGCTTTCTGACATTAAATTTATTCATTATTCATATACAATGTGTGTGTGTGTGTGTGTATATATATATATATATATATATAGTCGAAACCCGGTTATGTCGCTGGCCTAGGGGTTTGCCAAAAAGCATCGAGATAACTGATGATCAAAATAAACGAAAACCAATATGGCGTCAGTATAATAACATGGGCTTCAAATGATGTGTGTTAGTAAATGAGACTGTACATGTTTTTTTTAAATAACACTGTTGCCATGATCTGTTTGATGAAGCGATCTGCATGCTATAAAAAATATACATAAATGTTTGTTAACACCAAAAGGCATATGTGCACTAACAGCAGAGATTTACCAGTATGCAATACAAACCACCATTGATTCTCGATACAAACCTTTATTATATTCCCCAACATTGCAAACACAAAGATCACTTATAAAAATAAAATAAAAAAAACGTGCAGGGTGTAGTTCATTTTTACAAAAAGCTAACCAGTGTCAAAATTAAATTTGCGAGTCATTTCACTCTGACAGCTCTGAAAAGTAGCTTAAACAGAATAGCTACTGCATGTTATCCTTTAGACAAGATCAACTAAGTAAAGTGAGTAAACTGCCATTGGATATTATGACCATAAAGACCGTCATCACGTGCTACGTGAACTCAGCACATGCGCAGTTAACCAAGTATGATCATTTTATTGGCAAGTCCTAAGCTAGCATAAACGTAACCAATCGCAAGAAATAGATGTAAATTAAAAAATTGAAAGACTGTATTCTTGCAAAATAGTAATGTAACTTACATGAGTGAACACATGGCAATATTGGACCATATATATTACTGTAGCATAAGTTAGCACCCAATATAGGGATTTTTTCACTCCTGTATTTTGAGAAATAAATAATTATTTTTAATTATGCGAAAGTTATTTATTTGTTGTGCTATTTCTTCTTGTAGAGTTTAACCCTTTCATCACGGCGGACCGGAAAAGCGGTCAGGGGGAAGTAAGTCCGTAAACACTATGGACCGACATTTCGGTCTGGGGCAGAGTTCTTCTTTAACATTATAGTACCCGACTAAATAACTTTTGGGGTACCTCTAATAACTTCCATCTTGTAATGTAGATGTTATATTTGGATGATCTTGTGAGTTTAGCTTGTATACAACTAGAAATATTGAACAAAGTAAGAACTTTTAACATGTTTTCCGAATGCTGAAATTTGTATCCAAAATGGCAGCGTTTGAAGATATTTAAGAGAACAGATATTGGAGGATTTTAATATTTTCGACCTGGTAAATTTGGATGAAAATGAGAGAAGACGTATGGAGAGACAATGGAATGCACTTGTGGGTGACAGTGATTACGATGAAGAGGACTTTGAAGGTTTTGAACCAGAGGAATTGTATGCTCCACGTGGTTTTGTTTGGATGAAGCCGGAAAACCAAAAGAGATTTGTTTTAGTTTTCTGACAGAATATGGCACACCCGATTGTTAGATGGCTCCAGGAAAGCTTTGGAATATTTTCAAATATTCTATTTAGATGAAGTTTTTGGAAAAATTGTCCGTTTAATGAACTTCAATGCGCCCATCAAACGTGGCAGAGGCGATATAGGTGTGCGGACAGATCTCACCTTGGAGATCATTTTGGTTCATTTTATAGAATTTTATATATTATGGACACCATGAAAGAAAGACTTGTGTTGCTACTGTGATTATTCTCTAGTACATCTGGGGTCAATTGAACAAGTTTTGAGAACTTTTTATGTTTTCTAAGAGGTAATAAAATAATTACTTGTATTTTACCTGTTGTGTTACCTGTTTGGACTTGCATTTTAACAGTTGTAATAGATATGCACATTTTATTGAATTAGTCATAAAATATCATTTTTAACCTTGATTTTGACACCTAATCCAGCCAGATATCTTTAACATTGGCAAAGTTATGTTATTTCAAAGTTCACAAGTCATTTTGCTTTACAACTCCAAAGTTTCTTAGTGTTAAGGACTCTTTGCCTACAAAGTTACTTAGTGATGAAAGGGTTAAGTGTCTGTAACAACCAACAAACAGAAGGATTAGCCATTCCAATAATCTTATCTGTTCTATTTGTGTCTTCTATTCAAAACATACAATACTCTGCCATATGTCAGCATAAGCAGATTATGATGTAACAATGCACAGCTAAGATGGGGTTGTCAATACATACAAAGGATTATTTGTGTACTGATTGATTGCAATTCATTACTTAGTTAAGTTTGTAGCCTTCTTCTGTTCTCCCTTTTATTTATCTAGTTGAAAGCCACGATTGTTTGTACAAATTAAATAGCCAAAAAACCTGTCACCAGATGGGACATTTTTGGTACCAAAAAGGAGAAAAAATCGCTGGGGATTGGTCATGGGGATCGAGATAACGGACATTATTTAGCAAATTTGGCCCTATTTTGTGCTTGAGATATTAGGTTTTGGTGTCATAAAAGAATCAACATAACCGATTAGAAAATGCTAAGACAAAGAGAGAATTTGGCCGTTCCACTTCAAAAACGTCGACTTAATAAGGTTGTCGAGGTAACCGAGGTCGAGATAAGTGGGTTTGACTGTGTGTGTGTGTGTGTGTATATCTTTATATATATATATATATATATATATATATATATATATATATATATATATATATATATATATATATATATATATAAATGGCCCATAAAAAAAAAAAACTCTTTAAAAAGAAAATGCAATGTTCTGATGTATGTTGTACCCATTGTGAGGACTGATAAATGACTTTAACTATAATAATTATAGGCACCTTATGGTTAAAAAAATGTTGAAAATCCATGATTGTCACAATTGGGTTTCCAAGCAATGAAAATCTGGTTAGTAATTGGTATGGTTGTTCCTAAGCTTGCTGTAATTAAATTTATTAATTATTCATGTACACTGTATGTGTGTACATGCCAACCATTACGCTTTGTTCAGTAAATTACGCCTTACACATAGATGTACTTGGATTACGCTTTTTCAGCATATCCTCCTCCCAAAAATATTACTTTGTTTTCTTTTTTCTTACCATCATTAATCACAAAACATATTCAGGAAAAGATGGCTTCTGGGTAACTAGGACATAAAAGTACACTTGTTTGTAGACTATCAGTGACTTTCCTTAGTGTTATGTTCTATTTATATATCAGCTGCCCTATTTCCAAGAAGACCTCTGTTTCTATTTATAGCAGCTGTCTGGCTTAGGACATAACAGATTGGTTTTCTATTTTTTAATCTTAGCTCCCACATTCTTTGTTAACAATAATTTGAGGTACAGAACCATTCTTTAGGAATTTGGCAGGGGAAAAGTTGTTCTATTTATTCTAGTAGATGCGTATGTTACTGAAAAATGTTTTTCAAATGATTTTCTGATGGAAGATGGATTAAAAAGATTAAAAAACCCGGAAAAAACTACTCAGAGATGAATAACACAATACAGTGCCATTCTAGGGTAGTCACGCCCATTGTAGGCTGTGTGGAAAGGATTTTAATATTGGTCATAGTGTAAAACAAAGACAATACAGTGTGACCTCGCTATAATGTGCTCCGTTATAATGCGAATTTGGTTATAACATTGTTGTGGCATGGTTCCTAAAATTTCATTCACCTTATTACAGATACTTTTCTCGTTAACCAAATGAACATTAAGTTTGAAAAGTAAATTGTGTAAAGTTTTATTATCATGTTCCAACAGCAATTGCTAATAAATTTGAATATAAGACGTTTGTGGCGTGGCTCCCGAAATATATACATTTACATGTATTATTCTTCTTCTTAAAGGTGCAAAAACTAACGTGTAGAAAGTTTATTATCAATTTGGGGAAGAAATCAATATAGATTCTAATATAAAATGATCATGGGGTGGCTTGTCATGGCTCCCAAAATTTCATTTACCTTAATACCGGTATTTTCTCAATAAAAAATGAAGTACATAAAGTAAATTACATAACGTTTTTTAATCATATTGGAAAAGAGATTGCTTATAAATTTGAATATAAGATATATAAGAATATAAGAAAGTAACGGGTAGAAAGTTTATATCATTTTGGTAAGGAAATCACATGTGGCCTAGTGGTTAGAGTGTCCGCCTCGGATGCGGTAGGTCGTGGGTTCGATGCCCGGTCGAGTCATACCAAAGACTTGTTAAAGCTTCGTTAAAAAAATCTAAATCACACAAATCACATATAGATTCTAATATAAAAATGATCGTGGAGTGGCTACCAAAATTTAATTGACCTTATCACTGGCATTTTTTACCTTTAAAAAATTAAGTATGAAATGTAAATATCGTAAATTTGTTAACATTTTGGAAAAGAGATTGCTAATAAATTTGAATATAAAACATTTCTGGTGCGGTTACCAAAATATATACATATGCATGTATTATTAATCTCATACATGGAAAACATTTCTTAAAGATGCAAAAACTGACGTGTACAAAGTTTATTATCATTTTGGGAAGGAAATCACATATGGATTCTAATATGAAATGATCGTGGCAAGGCTCTTGAAATTTCATTTACCTTAGTACCTGTATTTTTGTCATAAAAAAATTAGGTACAGAAAGTAAATGAAGTGACATTTTTTTATCATTTTGGTAAAGATATTGCTTATAAATTTGTGGCATTGCTCCCGAAATATCACATACATGTATTATTCTCATACACAGAAAACATTAATTAAAAGTGCAAATATAACATGTAGAAAGTTTATTATCATTATGGGGGAGGAAATCACGTATGGATTCTAATATAAAAGATCAAGGCGTATCTCCTAAAAAAATTTAATTTAACAAATTTATTACAGTTTTGTGCTAAAATACACATTGGAAATATGAGTTTCTGTAGCCATGTCTTGGCCTATGGATTAGACATGTATATATAAACTATACACTGTATACACCAATGGTGGTTCTCTGAATAAAGTAATTTTTTATATATGCAATCTGTTATCACTGCAAGTGTTTTTCTCATTTAATATACATTGATTTAAAACGGTAAATGTGCCTATACATTGATTTAAAACGGTAAATGTGCCAGTGAAGCACACTTTTTTGCACCCAATTTTATTACCTCCCTCCCCCATAACCCTGCAAATTTGTTGGGAACATACATGGTTGCTTATAACACTGTTCAGTTCATAATGTGGTCAGGTTCTATGGCTCCCAACTACCGCATGATAGCAGAGTCACACTGTACTAAATTAACTTCTTTTTTACAGCAGAATTAAATTATGGAAATGAATTTTATAAATGCAGGGACGTTATTTACCGAGCTCTTAATAAAATACTGACTAAAACTATTGGTATAATACAGATTTGGTCCTTTGTTCAAACGGATGCTTTCTGACGCCAAAATTGCGGAAAATATGCATGTGTTTTGTACATATGTGCATTACATTTTGTTTTATGTGGATTAGGCTTTTTCTGCTCAGATTACTCTTATATTTGGATTATGCTTTTTCCTCGCCTATGGTTGTCATGTATTATATATATGTGTGTGTGTGTGTGTGTGTGTGTGTGTGTGTGTGTGTGTGTGTGTTGCACATGATGTTTGTTATAACATGTCTTGCTCATGGAAATGGTCGCAAGTTTATTTCATCTAAGATTGGGAAATATGGTCTGACAAGTTCCTTTTTTGATCATATCTGATTATATCAGTTTTCCAGGGGTCCCTCTACCCAGTGAAGTGGGTGATACAATTGCCTAATACATGTAAACTTTGCCTTTTTCTGTTAAGAAAGCAAAAATAACTTAGCTCTGTGATTTTTTCAAGATAATTTGACCAACCATCTTTTTGAGATGCCCCCTTGCCTTAACCAGGTTATTGTGTTGAAGTGAAATGTATTCATCAAGCCATCAGTAGCTAGGCCTAGTTTTGATGTCAATGATGTTGACAAACTCTTGCAAATTCACAGGTATGTGTTGTGATAACTGATTGACCAACCCATTCCCCGAGTCAGTTAGCAACTATCACTGCTCGATTTTAGCATGTTATTGTTAGTGATAAAAATAAACATTTTAATTCCTAATAATAAAAACATAAAAACTTGTGTTTCAAAACTTTAACAATAATAAGTAGATAGCAGTTGTATTTTAATAACAAAATTGGTGATCTGGATATTTTTACTGCCTCTTGTACACTAAGTCATCATAAAATGTGTTTGAAACTGTAAATGAACCAGTAACAGGGGATTACATTGGTTTGTGTGGAAGTATCATTTTAAATTTTATTGGACTGTCTGTTTTCATAAATCATCATGCAAATATATTTAGGAAAAAAAATACAATTCATAGGAAGCAAAGCGTAGATGTTATGTTATTTCAGATTTAACTTGAAAATTATGAAGGTCAGAAACATTGGGACAGTGCTATGTTGTGGCATTTGCAAGAAGCTTTTTTCTGTTATTTTATGACTTGACCTTTATTTGTGAAAAAATATGGAAAAAGTACTGCAGCTATTTCTATTTAATTAACCAGTGCCTAGACAAATAAATGAACCATAAATTTGCAATCCTATAAATGGACTGTTGAAATGAAGCTATTATAAAAAGTGAACAGTAACCCCTCCTTTTAAAAATAGTTGCAATCACATGTTTGTGTTGATTGGGTTGGAAAGAAGGGTTCATTTACTGACTATAATGGAACAATGTAATTTTATTGTTATGTATGAATAATTAGGATAATGTATTTGTTCCCAACAAAAAAATTAGGAATAATTAGGATAATGTATTTGTTCCCAACAAAAAAATTAGGGCCAACAGTATGATCTGAAGGTTTGTGCATTTGCCGTCATGTATATGGTACAGGGGTTTCAAACACTTGGAAATCATTCAAAGTGCTCTTATTGTGAACTTTTAGAAAGTTAAAAATTGATTAAGGTAGTTGATTAAGCATTTTTACTAACTTGCATTTGCATTAATGTAATCTGGTTACAAATTTAAAATTTGTTACAATTTAGTTTCTGTTATTCTTTTTTCAAGTCATATAGCCAAAATAATTCAGAAAATTTTCTACTTGAAAATAAAGTATTGCTTAAATCCAATGCTAAATGCAAAAATGCAAATATGAATACTGGAATATAGAGGGCAAACTTCAAATAAGAGAACACTTATTATATACATACATACATACATATATATTTATATATTTATATATATATATATATATATATATATATATATATATATATATATATATATATATATATATATATATATATATATATGGGCCTGAGTGGTCTAAAGCACTGTCCATTACGGATCACTTCCATATCACCTCTGTCTGTGTGGGTTGGATTCCGCTAATGTGGATATGGGAGAAAGCTTGCCAGTAACTTCTCGTGGGTTGGTGGTTCTTTCCGGTGTTTTCCTGGTTTCTTCTTCCACCATTAATACTGGTTGCCATGAATAGCATTAAGCCCAACAACAATATATATATATATATATATATATATATATATATATATATATATATATATATATATATATATATATATATATATATATATATATATATATATATATATAATGCATTTCTTGTTTCGTTTCCATTTTCCCTGCTAAGTTCTCACTTCTCTCTGTTCTGTTCAATGGGAGAAGTCACTTCTCCCTAAAATTCAAGTGTAGCTTAAACTCAGGTTTTCTAGCGGTTGTCTGTCCCAGTCTTGAAACTTGTTCACATGGCATGTTTCTGAGTTTACAGTATTACAATTATTAGTCCGATACTGTTTTGAATTTTGTGTTTTAATTTTCTAGTAACTGTACACATTTCATGTGTGATTTGTTTTGCCATTTTCCCACAAGCTACAGTGTTTGTGATTGGATTGGTCTGTAAACTTGTGTTATGACTCTATGGTGTTACATTAAAAAACAGAAAAGAGTGAAAAGGAAAAAGTTTCTGAAAATTCAAAGTGTAATTTATTTCCCTAAAATACAGGTTGAAAACTTTTTTAAAAAATGACTATGGTAAATAAAATCCTAAATAGTCCTAAAGTCCAATTACAAGCCCAAAAGTATCTAGTAATCTAAATTAATTTAGTGGTATTCCAGGTGAAGTTCACTGTGTTGTGCCGATAGTCTTGATGTATCACAATGGTATAATCCAAAATATCTTGAAATAAATTCACAGTAATTCCAATACATCTTCTAAATCAGAGTCTGAACACTTTGTAGCTCCATTGAACAGTTGAAATAAATAAATTCTCTCAAATGATCACAATAATATTATTCAGCTGAGACTGGTTTTAATGCTAGAAATAGCTAACAGTAGTTTTCAGGTAAACATATGGTATGTAGCAAACAAAGAACACACATAAGATAGGTATACATAACACTTTGCACTGTCCATTAGCCAAGTTAGCCAACAAAATCAACTCTCATGCTTTGCAGGGAGTATCCATCTCTTTAACAAACAAGTGACAAAGCATAAAACAAAATAAGTATGACAGGTTGTGTTGTACAGACAAAAGACAAAATTCATGAGTCAGAAGGGTTCACCATGAGTGTTGGTAGTGTGGACCTGAAATACTTAATCACATAATGAATAACTGAATCATGAATTAGTGTGGCCTCTTACCCATAACAATCACCTAATTATTAACTCCAGAATTCTGTGGAGGTATATATATATATATATATATATATATATATATATATATATATATATATATATATATATATATAAACCTATCTTCTGTCCTCCCAAATATTGGGTACGTGTGTATGTGTTTTAGAAGAAGATGAAAATATATTTTATTTAATGCATTAGTAATGAATTATATTGGTAGCACTGCAAAATGAGATCATCTTCATTACTTTGACAGTTTTGCCACCTTGTCATCTGCACTGACTGCAAGTTAATGCATTGAAGAGATTGCTTTGGTGACCTAGTGCCTAGAGCATCTACCATGGATGTGGGAGGTCATGGGTTCGATCCCTGGCCGAGTCATACCAATAACTTCTATAAATGTTACTAACAGCTGCCTCACTTAGTGCTCAGCATTAAGAGGTTAGTGTTAGGACTGGTCGGCTTGATGTCAGTATAATGTGACTGGGTGGGATATCATGCCACATGTCTGCGGCATGATGCTCCAGTGCTAGACATCATTATAAACTGCCACATTGCAGACATTGTAGTGATAGGACTGAAATGTTGTTAAAAGCTTTGTTACAAAACATAATCACACTCACAAAAAACAATGCATTGAACTTAATGAGAAGCACTTTATCAGTATAAATGTCTGTTTCCTTTATGTAGTTATGAAATAAGTCTTTACATTTTTTGCTTAGTTATAATGAGGATCGACTTAATCTTGCAGCATTGTATTGTAGGTGATACATTTACACTAAACTTCAGTCTAAAGCAGCAATCTGTTTGCATTAAATGTCAGTGTATGTTACGATCTCTTTAAATGATGTGATCTTTTTTCTGTGGATTAAATCAGTTTACTTATTACAAGGAAAGTCATGAGAAAAATTTAGAGAAGGAAAATTGACATGAAAGTGAATGGTTGAAACATTGAAGACTACAAAAAATAATTATTTCTCAAAAACTTAGTTACAATTGTTATATAGGGAAAATGAATGATACTAACATTAATTGAATTACATATTTTTCAATGAAAATTAAAGGGAGTGAAACCAAATAATCAAATATTTCAAGTTAGGGGCTGTCCTTTTAGTATGTATGCATGGAGAGGGAAGGGGATTACAAGTATGCATATGGATGTGGAAGGGAAGTTAGTCCGATTAGAATGTACAACCATAATAACACAAACTACATTATAGTCACAACTAAAACCTATGTCCCTTAGCAAAAACAAATAACTTATAGTATTCACACATCTTATTATTTATTTGTAAAACGCCCCCCCCCACCAAATTTATAAAGGAAAAATGTGAAGGATAATGAAAAATGCATAAAACTTGCTCATTTCATACATCAATTTATAATTTCTTACCAAATTGTTGCTAGGGGGACCCTAATACTGTCAACTTGTTGGCATTTCAAATCAAATGGAAACTCAGTTTAAACAAGTATCCTTTCCAGAACTGTCTGCACCCAATATTACAATGGCTAGTTTTCATATTTTAAAAAATTGTATCAATAAAAAGGAAGAACTCTGTGCAAGTCCAAAATTTATGGAAGTAAGATTATTACATTATCAAAGACAGTGATCACTTACAAATCTTGCTTTAAAATATAGACTCGCATCAGCAAATATAGCGACTGTGTCCGGGGTAGGGTGGGGTGGGATTTAAACTGCTGAGAAATGCTTAGTAGAAATTGATCCTTAGGCACCAACTGTTTATTATTTGTCTTGTCTTTGTGGCTTCACCTGATTCCATTAAATCACTTGAACTTTGCTTGATAACTCAGACGATTGATATTCACATTATAGAAATTGACCAAATAAGAGTTTCTTTAACAGAAACGCTTCTGTTCCAAGGACTTGGCTGTTGGAATTTTCATGCATTACAGATTTCATTATTCTTGAGGACCCTGATTGATTTCTTCTGATACAGTGCTGGTCCTAAATGAAAATGGTGTCAGTGCAAAACCAATATAGCCAGCATGACAAATGTGTTAAAAAATCATGTTACATTCCCTGAATGGGTGATGATCGTTGTGATATAGGATTTTCATCAAAAGGCTTCTAATAATGTCTACTTTGTCCCAGAAGAAAATGGTGCCAAGCTAACATCCAGTATGCACACCATAGCTGCTAATTTGAAAATCTTGTTATTGCTGAAGAATATCAAAGAACATTTCAACACTTTGCCATCAAAAAGATGAAATGGTCATATCTTAAAATTCCAGAAAATTCCTTTTATCCCTTAGAACATCATTTCTTTTGAAGGACTCTTGTTTATTATTATTGTTTCGCATCTGGACTTTTCTGATTGGTCAAAATGGTTGCAGAGCATTCATTTTTAGTTGTCCCAGTCTCAAATGTAGTACATTTGTCTACTAATACACAATTTTTAATCTCTGTGGTCATGTTAATTTGGCTTTTGTTGGATTAATTTCAATTTGTTAGCCCTTGATAGGCTATATGTGACCGCTAGCATAAGTAACCTGGAAAGAACTACTAATCAAGGGGAAGCTACTGGTACCTTGTCTCGCATATTATTTTGGCTGAGAGGTCAGTAATCTGTGAAGGTGAGTGTCCTAGACCCTTTGACCACCTAGAACCCCAACGATCACGTTGGAAATGATATGGTCAACACTTCTTTAATGTTTAATGAGTGCTTGGTGATTAATTTAAGACAAAATCTGTGACTAGTTTAATGATCTTTAGCTGTTGGCAACCCAGGAATGGTGGCACCATCATCACAGTAGTAACGGATGGGATCTAACAAAATTAAAATATTGAATATCAGAAGGTTGAAGTCAATGAATAATATTTAGGTGATCATTCCTGTCTATAGTCATTATTCCACCTTTCTTACAAATTAATGTCTTACAAATCACAGCAAATATCGCAATGTCTGCCAAGACTGTAAAAGTAACATCACTTACTGAGTGGTATTAAAACTCTTGACTACTTCTGAAATTGGCTGCAACACACAACAGTTACAGGATTGTTGTTGACATGATTCTCATTGGCTAAAAGATATTTCAAGAAGTTCAGCTATGCTTGGAAATCAGAATTTCAGTGCAGGTGAGTTGCACAGGCCCTGAATTACGCTTGTGTTTCATGCGAAGACAATACCATGACCATTATGAATTAATAATTGTAACATTACCATCAAGATCTGATTTGTATTCAAAACTTTCTGTTTATTTTAGTAAGATGAGAATAAATATATGTACTGTATCATGGCAAAATGTGCGCTTGTTTTCTTTTTAATTCCCTTCAAAGATAGAAAATCTTGCTGATTTTAGAAGCTAATTCACTGGTTATTGATATCTTGTCTGCAGACTTGTAGCATGATGTCCCATCCAGTCACATTATCCTGACACCAGGCCAACCAGCTGTTAGTATCATTTTTGTAAGTCTATGGTATGACTCGACAGAGATCGAACCCACAACCTCCCACATCCGCTCTAACCACTAGGCCACCAGAGTGGTTAATAACTGATTTGATGTCATGATGCTAACATCGAGTACAGTGCTAAGTATCAGTCAAATATAAAATCCAAAAATAATTATAATTACTGTGGTACTTTGAATGAAAAACAGACAATTTTAAAGTAAACATTATTGTCAGTAGAAATGGAGGAGGAGATTGGCTCCCAATTGAAATGAGTACTACACTGAAAATATTTGGTTTGTGTGACTTGGATTTTTAATGTAGCTTTTATAGTTTTAGTCATATTGTTGCTATATCTGCAGTATGACAGTTGTTAGTGCCATCTAGCACTGTGGCATTATGCTGCAGACATGAGCCTGATGTCTCTCCTGTTCATATTATCCTGAGACCAGGCTGACCAGTTCAAACACTAGCATCTTAATGCTGAATGCCAAGTGAGGCAGCAGATAGTATCATTTTTATAAGTAATTGGTATGAATCATTTAGGGTTCAAACTCACAACCTCCATTTCCAAGGCATGCAGTCTAACCACTTAGGCCACTGGAGCAGTACTCTGAAAAAACATAATTTGACTTGCAGAAATCCCAAGCAATTGTAGCAGTTTGATTATAGGAAATCTGTAGCCCATGTCTATAAATTTAAGTCAGACTTTAATCTTGTCTATGATGATTTAATGGTTGCATAAAGCTAATCAACTAAAATAAATTTCCAAGGTCAGAGCAATTCTGTTTTATTGGCTTTTTTAGAGTAAAATTGAAATTTGGGATCAACATTTGGTTCTGTTTTTGGAACAGGGATTTCAGTTTACTTGGTAGGGGATGATAATACATAATAGCAAAAAAATCCAACTCATGGGGATTCTGGTATACTGACGGCTTGATTTGGAGTGGCTTTTGCATTTTAGAGGGTCTCTTTCAAGCCAATAAAAGGAAATATTTCACAAGTGAAGCAGGGGTCACGCTACCAGGCGAAGTGGGCGAAAAAAGTCGCCTGAGAAGCATAAACTTCGCCTTCTGTTATGAAAGCGAAAACGACTTTGCCCTATGATTTTTTGGATGTAATATGACTGTAGATTATGACTTTGAGATGCCCCCTCGCTGTAGCCAGTAAGTTCTGGCACTGCTGTAACCCTAATGTATTTACGTGGTGTTGATACCAATCAGTGACAAAGAAATTCTTGCACATTCACATGCAAGTTTTAATAGTTTACTGACCATTAACCCTTTTCCGGAGCAAGATATCACTGCTAGATTTCATGAAGTTGGGCCTACTATGCTATGATGAAAAGATGCCAAATTCTGTTTCGAAATTTAAACATCAATATGTAAATAGTAATTTGCTTTTAAAAATATGATCGGTGAAGAGCGTTTTCTAATTTATATCCTATTTTTAATAAATGGAGATTTTAACAGCCGTATTTGTATTTTCTGTATAAAATCAGTTTGAAACCGGAAATTTTAATTGCGGACATCGCTGCGTATTTGATATACCACTTCATTAAACTGTGAAAATACAAAAAATATATATTGTAATGAAGCAAATAATATTTAACCAATCCTTGTCATTATTACCAGTAGGTAGACAAACCGTAAATATGCAGAACTTTTAATGGGTTTTTGTAATGAAGCAAGAAATTGTGTAGTTCGAGACCCCCCTGGCCTAAAAATAGATGCACTTGCTCTGTGCAATACATATTCTTGGATTTTTGGTTGGGGTAAAAAAAAATAGGGTCCAGTTTGGTTATATATCGACTTTAGAGCTTCAGTCTGTTGTTTATGAATAGTTACATTAATGTTTTATCGGGAACAATGAAATCAGGACGAAGAGTGTGGTTTGAAGTCACCTGTGCATTTATTCATATGTACATGTATATGGGGCTGTTTCAGAAAATGCTAGAAATCTTTTTGACTGCAAATGCACACAAAACTTAAGAAAAATAAAATAATTAAGTGGTAGTTTATTAAGCATTTTGACCAACTTGCATTTACAAGGCTCTAATCTTGTTTCTTCTATCAGTGAAAATTAATTGCAATGTAAAGCTTCATATGTGATTTTTAAGCTATACAGCCAAAATAAACTGCATTTACTTCAATTCAAAAAACACATATACTAAGTATGAATAGAATTAGTATGAATATATTTTTTTTATTCACGTACAAAATATATTGATACTCACAAATAACAAATATTTTTCAGTTTGAAAATAAGGCTTTGCTTAAAACTGTTAAAAGCATACCAAGAAATAGAGCACATAATTAAAATATAATAATGCATCTGTGTGTGTGTGTGTGTGTATATATATATATATATATATATATATATATATATATATATATATATATATATATATATATATATATATATATATATATATATATATACTGTGTTTATTGTTTCAGTCTCACTTCTCCCTGTTCTGACCAAAAGGAGAAGTCACTTCTCCAAAAAATTTAAGTCTAGCTTGACCCCTGGTGAAGTGAAAACATTGTATTGTCATGAGTGGTGTTCTTCCACCTCAAGTGATGATTACATCTCTTGTATCATCTGAAATAATATAGATTTTATTATCAATTTATTTTTAAGGCAACATCATTAATTTGTATTTAAAGTTCTGTTCTGTGCCAATGTGATTAATAGATGCATTACTGCATCAGTTAAAACATAATTTTAGAATTATTTATGAAAGTGACATTTTAAAAATTAGTTTCTTTATATTGTGCTTCAAATTATGCATTTTGTGATATTAATGAAGTTTCACATGAAAATGAAGATATTTTTATTTCATTTAATTGTGTTTGTGTGTATATATATATATATATGTGTGTGTGTGTGTGTGTGTGTGTGTGTGTGTGTGTACAGAATTGTTTGCCTATAAGGATTTTGTATTTTGTTTATTTCTTCATTCCTATGTGACCATTCCTTTGGCGTAGTGGCTAGAGCATCCACCTCAGATGATGGAGATCACGGGTTTTAACCTTATAAAATATGGTACTAACAGTTGCCTCACTATTCACTCAGCATTAAGAAGTTAGGAAAAATTGGCCTGGTGTCAGGATAATGTGATGGGGTAGGATATCATGATGCCCCAGTGCTAGGCATCAATATAACCTGCCACACTGCGGACATTTGGGCGATATGACTGAAAATTTTGTAAAGCTACATTTAAGATCCAAATCACACACACAGACACTCATTGATATATGAATTATGTGCCCTTGGCAAGCATGCAATCTTTTCTTTCACAGATCCAATACCAAAAAACAATTTACACAATTCATTTTGTTAATAACTTAATCCTTGTAATTCACATTTTGCCATTTTCAGTTTATTGTAGGCATCTTTTTTATGGCATTACCTCATTGTTTACTTAAATGTGCAGTTATAATATATTTCATAACCTGGGCCTCAATATGGCAGTGTAAGTGGCAATAATTTATGCAAGGGCAGATGTATTTCCTCCATGGAAAAAATGTACCTCCAAAAACAATAACTGCCACTGTGATGACAAGTTGTTATTTCTTATGTGGCTATGTCAGTTTGATAAATTTCAATACCTTAGAAATATATGCAAAGTATTTTTATTTTCCAGGTTGGCAGAAATAGTTGAGAGGGAGACTGAAGAATACTACAAAATGGATCCAGATCCATTTGATGATCGTCATCCAGGTCAGAATAAAGCTATATCAAATAAAAAAGCCTGAGAAGGATAGTATGCTTATCATTGTGATACATGTTTTCTTAATCAAATATTTTAAAAGAAACAAAGTTATTGTTTATAGCACCTTTAGATAATTTTGTCAATTGCTGAAGAGAGACTTGGAAATGAAATAAGTTTGTTTTGGAAAAAGGCTAGGTTTGTATAAACCTAATGGGCTTGCCATGTAACCACAGCAATTAAATCTACTCTGTTCTTAGATTTCAGACTGTTTCTTTAGCAGTTATTGATATTGTTGCTGGGTTGGTTTGCAGTCTGTTTCTTCCTCTTCATTTTCTAGATGCACATTTAGTGTAATGAAAGATTATTGTTAGATTTACCTGTTAACTTTTTTATCATTTGTGATCCTATTTTTATACATGCTCTTGAAGCTAAAGTAAGAGACAAGAATGGTAAATGTTTCTTCATTATTCACTATTAACCCATTTTATCCGGCATACGACTACAGGCATTACACCTCATTCTATCCAGAATACTCCGTGGTCATAGTATCCCATTTTATCCGGCATACAACTACGGGTGTAGTTTACTACATTTGTATGTAGCATCTCCAGAAACACGTGTTATACATCACAATTACTTGTGTACTTCTTTACCAACACAGGAAATGGTTATGGCATGCATGCGCTGTGAAGTTCTAAAAGCACATGATTGGAAAAGAAATTGTTGGTTTGAAAATCGATCAATTAAATGAAGGACGTCAACTCGGACGTAAACATGGATATTGATAGCTAAAGTAGCGACATTGAAGTTGACGATTTAAATGATTCTGATGTCATAAGATTGACTTAAATGAAGGGTTAGATATGAATCAAGTTGATAAAAGAGATGATGCATGGCTTCATGCAGTTCTAGACAGTGATTTGGAGAATGAAGCTGACTTTGAAGGCTGTCAAGAGGAATGGGATTGGATGATTTTTCTCCTCGGTTGCAGCCACGATTTAATTTGATAGAAGGGGAAACTGTTCAGAAGCTGATGCATACCATTCCTTTAAATTGCTTTTGGATGAATTAATCTGGAAAAAACTTGTTGATGAAACAAACCATTATGGAACAGGAGCGTGGAAAAATCCTGCACCCCAAGTCACCAAGATGGGCACCAAATTGGTACAAATATGCAGTTTAGTAAAAGTATTATAACTTTTAAACTAACAGTGCTAGAAACTACATATCTGGACCAAAATACTAGAAATAGAATTATCTTTAGTTTATTTTGATAAAGAGAATTTCATTCATCTTTCTGAAGAAAAGATTCACTGAACATCATGGTAATTTTTTTTTTAATTTCTTTTCTTTAAAGTCATCTTTCAAAATACAGTTGTGAGCATGTACATTGGTAGATTTTAACAAAACAACAGTGTCTTGCAAAATGTATGACCTTTTCAGTGACACATACTTTTATATACTTTAAAAAAGAAATATCAATGCTACAACATTTTTAGTAAACATGGTGAAGGTCAACACAATTTTCGTTACTGCTGCTGTATGAGGCTCCGTTTTACTACAGTATATTTAGAATTGCTTCTCAGGATCCAGGCACTGCAGTTGAAATTGGTGAACAGGATAAAATAGGTTAAATATGTTCCAGTATAAAAATTGTTTTTTCCCATTTTACAGTTGATTATTTTGACTATTCAATTTGTACTTACTAGAATTTTTTTTTTGTTTTAGGTCGGGCTAATCCAAATTGTACTCTTGGACACATTTTTAAGGCACTGTTCAAAAATGAAGACTTAATGAATAAGGTAACGTCATGTAAATTGCAAAATTCAGATAAGTTTGTTCACCACATTGATAGGTAGTGAATATTGTTATGTATATTTAATTTGTAGTGTGTGCTTATCTTCTGTCCATGATTGTAAGTTGTACTTTACATAAGGTAAACAGCATGCTTACTTAGGTAACTTTTGTCCATGGTTGTAAGTTTGAAATAGAATATTTAAATAGCATACAGTTCGACCAGTCTTGTTAACAATTAGATTGGAATTTTCCATTGGAATGATTCACATATAGGTCAAGTGAAAATTTACATAAATAGGGATTTGATAAATAATTAATCCCTATTAAATCTCATAATTTGAGAGGAAATATTTAAAATAATTCATTGAAATTACTAAAGTGTTTATTTTCTTTTAGATTTATACACACTATTTTTGATTTTATTTTTTTTGATTGTTTTGAACTCATTCAAAGACATTCCGGATTGTATTATTGTGTTACATAGACATTCAAAGCTTTTGGAATTCATTGGGTCATTCTTTTTGTTTTTACTTGTGATAGGACATTTAGGATTATTTGGGATTCAATTTTATGGTAGGCAAATTATTTTCTTGTTGATGTTACATAAATGTTTGGCTTTCTTTCTATTACATAATTTTAGACCTTGAGTCATTACAATATAGAAACAGGATTTGTCTGCTAATCATTTTGTTCACTTTTGGGAGATAACTCAAAAAGATATTTTGATGAAACTTGGTACAAATAAACTTGTGAGACAATGACCAACAATGGTTGAACGTACTTTGTCATGAATATTCTTGTTTGGTTGTACACAGCATGTAATAATAGAGAGAAAGAAGAGGAAAATTAAAGATTATATGCTTATTATAACTAATTTCCTCAAATATTTGACAGTTTACAGACAAATATTAATAGAGGCTTTTCACATGGACAAAAAGGTTATAAAATACAATATAAAATATTTAATTTTAGATAAAATGTAAACACCAATGTCATTTTTCCTCTCATAAAATAAACTTAATATTGTGATGAAATTGTCACTATAATTTTTGATAAATGCTTTGATAGTGAAATACAAAATTCAGTCAAACTGAAGTTAGTATTGTGTGATTGAAAGCATGGTAGTGTGAGTTTATCAAGAATCAATGTGATTATTTCACACACACACTCAATTCATCATTCCCGTGATAACTGGTACACTACTGGGATCCAAACACATAGATGGTTCTATAAGTGAGGGCCTGAATTACCAAGGGATTTATGGTAAATGAAAATTTACCAAGGGACCTCTGAAAAATTATGTAGTTGGGTGCTACCCTCAATAGGCAGTCAGAAGACCATGGAAGGGGGATTACAGTATTGTTTAATTACTGAATAGTCATTTTATGTTGTGAATAATTGTCAGTAAAAACTTTTGATAATGCAATTGTTCATTTTTGGTATCAGTTACCTTTTTTTAAAGATGACCTCTTTGAAATGTCATAAAAGAAACAACTCCATGGAGTTTCAGTTCATGTACATGAGTACCTTGTTGTGTACTCGCAAAACACGTTTTGTGGAGAAAAATAAAACAATGTTGAAAATAGTTTTTAAAAAAAATTGTATTGCTTGTAAAATATTGATGCCACAATTTCTTTGCAAGTAATTATGAAATTTATGATTATCTTTAAGCAAATCTCTGAGCACCACCAATTCAGGAATTTTAAGTTTGCTACAAACTTTTGAGCTCTCTTACCCTTTATGAACCATGTCTTTTAAACAAAGCTTTGAATTTATTCAGTCTTCCTTTAGCTTGGTTACCTTGCTATCTTTAATCACATTTGTGAATGGCTAGGATAGTTTAGGGAATTTTCAGTATTGCTTTTAACAGCGTTTGAGTGGTCTATTGAATTGAGTTGACGTGACACATGCCCATGTCTGCTAGCTCATCTGCATGTAGAATTTGCATGCCTTTTAACTTTATTCTATTCCATTACCTTGAATTTGATGCAAAAGACATAATTATTGTAATAATACAAGACAGATCTGTTTTTAATTGAACGTAGCAATACATTAAATATGTCCACAAATCAGAGATCAAAACGTAGCAATACAATTAAATATGTCCACAAATCAGAGATCAAAACGTAGCAATACAATTAAATATGTCCACAAATCAGAGATCAAAACATCAATTAGGTTGTCACAGAAATGAAGACATAGCAATGATAGATATACATATTTCACATTTAAATACAAGATAGTATATCACATTTATGATTACCCTAAACTAAATGAAAAGATTAAAACATAAATTTCATTGCTATTCATTTCTTAAATTGTTGCCATTAGTAGACATAAGTGACATTTTCACTAAGGCGAAAAAAAATTTGTTTTATTCCACTGGTTTTAAAATGTACTAAATGACTGTTTCTATATTGGAATACCAGTATATGAGGATGAATTTTTTAAAATGACTTTCCCAGTTCCATCACTTTGTGAATTACTTGTATCCATTTGCATCCATTTTTGTTTTATTACATATGAAGGGGATAAATATACTTTTCATATAATAGGACAGAAAACTAAAATGTTATATCATTTCAATAGTACAAGTAGTTCTGCCAGGTGCCACCAGTTTTTTTTTTTAAAAAAAAATATCCCACTCTCCCACACCTCACACCCTCCAGTTCATAAAATTGTTTGCTGGTATTTTTTCCCATTTGATGCATTAGAAGACTTTGACCATGATATCTATTAACCAACTTTACCAGAAACTACAAGTAGCCAACAGCTATGTGGCTGGTTTACATGGCTACAGCAACAAGTATGTCTTCATTTATTAAACCATGCATATAAATGGGGACATTTGAAAAATGATTATTAAATGTGACACAAAATGAATTTAAAAAATTCTGCCAAGTGGTCATCTTATTTTAATAAATTTCTCATTATACCATATATGTTCATATAGACCCTGAATTATATAATCCACATGTGGTCTTTCTTGTATCAAATTGGAATATAATATCATTGCTCTTGACAGAAAATGTGTTAATCATATCCAGCACAAACAAACTAATCCTTGTCCACCTATAATTGAAAAAGGCTGTTTATAAATTATGTAACCTACTGCAAATTTTTAAACTTAATATAAATGTTGGAATATACAATAGATATCTAAACCTGATATAAATGTTTACTTAAAAAGAAACTGATAAGAACTATTGGCCTTTTAGAAATTACATGCAAATTGCATACATTTTATATTTTCAGTATTAAAATATATAATTTTTAGGTTTTTTTCCATTATATTTTTTCTATACATTGCGTTTTTATATTTTGTTGATTTTTGCAACTTAAATAAAACTACTTTTTAGTAGACATTTCAAAATACCTGCACAAAGTTAAATAAAAATATAAATCTTCAGTTTTTGCACTGCAACTTGGAAAGACAAATTTATCCTTCTGAAATTTGACTCAAATTTTTTTGTACATTTCATTTTTTTTTTGTTGATTATTTTTTTTTTCTT
Organism: Potamilus streckersoni; assembly: GCA_016746295.1. Taxonomy (NCBI): domain Eukaryota; kingdom Metazoa; phylum Mollusca; class Bivalvia; order Unionida; family Unionidae; genus Potamilus; species Potamilus streckersoni. The sequence continues at coordinate 767,893 of JAEAOA010001816.1, forward strand.
TCTCATAGCTATAAAATAATTAAAATATGCAATTTAAACAGTGGTTGACATGTATGATATAAACTCAGGTGCAATTACAATATACCTTAGGATTTCCAACAATGAAATTTATTAAATATTTCCTGCATAATTCATCAGAACCACAAGTTAAAACTCAAGTTCATACAATTTAAAGAAATGTACATTTATTTTATACATCTGAATTAGTAGATATTTAATTAAAATATATTTCATTACTTTGTAATCTTGGCCATCCACCAAATTTGAAATGCATTTACTGCCTTTGATGCTGCTTGGTTATCAGTATTTTGCTCGCATTTTCTCCATTAGTCTACAGTATTTTCTTCCATTGCTCTATGTGTAAAATTGATACTTCTAATGCCAAAGTTAAGGCAAATATTGCTGACCGCCTAAATGTTTCATTCAGTTGATTGTGACAAATCAGTTTTACAGATTCCCTTCATGTAAGAGCCTGTCTGTAGGTTTTGGTGGAACTTGGGGGGAAATGTCTGCAATAACTTTATGCTTTTGTATTGCAGTGCATTAATAGAAGCTATCCTGTTCATGTGGTGACATTTGTCAAATTTTAGTGCCAGCACAGTACTAAAAGTTCTGATGTCAGCAATAAAAGCAAGGACAGTCAGCTGCCCAGAAACATATGGTGGTGGGGGGCTTGATCAAAATGTTATCAAAGATTATTTATTGTGAGAATTTTTTATAATGAAAATAACAAAATATAAGACTTGATATAATTGAAAATTTTATAATATTGACCGAACTTTCTGGACAAAAATTAACGTTTTTAATGATACAACAAGCAAGATAAAAATTGTATGTTACCAATTTTTATTGTGATTTTCTTAAAATAGAGGGTCATTTTTTTTTGTATTTTTTTAGTTTTTAAGAATGCCCAAGTTTGTATTATAAGCAGATTTACAAGTTATTAGAGGAGTGATGTACCAGATTTACTAAGTTCATATTAAGTCATATAGTTTTATTGTCTCCAGTGAAAGACCATCTTTCTTTGGTGATCTTTTCACAGTACCATGTCTGTATTAATATTTAGAAAATATATAATTCATTGCAGCTTGTCGGTGAATATTTAATGAGCTCAAGAGAACAGACAGAATTGCAAATCACAGCTTGTCGCCTTTTGTTGGCTGTTCTACCGGGATTGGAAACATCTGTCATTTTTGAAGATCCTGTAAGTGTAAGCTGACCACATGATTGTCTTTCATCTGAAAGGGAATATGCACTAGTTTCCTTGATTATAAACTAATGTTTTTAAAGCAAACTGTATACATACCAAACATTAATGAAATTTATGCATTCAATTAAATGAAGATTGTAAGCATGTCATTGTTAACTTAGCTCATATAAAACATACATTTTTAGAAGGTCTATCCACATTTTGGAATAAAAGCAATGTCCTTATTTGACAAGAATCGACGTGTCCATATTTGACAAGAATCCATTCATTACTGAAATTGTAATGGAGAATTTCATAGTGTCCTTTATTAATGGTGACCTCATTAATTAAAGCTAGTGGAATGGTGAGCAGTATGTCCATGTGAATGTACTCCCACCTTAGTGCCATCATACCCCTACCCCAGGATGTAGAGACACTCTTACTCTTGATGTAGAATCACCCTTATGCCATGATGGAGATGACTGTAGTTTACACCCAAAAAAACCCACCACCCGTGCCCTAGTGGTTAGAGATGCGCCTCAAATGCAGTAGGTCAAGGGTTCGATACCTGGCTGAGTCATACCAAAGACTTCTAAAAATGTTACTAACAGCTGCCTCACTTAGTGCTCAGCATTAAGAGGTTAGTGTTAGGACTGGTCGGCTTGGTGTTAGGATAATGTGACTGGGTGGGATATCATGCCACTTGTCTGTTGCATGATGCCCCAGTGCTAGACATCACTATAAACTACCACACTGCAGACATCTTAGCGATATGACTGAAAAATTGTTAAAGATGCATTAAAAATCCAAACCACACACATGTGCACACACAAAGACCCATAATTTTCTAAAATGTGCTGGCACAATGATTAGTCTTCCTGCTTTATTTTTAAGATGACTATAAAAATATATCTACTAATTCTCAGCAGTACACCAGTAAACAGAGTTCTTCTATATCCACATGAATACACAGTTGTAATCCTTTGTTTTTAAATCACTGACACTTGAGTAACTCCTTTAAGTGCACATTGATAAGCAAATTAAAGTATGGATATTTGTTTTTTATGCATTCAGAAACTGACATATCAAGGAGATTGAAGGCACAAACACCATCATCATGAAGGCTTAGATAATTTTAGTTACTAATTAAAAATGATGTTACTACATAATGATATAAAAGTTGAAGTTGTCAAAACTACTGCATACAAGCAGCCATATACCAACAGAATTTAGTTTTCCAGTGCGACCAAAGCAACATCCAAATCTGCTTGTATCATCTCTTTTTTAGGAAATGATTGTAACACGATTCTTTCAATGGGCAGAGACAGCAGAGGATCCATTGAGATCGTATGCCACAGGTCTTTTGGCAGGTGCCATGGAACTGCAGGATGTGGCATCTAATTTTAAGGAGAAAAATGCTTTTCTAGTAAGTATAAGCAGATCTCTAGATTTGCTCTAGGATTTTTCACTTAGTGACAGTTTGATGTTAAAAGTTTCGGCATGTTTTATTAGTAGGTTACATGAAAAATGCTGAATTCTTGAATTTTCCACTGCCCATTTTTGGTTTTATTAAACATCAGCCGTAACACATCATTTACTTGGAGTTTATTTAAATCCAACTTGTACTCTGCTAATTATCTCTGCAAATCAAAACCATTGTATTTGATGCTGAATTATTCATTCATGCATATTGTTTTATTAGAAATGAAATATCAATATAACTTTGCGTATATGTTAAACATTTGTTTCTCTTTGATATTCCATAGAAATTTTTTTGAATTATTTGGAAAAAAATGTTTGTTGCTGTCAAATAAGCTTTAGATTATGGGTCCAAACCACTACTCCCAGATCTCATGGGTATTTCTATAACTTTAAGAGAGCCATGAACACCAGACTTGTGTGTCTTCTTCATTGCTCCCATGACTGCTAGACAAGCTTTAAAAAATTTCTTCTGAAAAATGGCTGAACAGAATTTGATGTATTTGACAGAAAGTGTCTGGATTTGTAGACATTTCAGATTTGTAAATTTTGTTGCCGCTACTGAAAATATAAAATTTCACCAGATTTGGCAAAAAGCATCATAGAATGATCCCTCAAATTTTATCAGCCATCAAATATGGCTACTGTTACTAAAATAAGAAAATCCTTTAAAAATGTTGAAAAAAAATTTGGAAGTCAGAAATTTTTAGCATGGATAAATTTTAAAAAGAAATTGCCAAAGATGGAAAACTTTGAAACAGTAACTATAAAACCACTAAACAGAATTTGGTATTATTTGACAGAAATTTATATGCATGAAACCAATATACAATCAGATTTGCTCACTAGTACTAAAAACAAAGCTTTTAAACAGTTTTTCCAACTTGAACAGATATTGATTGACACAACTTGACCAAAAATAGCCTGGCATGATGACTTTTCAGGTTTGTACAAATGTTGATGATTCACCATCAGGTACAGCTGTTTTATTAAAAATAGAATAAAAATAATGTCAAACACTGAATATAATTTGAGCACTCTTGATATAAAGTCATGAAAACCTTTCAAATTTATGAAATTGATACCAATCTGTGATCACATATGGCTCCTATTAGTGAAAATAGCAAAATATAAATGACTTCATTCCCAAAACTGCTCAACTCAGTTTTGTCAAATTTGACCTCGTGTATTTGGGCAAAAAGGGCATTCAGTTTTCTACTACTGATTATAATGCACCATCAGTCACTAAAGGAATAAAACCTTATCTTTTTTAACACTACAGACCAGTAAAGCAGTCAAGTAAATGAAAACCCTGCTGAACACTGCAGACTGGTATTCCAGTCTCACATACCTGTCTCATTTTGAGAATATATGAATGTGCAATCTATTGAGAGCTCTGTTTTGATTGGCACAGCTCAGAAATCATTCCTCATATTCTAATGCAATTTGGTATGAACATTATCGCATAGATCAAGATAGGTTTTTTAAGGATTTAGTTTTGCCAGCTCTATTTTTAATGAAGTTATGGCCCTTGAAAAATAACTTTTACCACTTGATACCACTTGGTATGTTGCTTAAAACTTCATAGGTAAAAGAAAACCCAGTTAACAGATTCTGGTGCAGCTCTGGTATGAACATTTGTCTCATTAACCAAGACAAGTCATTTGTTTTTTTAGTTTTGTCTGCTCAATTTTGGATTTTGTGCATGTTGACAAGAAACTGTTTAACATTGGATGTTGCTATAACTGGTGTAACTCAAAAACATACATGTGTCTTTATGGACTCTGTTCTTCTCTATTTTGGACAGAATTATTTCCTAATCAAACTTATTGTTGTCTTCACATGCATACCTGTGATGTTGTTTGCAGTCAGCATTGCTTATGAACCATTCAACCTATTCTAATAGAATTTGATATGAACATTGTCTCTTATGATGTAGATTTTGTCTTTGAGACCATTTTTAAGAGATTTAAAGCCCATGTCAATTAATTTCATAGCCTTATTGAGCTCTTGCTGTTAGAAGCTCTGTTCAGTAACTGTGTAGCATATTCTAATTCAGTTTGATGTGTATATTGTTTCAAAGAACCTTGTCACATCTACCTCATTTTTAAGAAAGGTATGGCCCATATCAATCACATCACAGGGGCCCCGAGTGGCCGAGTGGTCTAAAGCGCTGTCCGTTACGGATCACTGCCATCTCACCTCTGTCTGTGTGGGTTCGAGTCTAGGATTCGGCAAATGTGGATATGTGAGAAAGCTTGCCAGTAGCTTCTCGTGGGTCGGTGGTTCTTTCCGGTGATTTCCCGGTTTCTTCCTCCACCATTAAAACTGGCCGCCATGAATAGCCTATCATGTGCTGAAAAATGGCGTTAAACCCAACAACAACAACAACAATCACATCACATCTCTTTACATCAAAAAATGATGTTGTTTGCTATGGGCCTTGTATGATTGGGACCACTGTATTTATTGTGGTAATATATAGTGATAGCATATGTTCTCTTTAAGATTATGTTTTTACTCATGAGTTACTGCAAGTTGAAAGATTGCTAATTTCTTCTTTTTGTGATTGGAGAATATGAATAAATTTGTATTGATGATAAGGTAATAGAAAGTAAATTGTTTGCTGGATTCTCATATTCTGCAGTTATAATTGAATGCTACTTCACAACTGCAATTTTTAAAAACAAATCAGTTTATATTTTAGCTTATAGTTGCGATCAGCCAGAATAGATGGCTTTGATCTTGATAATTTGATAATTGTAAATAATATTCCTTAATAATTCTTGATATCACTAATTGACAAAATTCAATTTTAAAAAAGATTTCCCTAATTTTGCAGTGTATTTGACAATGTTGCTCAGTACCCTAACATTATTTTTATTGCAGGTTCCAATCATGCTCAAAAGATTACATGAACTTCAAGCTGAGACAGAAAGGGAGAATGAAGAAAAACAAAAAACAAAGGATGGAGCTGCAAATAGGGAGGAACAAGAGGAAGAAGATGATGATACAAGATACTTTTCTATGTTCAGTCGCCCTACACAGTGGCTTTTTACATCTCCAAAAATGACTGCTGCTCTAGAAGACAAGGGAGGCAATAAACAGGAGGTGGAAAATACTGAGCATCAAATGTTTGAACAGCAGCAGAAGTCACAGATTCAGATCAAGGAACCTACATCAAAAGGAGGTTCAAGTTCAGATGTGGTACAACCTAAAGAGACACAATCAAAAGAAACTGTATCTGATTGTCTGGTAAAAGACTCCACCTCAGGTACCACTACTGTTTCTGATTCAAAGGTTAGCGAAGGTATTGTGGGACCAGCGAAATCGGTTTCTTTCATTTGCAGCTCTAGTACAATCAAGACAGACTCTTGGGCTGAAAGTTCAGTTACTCCAGACTCAAACACTACATATAGCAGCATATGTACCCTGACATCAGAATCGATTGGTTCCAGTGCTCTTGCGTCAGAATCTGGAACCACAGCCTCTGATTTCCAGGAATTAGAATCTGTCTCTAGTCATGCTCTTTTAGATAAGGTATCCTCTGCAACTAGCCAGGCAGAATCTCGTAAAACAAATTCAGATATAAGTGTAGTTGTTAAATCTGGAGAGAATTCTGAAACTAATCAAACAGGTTCACCCCAAAAAGATGAAAAGATTAAAGATGACATGCCACAAACGAGTATGCCAGATGTTGCACAAGATGGTTCAAGTCCTGATAAAAGTTCAGTGGTGATTAAAGAGAAAATAGTTGAAAATGGCAAACATGATGGTTCGGATGTGAAAGTTGTTTCTGAAAACAAAGAAATGTCGCCTTGCACCTCCAAATTTGAAGGCAGTACTACTTTATCAAAGGCAATGAAAAGGCGGTTGTCTCCAGGTTTCAGTAATGAAGACCTCTTCAGCTTGAAAAAGCAAAAAAAGCAAGGTCACAGTGACAGTTTCCTTAGTGAGTATGACCATATAGGAAGTAGGAATAATTACCTTTTTAGTTGAACAAAGCGTAGCTCATTTTAAAAAATGTAAATAAGCTCTCTAGTATTAAAAGATATTTACTTGATCTCAGTAGGAAGATTAATGTGAGTGTAAGATATTGAATCAGTCTTATTTGATTTATGTCCAAGGAATAACACTAAGAAATATTATGCTTGTTTCAGGTAGTGATTACAGTAACAGTTCCTGGAATCAGCTGCAGCCATATGTGATAGGATCATACAGCTTGGATCCTCTAACCACAACAATGAAACAGAGGCTCATTTTGCAGTACCTTTGCCCCATGGGTGAATACCAAGAGGTTGGTTGTGCCATCTTTTTGTTTTTACCTGATGTCCAAAGTTTTTAGTCTCGACCTTTGTATGGCCTACAAGCATGTAAAGAAAACAACTGCCTATGATTGCTGGTAACAAATAATTTGTCTTTATAGATATCACTGCAGCTTAAAATTGAAGTCACATGTAGGTCAAGACTATATATCTAAAGTTGGTAAGATAAATATAGAGAAAATTTCATGTACCATACATACTCAATTATAAGTCTATTTGACTTAAGTCAGTCTCCCCACACCACTTTTATCAGGGCTGGAATAAGCCAATTTCTCATGGATACTTCTAAAAGTTTGAGTGTATTTTGCAAGTAAGATCTTCCTAAAAGGGCGACTTGGTGTCAGCAAGTCAGTTGCACATTGGTAAAATAAACAAGCTCGGCTAGATAGATTGATAGATATGAAAAATAATAGAAGCAATGTAAAGTGCAATTATATTATTTAGTGGAATGTGTCAAGATTATTCTACAGCTTACAATTTTTCCTAATAAAATACATTAAAATCCATAATGCTTGACATTTTAAATCCATCATATGATAAATCCAGGGCAATAGTGGCATAAAGTAAAATTATTAAATTTACTATTTTTATAAACTGCAAACAGTTTGAGGTTCCAGCATTATATCTTGCTAGTGCCTTACATTAACATACATAATGTTTATAAAAATTATTTTTATGTGTATCTGTCCATCTGTCTGTCTTGTTTACTCACACTAATTGTTTAAACATAGTTTGGCAATCTGACACATAATTGAACATTATTTGGTAGTTGAATTGTTTATTGCATGTAGATATACATTTCAAAGATTTCTTTTTGGGGTCCTATTTTAGTAGATTTATTGCCATTGTTACATCAGTTTGAAATCTGCATTACAGCTGATTCTGGTAATCATACTGCATATTCTGACTTAATTTTGTCTGTACATTTTTTCCTAGATCTAGATGGGTATGTTATGGGTTATTTTTAACTACATTTAACTGCACATTATTTCATAGATCTAGGTGTGGGTTTTCTTAAAGTCTGATTCCATTCAGATACTGTTACAGATTTTGTCAATCAGAATCATATCTTTACATGGGAATGTTGCTTGTGACTGACATAGCATAATATTATTCAAAATATTTTAGTGCAATCGGGTAAAGTTTCATACAATTTAATAAGATTGTTGTCTCCTTCACCTAGAGATGCATTTTTTTTGTTTCAGGTACTGTTTAAAACAGTTATGACCCATTTTAATCAGTTCCATTTTGAACAGTGTTAAGTTCCCTGTTGAACAACTTCTTATTTCTGTTTTGATATTACCTGTACCCGAAGAACTTTGGAACCAATAAATATAATCTTGTGCAGTTCAATAAGAATGTTGTTTCTTAGACCTAGATGTGCATTTGTAGTATTCTGTCTCGTCTTCGCTGAACAGAGCTTTTAACTCATTTTGATTCGCTTCATATTATACATGGGGTGTTAACATTAATTAGCATAACTCAAGTATCATTTAAAATGTCCTTTATATTATTTACAGAGTTATGGCCCTTGTCAATCAAGTTTATGTCTTCTGATTCAATTTGATGTGAATAGTGTTTCATAGATCGTGACATGCTTTTATGTTGGTTTAGTGTTGTTTATTTTGGTCAGAATTATAATTTATTTGTCACTGCCTTTTCACAAAATGAAGGTGACAAAGTAGCTGCATTTAAGTCTGTTCATCCATCTATGATGCTTATATTTCTGCCTTATGATTTTAATCCCTTTTGAGATAGGAATCAGACTTTGTTTACATGTAAATTGTCATCAGAAGGTTTTTAAGGTCTTTGGCTATCCTGCCTTCACAGGACAGTCACCTTTCATTAGATCAGTATTTAAGTTTTCTTGCACACTTCTCTTTCCACTGTTTAAGTTTTAAACCAGCAGAGATTAAGAAATTAAACTTATGATTTTTTTTTTTACTTTAGAAGGTGTAAAGTAGTGAGGTGTATGCAGTTGATTTTGGAGTATTGTGTCCTTCAGCAAAAAACTTTGCTTTCATTGCCAAACAAGGCCTAACTAAAGATACTAAATACATTAAAGTTGTATTGCCTTATTAAAATGTCTAGAATGTCTAGATATTATTTGCTCTGTACTGGTCATAGACCAGAAGAGCTTATGTGATTGCCTGCTGGTTGATAATCTGTCATCCATGTCTGTCTGTTAGCAGTTTGTAATCACTACTGAACTACTTCAGGGATTGCCATAAAATTTGCACACACATTTATCCCATAGTCTAGTCCTATTCGACAATTGAACCACTGTGACATCCATCTTGAAGATCTTTTTATTGCTACACCTCCATAATGGATGGTCATAGCCATGGAAGTTTAACTAAAAGACAAACTTCTTATGATGTCTAGTAGGTACTAAATAAAAAGTCTGACATTCAGTATGACCACCACAACTGCCATCATGAAAATCATTTTATAATGTTAACCCACCTGCATGATTAGATTATCATATGGTTTTAACTGAAAGACTTTTTAGGATGTCTTGTTGATCTTAAATGAAATGGATACCTATGAAATGGATACCTATCTTAAAAATACTGTTTTTGCATCATCTAGAAGGAAAGTCACATCAGAATTTGGTTTTCACCAGAAGGCTTATGGAGTCTGGTTGATATTCAATGAAAATGGTGTGATCTGACATCCACCATGTAAGCTATCTTGAGAATTTTGTTACTGCTTTCCTAAGAGGAAAAGAAAATGTATGGTTCTTTTAACCCAAGCTTGTCTAATTTAACGGCCCAGACTCTACAACTTTTTATCAAATAGGAATTAAAACAATTGCTACAAACAATTGCCCAGTTGTTCACTCCTGAACCATGATCTTTTTAGCAGAAAAGAATATATTCATGCTCAAATTTTGTGGGCAAAAAAATCAAGAACTTAGTTTGATTTCATTATATGAGTTGGGACACAAATATCCAGAGGTAAAAGAAATAAATCTCAGTCAACATGCAAACATTAAAGGACTAACACTAACCAGCATGTATGGATTTGTAAATTTTGGATTGCATATTGTTGTATCAGTAATATTTTTTTTATTTAGTGCCTACTTTATTTCATTGATCAATAATACATAAAAAAACATACCAATTCTTATCCAGATGTGTAAATAGGTTTTCCACACTCAGACGTACATGTCTCTAGCATCATTCTGAATGAAATCTCTTGCGTGTTTTCAGCGATATATATGATCAGGATGGTCATCTCCAGTGAGGGTAATGCACATTAATTTGGAATAATACCATCTTGTGGTGAATTGTACAATAAAATGCACATTAATTTGGAATAATACCATCTTGTGAGGAATTGTACAAGAAAATGCAAATTAATTTGGAATAATACCATCTTGTGGTGAATTGTACAAGAAAGTTTAAATTGTTTCCTACCAAACTGTCATTTTTGGAAGTGTTTGAACGCAATAAAATATGAAACCAACGGCAAACAATCACTTCAGGTGCAGATGTTTTTCAATATTCAATTCTGATTTAAATGTTTCTGACATAAATCATTTCCTTGTAGCCCATGGCAAGTTTAAATTAGAAAATATGATGTGATCACACAAGACAGACAAAAAATTGTTTGAAAAATAAATCGGTACCTATCTTCCAACCCAGCATTTTTTCTCATACTGGAACAACACAATATTATTTTTGTGGCCCAAGAGGAATGATGTCAGCATGAGGATTGGACCAGAAAACTAATTATCATATCTAGTTGGTCTTGAATGAAAAGAGTGCAGATGTGGCATCAATTATAGCAACCACAATGACAATATTGAAAATTTTCCTGAATGGATGATCATATCAACATAGTGTTTTCACACATTTCTTTTAATGGTGTCTAATTTGTCTTAGTGACTAGGGTTCAGATAAGGCTGCCACAATGGCTAATTTGAAACTTTTATCATTTAAGAATATCCTATATGATTTCAGCACTTAGCAGTTAAAAAGAAATGGTCTTGACCTGAGTTCTTAGAAACTCACTTCAGACAGTAAATGTGTGTCAGTTCCCTCAGGGGACTCTTGGTAAAATAAAAAAAAAAATTTGATAGACTTGGACCAATTCTGACAGAAAGCACCCTAGCACGAGGAACTTTTGATGTGACAAATGATGATATGCCATTAGATTTTATTGCATAATATATGCTTTAAAATAAATTTCTGCCTTCAACATACTACTGATCAAAATGTTTTGGTCAACTGCTCTTAAATTTGGCTGCTAGACATGCCAGCCAGGTGAGCAATCTTGTTAATAGATTGCTATGTTACTCAATACAGATTAGGGTCCCCTTGCCATTATTGTAAGAGTTTTACTTTTTGCTTTGCAGTTCAAACAATGTTAGGAAGATAAACTATTTTATATAAACCTGTAAATGTAAAAATGTTCAGGTTCCATAAAAGGTATATAAACTGAAAGATAAAAATATTTTAAAAAATCCTTAAATTGAAAGATCCTTTCTAAGAGTTGTGAGGGTTCAATAGGTAGTATCAGACTCAGAATTCACAAGTCTCTGCTAATGCCAATTACTTCGTACTTGTCTGCATCAGAAAGACATATATATGCTGAAAGTTCTTCTAAAAATCAACCCAAATTTGCTTCATAAAGGTTCTTAACTGAGTCCACATACGATGCAAATTCTCTCTCACAGGGTGGAAATTTATACTCTGGACAGCAATGTATTATGCTTTCTGTGGACACTGGCAGGGTATGTACTTGGAATGTTTCATAATTTGGGAGGTATTTTTTAAATGGAGATGGTACTCTACACTCATCACTATAATGGGCATAGTGATGGATGTGGAACAGGTGGGAGTATATTTATAGAATCAAATTGCTCACCATTCATCTACTTTAACATCATGGTCTTGTGATTTTGCTCTTTTCAAGTCATCAATGATGTTACAAGGGATCTTTTTGAAAAACTTTGAAAACATAAGTTAGAGAGCTGGTAGAGAACTGTATGACATCAGAATGAATTGCATGCACAAATTGCATTCAGTTACAGAAGTGTGGTATGATGGTTCAGTATAGTATAGATTGTGTTTAATGGTTTATGGCACAGTAGCACATGAGCCAAGATATGTGAAGTACCTTGCCCAATAGACACTGCATCCAAGCTATGTGAAGTATCTTGCCAAATAGACTGCAGACTTTGTAAACTTTCTTCCCAAAAGTGAGTTTTTATTTTTTCCATTGCAGCTGATAAGTGCAGCCTTTGAACACAGAGCATTAGATCTTCTTTTTTTCTACATCAACCTGAAAAAGAATAAAGATGTTCGGCTTGCTTTTGAAGCATTGAAGGTAAGGCATGTAACAGTTAATTATTGGAATAGCAATATATAGCTATACAAACAGGAAAGGGTTACCTATTTTGCATTTTGTATTATTTGTATGATACTAGAAATTAATATACTGATATTTATGTAATCATTCCATAGTTGCCAAATTGCTTTGTTAGATGCACCCATGGTTTTCAAGAGATGATGAGGCACAGTGTATGTGCCAGAAGATGTAAATATGTATTTATACTGCAACTTAGTTGCAGTTTATAATTTATGGAAGCGCATTTCCAAAACGTAGGCTCCAAGAATTTATCTCAAATGTCCATTCAGGGGTCAACAGGGTTCGTAGGGAGCCTACAAAACCTAAAATAGCCTAATATTTTATTTTATCCTAAAAATCTTTTTAAAAAAAGCCCTGAAATTTTGATGAGAAACCTTATAAATTAAAAGAAAATCTGAAAAAAATCAACAACCCAGTAAAACCTTAAAAATCTTAACAGTTAAAAGGTAACTTAAAGTTTTTATACGAAACAGTAGGCAGTGCCTTCCCCCCCCCCCAAACTGCACCAGAAATCAACTACAGCTATCTTACATCCAGGTTATGAGTAACTTATACATCGGGTTTATCCTGGCTTGCAGTAATGGCAAGCAAGACACATTTTCAAATTAGTTGGCTCTCTAAACAGCAGTAGACTCCTTGGTTGGAAAAAGATGAAGATGTGTTTGCTGCTAGATGTAAATTGTGCAAAAAATTGTTTAGTATGAGATTAGGTGAAAGTGGCTTACAATACATACAAAAGGAATAGAACATCAAGCGAACGAGAAGAGCATATCTTCCACTTTCGACTTGAAGAAAATCTTGACTGTGAGTATAAATATACTTTATTTAGTCTGTCTTTCTCTCTATCTGAATTATAGCATCAAAAAAAATTTCGCAGAAATCACATTGAATTTTAAGCTGGTCAAACTATTTACCGAAACAAACTATTTACCAAAAGAAAGGAAAATACTGAGAGCAAAAATAAAAACTAGTGAAAAAGTTATGTCCTACACCTCACTATTTTATTATTTTCAAGGTATATATATATATATATATATATATATATATATATATATATATATATAATTACTCTTTACTTTTTTATAAATTTGCTTTATCATCATTATTATCTGAAACTTAAGAATTTATAAGGGTATTAAAAGGGAAATAACACTGTCATAACTGTAACAGTAAGCTTACGTTCCAAATTTTAAATTTACAGTTTATATATAATTATTCAAAGTGTTTACCTTTTATTGCTATTATGGTGGACTCGATTTAAATTAATAATGATATATTATTATCAATTTAGAAAAGTAAATCAAATTTGTGTTGAAACTATTCCAACATTAAGCATTACATTGTGGTACATGTATACATGTGAATGTATAGAATGTACCAGCAGTATAAAAATTATTGCATGAAAAAAGCAGAATTAAATTATAATAAAATAATATTTAATATATATAAATGTAAAACTTAACTTGTTTTTTTTGTCTTTTTCTAGCATCAACAGTCTGATTCAGGAAAGGTATTGTTACAAAATCCAAATCCTTAACCATCTTGTTCAGTAGTGTCTACAACCTCAGCATCTATGCAAGACCATGTAGCAAAAGAAGACACATTAAAGGCAGAAATTATTTTGACAGTGCAAACAATAGATAAACACTGCAGCTTTTCATCAAATTCTGGAATAGCAAAAGTATTCCAGTACATGTTTTCTGATAATACAGTTGCCAAAAAGTTCAGTCTTTCAGACAGGAAAACATATTTGGCTTCATTTGGATTGGCTCCATATTTTACATCTCTTTTAGAGGATCTGATAAAATGTGAAGAGTTTGTTTTGCTCTTTGATGAGAGCATGAATGATGTCCTTCAAACTTTCTTGGTCATTGTACTGCCTCAGATATGGTCTCAGCATTTGACTCTGTGACAGCAAACCTGAATTTGAACCATTTGATTCAGTTATCTATGGATGGGCCAAATGTTAATTGGGCTTTTTAAAAGAAGATTGATTCTGCTCTGACCACTGAACATGGCATCACATTATTAAATGTAGGAAGTTGTTCCCTTCACAAGGTCCATGGAGCATGCAAGAAAGCAATGGATGCTGTTAACTGGAAATTAGATAAAATTCTGAGATCCCTTTTCCAGCTTTTTCATGACACACCAGCAAGAAGAGAAGATTTTGTTAATGTTACTGGTACTTCCACCTTTCCTCTTCAGTTCTGAAAACACAGGTGGTTAGAGCACACCACCATTGCTCAGAGGGCTTTAAATCTGATGGAACCTTTAAGAAAATATGTTGGTGAAGTAATGAAATCAGGTGTTTCTGACCCGAAGACCGAGTTTTTTAAGATCGTGAAAGAAGCTCTTTTGAAGGATGAATTTTTGGCACCAAAGTTGGCATTCTTTATTTCACTTTACAAGCATGTTGAGCCCTACCTTACAGAATGCCAAACTGATGCACTGATGCTACAATTTGCTCATCACGATCTAAATGCTATTGCAATAGGCCTTCTGAAAAGGTTTGTTGTCCCAGAAAAGATTGAGGAAATCAAAAGAACAAAAGACATTGTTATATTTCAAGTAACTGACAAATTAAATCATGTAACCAGACACAAGGTTGCTGTTGGATTTGTAGAAGAGTCTATGATTAATGAACTAAAAAAGGCCAAAAAAGTGAATGAGCTACAAATCTTAGAATTTAAGGATGCATGCAAAATTATTCTTGTTTGTTTTGCTGACAAATTCCTTACTAAATCTCCACTTCACTATGGTTTAGTAAAATGACATGGCATGTCTTGACCCTGCTGCCATTCTTGAAAGTAAAGCACAAGCAGAGGCTAAATTGAAGAGAATCTTGCACTCATTAGTCAGCAAGAGAAAGTTCAATATCAGTTGTTGTGATGCTGTTCTTAATGAGTTTTCAGCATTTGTTGACTCGGCCTTTAGCAATGAATCACTTGGAGCTTTCTCAAGAAAGACAGAATGTGTTTACACTTTTCTCTATGACAGGCTTGCTCATCAGCAGCAATATTCCAGCCTTTGGCAAGTTGTGAAGACCTTATTTCTCTTGTCACATGGGCAAGCCACTGTTGAGAGGGGGTTCTCAGTAAATAAAGAAGTTGAATAGATAAATATAGCAGAAATAACTATTGCCAAAAGGATCATTATTGATGCCATTAGAGCTGCTGGTGGAATCAATAAAGTTGAAATAACTCCAAGGTTGCTTATCAGTGCCAGCAGTGCATACAGCAGGTATGAAGTGTTTCTGCAAGATGAGAAGAAAATAAAGGAGACTGAGACAACCAATAGGAAAAGAAAAGCATTGGATGAGGAAATCATGAGTTAGAAAAAGAAAAAAAATCAGCAGTGACTTATGACATAGAAACATTGAACAGTTTAGCTGATGACTATGCATTAAAAGCTGAACATCAGAGGAACATTACTTTCATCAGCACATCAAATAGCTTAAGGACATCTGTGAAAAAAAAATTGGACGAACAGTTGGATCTGGACAAGCAGATTGATGATAAACTAGAAGCATTGAAATATGTCTGAATTTTATATGACACTTTGTGCAATGTATGTTGCTCTGCTTTTGTGTGTATGTGTGTATATATGATTTATCCTTTCAATGCTTTGTTCAATAATTTCATTTATATCTTACCTTGTTGAGGTTGACCATTGTGGAAAAAAGTTCAGGTCATATTATGAAAAATAATATAAAATTGATGAGAATGCTGTTATTTGTGTCCATGAAAGTCTGAACACTATTTCTTTGAACCTAACAAATTGTCAAAAAGGCCTTAAAAGCCTAAAGTAAAAGCCTAAAATTTATAGAACTGAAATTGCTACTAACCCTGGGTCAAGCTAGACTTGAAATTTAGGGAGAAGTGACATTTTCTTTTGGACAGCATAGTGAGAAATAAAAGTTGAATAGGGAGAAGTGGAAGCAAAGCAAGAAATGCAATGTGTGTGGGTTGTTTTTTTTTTTTTGTCAGGCAATTGATACTCAGTTCAAATAACAGCATGGGTCACTGTGCTTTGTTATGCACCTGAGACTGCTTTCAATACCTTGTCAGTTGCCACTTTATTACAGTAATAATATGGATTTCAAACTGATATTGTCAACACTTGTCTGGGAACTATCACAAAATGTTTTGTGACTAGCATCTGATGAATAAATTTTCATAATTGAGTAGGTGTTTGATTATTTCATGAGTAGATAATATTTTAATGTCTAGACAGGTAAGCCAGAAGCAAGCTCATTAGCAGTAACCTGAACAAAGAGGAGACATTATCAAGCTGTTTGTAAACATTGGTGTCTTTGGATGATACCCTTCTGACAAGGTGAAAATTTAATAAAACACGGCTGCATGAGTTGTGTCCTGTTGTGAAATTAATTGGATTCAAGAACAGCCACATGTTACTGGCTCATATTAGTAAATAAATAGGGAATGCAGCCATACAAAGACTGAGGTTTGTAATTGATGCCGTAAAAAGTCTGCTAAGGTACACTTGACCTGCCTGCATGTTGTGCACTTCATGTGCAGACAGATGTAATTTTTCTGCCTTTGGTCTTATGTGGTATGAGAATTAACAGAAAGCCAATGTGCCTCTTGGGAAGGAAACAAATCCTGCTTCCTCATCTTTACTGAAGACCACCTTCATTCCAATGAGGGATATGGGAAGTATCTGTGGCTTTTTCCAGAGTATGGTTATTGCCATTCCTGCAAAGGCAATGTCTTCTGTAGGACATACAACAGAGACTTTCACCCTAATATCTAAAACAAATCACCCAAAAAATCAACAGAATATGCGCAAATCAATCTGTATAATTGGAAGTTGTAACTTTGATTACTGACATTCAAGTTCATTTAGAATCGGGAGATTTCATTCCATAGACCAGTACACATCCCCACAAATGAGAAAATGTTGCACTGATTATCAAGTACAATTAGTGAATTTGGTTACCCTTCAATGAATTTCAATCTCTGCATTTATTTTCTTGCTTTGAAAAACCAGTATTAAAGCTGCACTCATGTACATTTCTAATGACTGTTTAGGTTTACACTTGCAAAAGTAATAAATCTCTTAAAAAGTGAAAATCTTGGTTTTTCTTTAAGCCTTTGTCTTCATCTAAGGTATCCAGCGATGAACTCCTCACATCAAAATTCCCCCTTCATTTAATTTCCCCTCATTTTTAGAGTAGACCATGAAGATTGTGGTCACTGACGCTTCTTTTGTGAAGCAAGTTGTCAGCTTCTTTGATGAAGGGATTTTCAACACTTATTTTTGTATGGAAGTCACAATCACCTGGAAGAAAGTCCAGCCTTCCTAATGCAAGGTAATTGTGGCCTTTTTGATCTTGAAAACTTCACTGCCATAGGGAAAGGAGACCCATTTGGAGATGGCAGAGGTTTTGCAAGAGCATAGAAGAAAAAACCTTTTAAAGGACAGACTTAGTGCAAAGATACTTTTGAGTGCTAACTCCTGTAGTGGTGTCACAGGATTTGAGAGATCAGTCCGTGGCCCAGACTGAACTAAGTGAAGAAACTACTAAATCAAGAAAGGTTATTAGGTATTCCTCCCAACTGTCAGACCCACTTTAAAGCTTTCACACAAGTTAATCAAAAAGTGCAAGGGAGGCAATCCGGTCCTTACCCTTTTTCTAAAGAGGAAGACTGTCTTAAGGAGTTACACTCTCTCTTTCTTAGTCCATGTTCTTCTGATGTCACAGTAGGTGTGAGAGTGGCTTTATTTTCAAAGACATGGTTGGACCTCAGGATTGATGCTTGTATCCTTTCTTTAATTAGCATTTTCTGGCTTTGCTTCTGGGACCCCACCCCAATTTGGTTCACCAGTCACAGCTTATTCCAAAGGAAAGAGGTGTATATCCTTCAAGAAAGAGCCCAGTATAGAGGGTGACAGATTCCTATGTTGGCATGAATCATCTAATGCAAGACAATTCAACAAAATTCATCCAATGCTGACATTAATTTTCCAGAAGCTGGGACATTTCATTCAACATTGGCATTAATCTTCATCCTATGTTGACATGAATCTTCCTAACGTTAAGGGGGTTTAAACTATGTTAGCTTGAATCTTCCTAATGGTTATTTCTAAGATGCTTGCTCGTCCCATTTAACTTGGTCAAGGTCACAGTCATAGAACATCCACATTAAAGATTAAGTAATAGTTTTTTTCATTTTCTTATTTTTGTAAACTTTTAATTTCTTGTCATCATGCTTTGCATGAATTGATTTGAATTGAAGTCAATTCATTTTATGAAATTCTCTTTCACCCTTATAACTTTGCCGTCAATGTCACCGAATTTATGTGAAGGTTTTGAGTAAAGTATTTTTCATTTGCTTACATTTCCTAAATGCCTGGATGGATTTTCTGTTGACTTGGGAGGAATCATTATAAAGCAAAATTATTTATTATTCACTGGCAACATGCTCACTGGCATTTTTTTTTACCTTAAGGTCAAGATCCAAATCAAAGTTTTGGACAGGTCAAACAAATTTCAGTAGCTTGTATTTTTAATCTCATTGATGGATTATTTTGTTCATACTTTCAATAAATCATTCTGAAACAAAGACAATTTTTTTGCAACATGCTTGCTCATTTTATTGCAATGCTTTGATTGGTGAACATTTAATTGTGTATTATTATTATTAGTCATATTTGATAGTATTTTTAAGCATATTCATAAACAATATAGAGAAAGCTAACCTGAAGCTTTTGTCTTCATGCTGTAACAGATCCCACTCTTGTTAAGTGTCTGTGTGCTTGTAGATTGATTCCATTGATTGAGTGCTCCACATGCAAACCCAAACCTTCTTGTTAATTTATTCTTGTGAAATGCTGGATTGTTTATTATTTATTACAGAAAGTAAAAACGGATCCCACTCCTGTTAAGTGTCTGTCTGTGTGCTTGTAGATTGATTCCATTGATTGAGTGCTCCACATGCAAACCCAAACCTTCTTGTTAATTTATTCTTGCACATACAACTGTATACTCTATACTGTTAAAATGTTTGCCATTTACTTCATTGGGTTTATCTTGTGTAATATGCATGGAATTGCAGTGTTGGTATTCTCAGACTAGTTAATCCCTGTTATTGATTGTTCTCTCTGTATGGACAGCAACTTGTGTTAGATTCATGCAAATATATAAGCTTGTAAATCTCTCAGTTTTCATTCAAGGAATGGAAAAAATTGTGGCTGAATGGCCCTGATCAGTATCACTGGCACTTATAAAATGGATTTTTTTACTTTCTGTAATAAATAATAAACAGTCCAGCATTTCACAGGGCTGAGCGAATATTTTTTTAAACCACTAGTCCAGGACAAGTGGTTTCAGACAATTCAATAGTCCCACCTTTCTGTTCACTAGTCCCACCTTACTTTTTTCTAGTCCCACCTTACTTTCATTGGTTCCAATATGGTAATCACTTGCCGAGATTTGATAAAATGTATGTAATCCATAGGAAAAACAAATGAAAAATATACTACAAAATTATTTCTTAAAAGAATTTAATTTTTTAATAACATTGGTTATTATTCATTTAACTTTTTCAGGTTTGCATATATATGTTTTAGCTAATGGATTTGAAAATTATGTCCATGTATATGTCTGCCACCTGCACCAGCACTAAGCCAGCAGTTGAAAACTGTGAGTTAAAGTCCTCAAGCTTTGGTCCATTTGCAGAAATGTTCATCATGGTGAATTTCCTACTTGTGTCAGTTTTGGATATTGTTTGCAGTAACTGCAAAAGATCTGTCCTTCCGAGTCAATATATTCAAGCCTACAATCAAATCAATTTGGCTGAAAATTTTTTTGTCTCTTAGTAGTGTCATATTTGACAATTTTGTTATTACTGATTGTTGTTTATGTCTCTTTGGAGAAATAGCTACCGCACACTCAGTATCACACCTTACATTTTATGCCTTCATTTTCAAACAAACTTAATTCTCCAAATTGCTGTTATTACCTTCCTTAGGAAAATTGTTTAGCAAACTCATTTGATAACTTCTAAAGTGATCATAACATCAATTCTCTTTTAAATATGAACTGAAACTGCTCGTTAATTATAGTCCAATGCTACATTACTGTTTGTTTGTACCATCCTACCGATTTCAATAACTAAAACATTTCATGTGATAAAAAGTGCACAGAACTAAATCAATTGAATCATTGATTTATAATTTCTAACCTGACTCTGACCAGAATGACACTAATACTAGCATCCACTTGCATCTTTCATACTTAACCGACTTTCCATACTAACACGGCGCTATATTCCAAACACTATAGGGCAGTTTATTTCCATCTGACAACATAATGACGTAATTCATCCTATTCTGTAACTGCCAGATAATTTCGTAAATTACTGTAACGTTCAGTTTGGAATTGCATTCCTTTGCACGCATGAACATATAAATAAAACTGCTTGTTAAATCCATGTAAAAGGCAAATTTTGTTTGTCATTCTTTTCCTTTGCTTGATTTGACACTATAAATATTGGAAGCAGACCACATATCTCATGTACAGCTTTAGTCGCACATACACCCTTTTGCCGAAAATGAACTGGTCCAGGAACTGGAAATAGGTCTCAAGGATGTCCGTTTATTTTATTGAAAACTTCCATTTGGCATGAAATTCGCAGATGTTATGGCCATTTAGGTTAGAAAATATAAATCAATGAATGACTTGACTGAGTTCTTTGCACTTTTTATCATTTTAAAGGTTTTCGTTATTGAAATCAGTAGGGGAGTACAAACAGACGGGTTAATTGACTCTGACTATAGTGTAATTGTTTCAATTCAAGCACAATATCGCACGTGGAATAGTTATAAATTAAAGAATCATTTCTGTCATTTAATCAGTTCATAAAGGAAACCGACACTGGAGTCGGTAAAATACCTATCATTAATTTACACTGACTTGCTGGATTAAAATGGTAGTGAGTCACTCGTTATGATCTAGATTGAGAAACACGTTGCAACAAAACCACTTACAACACTGCTAATACTGGCTTTCTTTAGTTTTGACTTGTTTTGATTTGCCACTTAGCCCAAATTGCAGTGAAGCGGTAACATGATGTAAATGTATACACAAAGAGGGGCTAAATTCAAGTATTCAGTACAACTGGAGGGCATGATAGGCCAAATAAAGGTAGATATACTGATTTAAGCACGAAAATAAGGACTAGCCCAACTTTTTTACAAAGCACTTGTCTCGGACTATCGACTTGGAAAATTTTACTGGCCTGGCTTCAAAAATGACTATTCCGGGACATCAGGCTATGCGATTTGCTCAGCCCTGATTCCATGCCATGGTTTGTGGGTTTAATGCCATATTTTAGTGCATGATAGGCTCAACATGATGGCCAGTATATTTGGTGGAGTATGATCCTGGTATATTTGTGGGAAGAACTGCTAACCCACAAGGCAAGCTTGCTCACTTTAGACCACTCAGTCACCCATGGGCCCTCATTACATGCTTTAAATGAGCCATTTTAGAATCAGACTACTGCAATGGGTTTCCTTGAACACTAAAATGCTTTTGTCACCTCTTCAAGACATGGTTACATTAGTTGACAAGGAAATTGTAACTGAGTTATAGTGTAACTCTACAACTGATTTTAATTATATAATTGTGGAAAAGTTAATATTTATTGCAGAAATTATTCAATCCATGACCCAAGTGCTCAAGGTTCATTATCATCCTCCACTGTCCCAATCTTAACATACTGGGATTTGAATTTCTCATACTCTCTAGAACTTATTAAAGACATTTAAGTCTGCTTTATTTCCTCCCAGTACACTACTTTGAAAAAAAAAATGCAGCACTAGTTTTGTTGAAGATTTCATCTTCTCCGTGGATGTTCTATCCAACATTTGCAAAGGATTCTTTTCCAGTTTCCAAACTAATCAAAATCAGTAAAACATTTCTGACAATCTTATAATTTTTGAATCAACGTTATGAAATTATCAGCATGTAATAAGAAGTCTTGTATTTTGTTAAACTTTCTTTCCAAACAACATTCATCGTTCACTGTAAATGACAGTATTCAACGAAATTTTGATCAATGAATATGGTACTAATGCCTACTTGAGGCACCACAATAATTAAAAAAGAACAATTAAAAAGGTTTTGTTATCAAGTGAAATGCATGTTTTAGTTATATCCTTTAGTTTGGTTTATGTGTAATGATCCTAAATACAATATGCCCGGTTGTATTGAAAAATGTGAAATATGTCATTCTACCGTAACTGCTATGACTTCAAATTTTTCTCTGTGTAAGTACCGACAATGTTTTGATACTGTATTTGTTGTTATCAGATTGATATTTGTTGTTTTGTTGCACTGAATTAAAAGGTAACCTTGTATTAACATGTTAATTCATTTCGTATCAAATAAATGGGGTGGAATAAATTAAAAGTTGAAAGGCATGCAAATCCAACCATGGTAAGAGCTAGCGACTCCAGTTGAGAGACAGGTCATCAAACACTGTCACAATTTTTTCTGTTTTTGGTGAAATTAATATAATTAAACTACTTTAAATTAGAATACTCATTCACAAATGTGATCAAAATTAGTAAGACAAACAAGACAAATAAATAGTTGATGACATAAAATTCTGTTTCACAGATACATTTTATTAATGAGAAGCTTGTATCAGAGTTTGTAGTTAATTTGTAATTATTGAATTGGCACTTGGAGATTTCTTCATGAAAAGAAATTCAGTATTACTTGCAATAAAGTCATTGCATCAATATATACTAATAGAACAAAAATATTGACCTTCGATTTCAATGACAAACTAATTGGATTTTTTTTAAATAAAAAGGATCTTTGACTATGAATTTGAATCAGTAAGTAGTCTGGTTACCTGATTAGTATGTTCCTTGTGTTGCATTCCACTATAGTAGAGAGCAAAGCAGGGAGAGTACAGATCAAGGAAGCAGGTTACTCAACAACAACATTAAGCAGTGATGTAATACACAAAGTTTTTGCATACATGTGATAGTTGTTGAAACCAGTTGGATTGATGTTAACAATCTCAGTGTTTTGACATTTTAAATAAAGGTCATTTTTACATAAAAAAGTAAATTGGTTAGAAAAGGAGTTTTATTGACAATTGTACCCAACATGATTTTAAAACAAGTAAACAGCAATTAAAATGACCTGTGTATTTCCCCTTCTTGGTTTCTTTATGCCCCAAGAGGTTGGCATCATTTCATATTGTTATGGAGGTCCCTCGATGACTTGTGTCTTTCTTATAGTGTAGTCAATAACCCGTTGTGTGCAAGTTATAGAGGGAGAGGTGTATTATATCATATTGCAAAAGGAAAAGCATCTTGTAGGATTTACTTTGAGCTCTACTGGTCAAATACAAAGTGAGCTAGTGCAATGTTCTGTTATCTTTTGTTGTTTAGCTTCACAATTTGGAGAATTGCCAAGAAGCTTTATACAGTTCTTCCAAAATCTAGTTGATCCTAAATAAAAATGGTGCCACTCATACATCCAATATGGCCACCACAGCAGATATATTGAAAATCTTATCACTACTTCTTATGAATGGAGGTGCATATTGACGTAGGCTTTTCATTGAATGCAATATGTCAGTCGGTAATTTGAAAATAAAATGTAGATGTTAAAAAAAGATTTTCATAGTCTTGGCTGCATGTATGGCTATTAAAATAACTGGTATGGTAGACAAGGACTTTCATGCTGTCACCCAAAAGTTTTTCTGTCAAATTTAGTAGACAATGAAGAAATTGTTTCATCAGTGTTTGTATGTATTAATGACTTTTCTTACACATTGTTTGATGTTGTCTTACAGTATCTTGCAATTCTGCTATGCCACAAGAAGTTTGCCATTGAATTTCTCAACCTTGGGGGTGTTCAGAAGCTGCTAGATGTGTATCGTCCTTCCATCTCAGCAACAGGAGTCTCAATGTGTCTCTACTATCTGTCCTACTTTGAAGATGCCATGGAAAGGGTAAGGACTTGCATTGACCTTGTCTGTGTGACTATGTTACAGAAAATTTACTGTAACATCAATGGAAGAGGAACCAGAAGACCAAAATTACAAAATTGAAAAATTTAATGTAAAAATAACCGAGATTGAACATATTTATGTTAGAACTCATTATCCAATTCCAGAAAAAAAGTGTCCTGAATTGAGTGGAATTATGATTGTTATTAGATTGACTGGAAATGAATTTTTCTACAGTATCATAATTTCTCAGTATAAATTCAATGGTTTCATAATTTTTTTGAGGCAGTGTGGTGACAGATGGCAGCTTTATTGATAATAATTATTTAAAAATGATAAGGCAGTCAAATTTTATGGCAATCATATTAATAAACTCTGAATTACTTTCAGATAGCTGAGTGTTGGAATTTTGTGTGATTAAGTAAAATAAATCACTGATTGGTCATTAATATTGATTTGTGTATGGTTCTGGGCTGAAATTATATCTTTAGCTAATTAAGATGATCATACTTTGCCATTTGAACAGCTAGGCCTGTTCTCTTATTTATAAAATTCTGAACATCACAACATCACATCACTTCATTGAACCAGTCTCTTGCTTTGGTAACCTTTGGTGATAATCTAGTCAACTTATTAAACTGACATAAAAAAATAACCAAAGATTACATAATTATACTAGGACTAAAAGTGTATGTGTTATTGTGTTTGTGTATTTTGTTTTCAAAAGCAGCAGGCAGATGGCTTAATAAACAATAAGGTAAGTTTCAATTAGATAGTCAAAAATTCCTATAAAATATGATTTTGAAATTGAGGTTCACCTTGAAAATATTTGTATCAGCACTGGTGGTTGGGGTGTCTCACTATGACTACTTCTGATGTCTAGCAGGTCGTAACCAAATTAGAGTAGATGTGTTGTCCAGTATGTCCACAATGACAGCTATCTTGAAAATTTCGTTATTGCTTCTAGAAATTCAAACTGACATAGAGTTTTCACCAGAAGACTTCTCATGATGTCCTGTTAGTCCTAAATGAAAAGGGTACTGCTTTTACTTCCAGTTAGGTCATCACAGCAACTTGATTAAAATCTTGTTATTACTATATCAATTCCACCCAAATGGCTTGTCATATCACTATGATGTTTTTACTAAAAGACTTCTTATGATATTAAGTTGGTCCTATATGAAAATGGTTTTCGGCACCATTTTTGGCCTCCAATATGGCCACCATGGCAGTCATCTTAAGAATCCTTTTATTGGGTTGTTAAATATATGGTGAAAATTAGGTTAAATCCATTTTATTTTAACAGTGCACATGCTAATTAAAATATGTGTGTTCATTAGGTTTAATTATTATAGTTTGATTATGGTCAGTTTTAATCCATTATAGTTTAACAGTGCAAATGCTGAGTAAAATATGTTTGTTCATTAGGTTTAATTATTAAAATTTTATATGAAGAAGTTTGATAGTAGGACTTAATGTATAAATTTTCTTCATTGTAGGTTTGTCTTCTCCCAGACCATGTTCTCTCTGTTCTAGTCAAGTAAGTACATCCTTGTTTTGTGTTCTTGGTACCCATCCAATGAATGTTGCAGAGTATTATGGATGTTTTAAAAGATTTTTAACAAAACTGTGTATGTGTATTCCTATCAGTCATAAGAAGAATGCCAGAACACTTAATATGCAAATAATATACAAATTATGTGACCAATAAAACACAAAGAAATGTTATAATACATTCAAATTATGCAAAGCCATTTAACTGGAAGCATCAAGTCCAAACTTGTTTGTGTGTGGGCCCCCCCCCTCCAGTGCCAGACTGGTCTTAGACACTCCCCATTACATATCACCAACAGCTTTCTCCTGTCTGTGTGTGTTCGAGTCTTTACTCTGCCAATGTGGGTAGTGGGTATGTAAAAAGGCTTGTCATTAGCTTCCTGTGGATAAGTTGTTTTTCCAAGAGCTTTCCAACATTCTTTCTCACAAATTATACTAACTAGCATGTATAGTATGTGCTGAGAATGGCATTAAACCTAAAACAAAAACAAGAGTTGTTTGTATATTGCTAATGCATTAAGCACAGTCCATGTTCTATGTTAGCACATCTGGTTGATATGAACTATGCTATTGGGATAAAATCTATGTTTCATGCATATACAAAACTGTAATGCTTTATTACTGTGGGAACACTATCAGATAGGCCATTTAATCAAACATAACTTGAATTAGTCTAGTTCCCAAGCTTTTTGTATTCACTAAGCATGATTAGCATCTTTGGAGTCATTGATTTATAGGTTAAAATCACTGTGCTGAAGTAAGTTTGCATTTGCAACAAATTGTGAAAACTGCATTCTGATGTTAAATTGCCTTTATTTTAATAACTGTACATAATACATACACAAACCTGTATAAAAATAATTTGTGTTGCCTAATATTTATTGCAAACATCAGGTAACATATGTAACTTTACCATATTTACATCTGTTAATGCAAATGCAGATAAATATACATATTACCTGTGCATTTCTTATGTATTTCTGTATATTTTTTATGGAAAAAGGTTAGATGTGTGTCAAATAAAATACTTCCATTCTTTTGTGGCTCAACCATAAACAGTCGAACACAGTTATCTCAATTATGACAGGGGTGTCAAACATTTTTTGATATAACTGGGTCCCAAGATATCAGGGTTTAGTTGACAAATGTACTGCAGAACAATACTTATGAGTTTTGTTTTTGAAAACAAATAGCATTGCTAATGCAAAATAGAAATAATAATTCAGACATACCAGGTTTGAGAAAAAAAAGATTAGAGGTCTTCTAAATGAGATTAAGTAACAAGTCATATTTTCACAAAACTTAAGTAACTGTAAGAATGTCAGTGGCTTAAAGTTCTTTTTAGTTCCTTGTGAATAACCTCATTCCTTTAGTAGCCTCATCAAGGTAATTGTTTTCCCATGCTGACCAGAATCTAGGCCAATTTAAGTACATGTACATGTAGGACTGTACTGTTTTAATTCAGCAGATGCGATTTGATTCCATTTTTTCGTGTGCCCCATTTATTCCCTATCTTACATAAAGATTCATTTCATCTGTGATGAGATGCAAGAAATCCTAAAAAAGATGTCCTTAAATAATCTATAGGCTTGATTCTCCATTAATTGTCACCTGGAGAGGAACCATGTTCAGAATCTAGTTTTCTTGTTTGTGTCTATTGTCAACATGCATTCATACATTCATAATACTTCTATGATAAATATAAGGTTAAAATTATGAGATAATGCTTGTTCCTGGTCACATTGTACGAGTTGAAATTTGGTTTCACAATTATTCATGTTAAGCTGTGTAAGCAGTTGCTTACTTGAAAATACCTGACTTATGAGACAACAACCACTCTAGAAGACATTTTTACTTGATATATTTCAGTAACCTGACATTTTAATATTTTGAGGTGATGATTAGAATGAGTGTGGATGTTGAAAGTAAGAGTACTATGTAGTAGCAGAGATGATGCCAGGATATTTGAGTTCATCAGTTACCAAATTTGTTGTATGAATTCATGTGCTTGGAAAGGAGTGATGCAGGAGATTAGTTCCAAATTGCACATATAAAACTGTACTCTGCATAATGTAGAGTTTTTTTAATAGCTATTAACCCTTAAAATGCTAATTACATCATTTATGCCAGAAGTAGAAATCTGATAGTGCTTGTATCGACAGTTGTTTTGTTTTTTTGTTTGTTTTTTTGTTTTTTTTTTCATGTGGTAAACTGCTGACACATCTGAGAACATTGGTTCAATATGAGTTGCTATTAAACTAAATTTTATCGGTATAATGGATTCTGGAACAAGCATTCTGTCATAGTTTGTTCTTTGCATCAAGGAAGATTTACATCTTGTTTAAAATTAGGGCTTCTTAGAAAAGCCAAAATGGCTGGATTTCAGTATGGGTTTTTCTTTGGATGACTATTTTGTTTGGCAAATACTGACTGATGATGTTGATTTTTAAAGTTTTGAAGTGTATTAGGTTTATGCAGCTCGGAAAGTGGTACTATGTAATTTTGAACAATGATGTTGACATACATGCAGAATGGGAAAAACAGATGGCATGCAAGTCAACCCTTGAATTTCAAAATTAAATGTAGAAAAGGCATAATACCAAGACTAAATTACAAGCAATTTTAAAGTTCTCATTTTTTTTTTATCAAAACAATTCACTTGTGAGAAATCTTGTGCTACAAACTATATAGCCCTCTAAGGCTTTAGATAAATTAATAAATAAGAATCTAATAAATAAATTAATAAATAAGAATCTATAAAGAAATTATAGAATCAGTCCCCTCAAGAAATTTGTATTTCAGTTATTGATGTTCGTAACACTATGTAATTATGTAATAAACAGTGTAGGCATAACATGGATTAACTTTCATCGAGATGAAGCATAAATTGTAATTCTTTTCTTCCTTATCTGTTGAAATAACACGTCCAAAATACTGCAATTAAAAAATTCTTAAATTAGCACAGCTGATGTATTTGTTTATAATTTCAGCTATGTCCTGTGGTTGCTGGAGTGTTCCCATGATTCCAGTCGATGTCACGCTGCAATGTTCTTTGCTAATGCCTTTCCTTTCAAAGTGATTCTTGATCTCTTTGATAAGAATGATGGATTAAGAAGACTATTTAATGTTGTGGGTATCAGTCCAAGACAATTTTAAACTATACTTGTTACTTGTTTAATTAGTGACATATTTGATTGATAACCCCTACCACGATAATTATGTATTTTGTCTTTGTCCTGTTTTCACCAAAATAATTCTTGTCCAGTTGGTCCTAAATTAAAGTGGTGTCAATGTGACATTGAGTATAGCCACCATAGAAGCCATCTTGAAAATCTTGTTATTGCTGCCTTTGTCTTTTGGGAGGATTAGTGAACCTGCTTAACTCTCTATAGCCAGCATTTTATTTCTGTCCATGACCAATAGTTGCCTGCACTATCCAGGTCTGTATAAACCATGTAGTGGTCCATGATTGATGGTTGCCTGCATTATCCAGGTCTGTATAAACCATGTAGTGGTCCATGACCAATGGTTGCCTGCACTATCCAGGTCAGTATAAACCATGTAGTGGTCCATGACCAATAGTTGCCTGCACTATCCAGGTCTTTATATACCATGTAGATGTCCATGACCAATGGTTGCTTGTACTATCCAGGTCTGTTTAAACCATATAATGTTCCATCGATTATTGATTTATGTAAATATTTACCATAGGACATAAGGAACAGGAAAAATTTACACAGTTAGTGCAAACTAAAAACTCAAGCATTTTAAATTTTCTTTAATATTATTTGTGCAACTTGTAATTTGAAATTTGAAATTCCAGTTCTACAGTCTCCAAAATTTGAGCCAAGTACATTGACAAGTTTGATGGAAACAGTGACAAGTTTTCAGTGGAAACTATGATCCCAACTTGACCATAACATAGATTATATTTGTTTATATGTAATGAGGAAGTTAACCTTATGTCATCTTAATATATGAATTTTTTTAGAATACAACTGTTTTCGTTAGATTTACTCTTGAGCAGTAATTTTACAATCAAAATATGCATGGACATTATTAGTGCTTTGAGAAACTAGCTCCTTGATTTTCCAGATATTTGCATGTAAATAAAAGTTTGTATTTGTACCTCTTTTAGCAGGGAATTCCTTTAGGCAAAGATTTGATTATTTTGGGTGTTGAGACAAATATAATATATCTATCTCTGAATCCTTAATAACAAATACTTTTGCATCTGTTGGTAGATAAGTACCCTACCTATCCTCAGTATTGAAAATGGAAATCACTCTGATCTGACAGAAGACCAGATATTTACAATGAGACAGCTAGCACGACATACCTGCTCCGCACTTAAAAAATACTTTGAGGTTCACTTGGTTATTAAGGCTGATGAGATACGACGGTCACACTTGAGAAATGAGGGAGGATCTCCAATACATGAAACACCTGCTTACAAAGTAAGATTTTATAAAGCTATAGAAGATAATACATTTTAAATGGTACCTATTACCTGTCAGCATTTTATGTACATGTACATCTACTTGATTCATTCAATATTTGGATATTCAGGTTTTTAAGTAAACATTATGATCATAACAGTACAGCAAAATAACATTACCAAGGAAATCAAAACAATAATTTCAGTTTTTAGGAAGATGTTAGGGTACAGCGAAAAATATTTCCATTGAGGATGAAAGAAGTACATAATAAAACCTGATGTGATAGGATCAGAAATATTGGAGGTGGGATGGCAAAGGGTAAATTTCTTTAAAAAGTTCTTATAAAAAGCATAATACACATTTCTTTATACACAAGGCTTGCCAGGTTTTCTGTCAGTTAAAAATGATTATGTGTGTTTTACATGGTTGGAGAAAAAAGTCTGTCCTTGGGACATAAGGGTCAGGGTCAAGAGATGGGTGAAAGGTTATAAAGAGTGTATGGCAGATGTATCATACACCCTTCTTTGATACCTATAAAAAAAAACATTATAAAATTGTCTTTGCTTTTAGCAGTGCAGTTAACCCCTTCTTTTGATACCTATAAAAACTTGATAAAATTCCCTTTGTTTTTAGCCAATGCAGTTAACCCCTGAGATCATTCAGGAAAATATAGAGCTGATGATGGAAGTTTTGCCACTGAGGCTTCACTGGCAGCCAGAGGCTACATTCCACAAATTGGGTGGCATTCCTTTGCTTGTGCAGTTGGTTGCTATGACAGCAGAATGGAACAATTACACTGGAAGGTAAGTATCTTGTGTTTGTTTATCACAAATTTCCTTTATGGAAAATTACAAAATGCAATGTGGAAAGCTTTATTCTTAACCCTTGTCCATTATGTCTTCTCTCTTGCTCTCTCCACCCCTACCCCTCTTCACCTGCTATGTTTTTTACCTTCCCCCTTCTCCATGGTTACACAAAATGATTGAGGAGGCAGGTATGAATTCTGGATTAGTTCAGCTTTTCTTCAGACTAATGGGTAACAAAATGAACATGGTACAGTAAAATTCCTTGCAGTGCATAAACGTTTATGGTTCCAACTGTTTTCAAACATAGAAAACTTATAAGAATTAATTTTTGTTCAAAATTTCTTTTGCCCTCTCTGAATTGTTTTAATAGTTATAAATTTTGAAATGGTCATGTATTAGCTCTTTGATATGCATGTAGCAGTACACTACACATAGGCCTGTTAAGCAGTGAAGTGTATATTATGTTTAACAGCAATTTTAACCATTTTATGTTTTTGGTATACATATATTATGTATGGAAAAATTTAAGAGTAAAATATGGTTGTTATAGCTGTATAATTATTTTTCACAAGAATTTTATTTGCTTTAAAAACTTGAGAGAACTTGTTCACCATCAAGTCAGTGAATTCACGTGACCAACAGTAGCTGCCATTTCTCATACTCCAAATTTACAAGTTCTTTGCGTCTACATCACTAAATCAGTTGAATTTGATAATTTATAAACACTAATGGCTTCCTACATCAGTATCAGAGCCTTTGCCTAAGTTATTGAAGCTTTCATAGTATTTGATTCTAATCATGAAAACTCAAGCAAGTAGTGAACAATATCTGTGTGCCATTTTGGAGAGACACAGTTATGACCTACTTATTTTAAATAGCAGATTTCTACCTGAGCATAAACAGTGACCACATGATCTGACTTAATGGTCATTCACACAAGTGAATGTAGTATCTAATTGGGGGTTTTCCCTGAAGGTGGTGCTATGAAAACCCACTCAAAATGGCTGTTTTTTTACAGAGGTGCCAAAAGGTGCTTGTATGCGAATCAGGTAGAGATGCCAACAGGTGCTTGTATGAGGTAAAGGGTTAACTTTTGGCTATTATGTTGTAGTATATGGCCATATATTTTTAGGATGCAGCAATTTTTATGGAGGGCAGATGGTATGTATATAATGTGTATGGCGCATTGTAGGGAGAAAAGGAGGACAAATTCAAGTGAAAGCAACCTGATGATCAAATTAAATTGAAGATGGTCCTGCAATTGTCTTGGGTATCCATGAATGAAATTTAATTTTCCAACATTTGTATTTATAAAATAATATTGTTTTTATAAAATAATACCCAAGGAGCTTTGTTCTGCATTTTAAAAACTGTAAATTTTCATACATCATAAAAACACAACATTCTTTTTCAGGCCTGAAACAATCAAGAATGCCTTAGATGTTTTGAATGTGTGCTGTGCCACATCCAAATCTCAGCTGACTCTACTCCAGTCAATTCCACTGCCAGATGATGTGACAACACCTATTATCAGGTACGATAGATTCATTCTTGTTGTCCTTGTAAACGCCAGTGGTGGATTTAGAAGGGGGCAAGGGGTTTGTGGAGTATGCTAATAAGTAACAATAGGAGGGGGATGTTGCAAAAATATAATTATCTTAAACATTGAAAAAGAGACTGATTTGACTTTCTTGACAGAGAAAGCTACCTTCATTATGATGTACTACATAATGTGAAATCATATTTAAACCAATGCATTTTGTGTTTTTAGGACATGTAAAATGTTTGTAATATTTTATAAATTTGCTGTAATTATTTCCATCACAGAAGGTGAAACGTACATAGTTATATTGGGTACAAATTCTTCATGCCTGTTTCTTCTGTATGCTATTATCCTAGTTCTTTATTACATACATTACCTAATCATATTTGAAAAACCTTTGCTTAATTCAAATCCAGCCCTCCCAGAAAGATGAAAAACATGTCTGTATATTATATAGCCAAAGAAAAGCAGCTGTTACAGGTCAACTCCCTTAACATGCTATGTGGCTACCATTATACAAATTTAAACCAAATTTTACTTGACTGTCATCTGATTAAATGTCCTCCTGACAGTTAATTCTAATACAGTAAGTGAAAATATTTTTTTTTATTTGATGCTTTCAACCCTTTTTAAATTTATTCATATTTGTGCAATTATTGTACTGTATGTTATTGTCATATGTGAGTTTGATCCATAATCATTTTCACTAATACTTTACAGATGGATGTACCATACTGACCATATCACATCAGATGGCCAGACCTCAAAGTAGATATTATCCTTTGTATGCAATTCTGACTATCAGTCTACCAATTCAGTCATTGGTCAAAAGTCTATTTTTGCAAATGGCGAACCAGCTGTCCAGACAGACCAATTAGCCAGCTGACTATACCAAACCGTCCCACACCAGCTAACAGGACCACAATGTAATATACTGATTTTTGGTATGCATTCTGACTGGTCTAATTAACAAATGAGCTTTGTACATTTACAGTGTTATTGTATTATCTGCAACTGGTAAGCAGGTCAGCTAATTGAACCAGATAGACCTTTCATATGAAATTCATAGCAAACTGGCATTACTTTTATAGCCATCTGATCCCATTCCAGCTGTGCCAGACCAGCATACCATAATGCAGTGCCACGGTTGAGATAGGCACCGGGCACAGCAGTTCTTCATTCAGAATCTTGCTATAAGATTGTATTAATTTCCATGCAACTCTTGGATGTTTGCAGTTTGAAGTTTCTTTATGGCGAGTCATTTGCATGCAACTTCCCAGTTGGTAAAATGTCATGTTCAGATATATTTTCTCCATGCTTAACCTTGTCTGCATGTTGATGAAATGCAGAGACAAGAGTTTAGTGCCAAATCAATGATGTGTCAGCTTTCATGCACTTGACATTGTGCATCTGACAATTTGTTTTGTTTTGCATAGAAAGCCACTAAAGGTCATTGCAGTTTTTATATACTCTTTCCTTTTAATTCTGTTAGAGCATTGCACTAAGGAAGTGAGAAAGCAAAAAGCACAGGAGTGCCCATTAACTTTCATCAGTTGTAACAGATAAGCTGTATCACACATCTTGCAACCTACTGGAGGTGCCAGATTACATTTTTAGTTGGATTTGGACCCATAAAGCACTCTCATAAATTGTGATGTTTAACACAAGAAAATCCAGTAAAATATTTGCTAGAGGAGTACATATAGTATGAATGCTACACAAATACAGCTTGTACTGTAGAACATTTCAGGTTAAAAAGTCCAGTGGCAATTGAGATCTGCAATAAAAATGCTACAAATGTGTAATCAGTCATGATATGTTCAACATTTACTTCCATATACCGATTTGTATGGTTCCAATCATAGACCTTGGGACTTCACTAGGAGCTTAAGGTGTCCACTGCAGAGATGGTGATATTTCTGCATGACACACCACAAAATCCATTGTTAACCTTGATTTCAACATTGTGTGATGGATAGTGTAGAGAAGTTGGACCTTGTCTGTTCTCAAAATTTTGGTCCATTTTGGTGTCATTCTTCCACATGCATTAAAATAATTGTTCCTGTTTTGGAAAAGGCATTGACCAAGATATTGAAACAGGACCTTCAGTAATACATTATATCAAGTTATATTCAAGTTAAGGATGTCCTCCACAGAGAAGGTGGGTATTCCATGGTCAGTGACATATGGATATGTTAGAAAAAACTCTTCATATGAATCTCATGGAAATGAAAGCCATTCTGAATGCATTCCACATGTAAGTGGAACATATCCATGAAGCATGAACTTGATAATGTCTGACAGTTTGCTTGTGGTGACAAACCTCTGTAAGGGTCAGAACAATCACCAGATCTTTGCCTCATGATGACGGAATGCCTTCTTGGATATTCATGACACTAGTCGACCAACGGTAAATTGTTCTTCTCTCTCCTTGATCGATCTGTCAAGAGAAGCAAAGATGAAGGACCATATGTACCCCTGGATATTAACTGAGACACATGGACCATCTCTGCACATAACTGAAAGACTGTTCTACTGATGAAGACAGTAATACCATACATAGTCCCACAAGCTCAGGCAGTTTGACTAAAGGGAGTTTTTAATTCAGTGTACTTTGAACTCTCAAAAGATCAGTTACACAAAGAAGATTTCAGCCGATGAAATTTGAGCAACTTCCATAAGCCTGGCCTTGAATGTAACGGCTCTGTTTGGGACAAATCGAGTAAGCTGACTGTTAGACCCAGTCTGCCATCTAGTTTCCATTTTGCATGAAATTGCCTTGCTAAGGAGAGAATTGAATCTCATTTGGATCAATGGCAGCTGCACAGACAGTAACCACTCCCCATTCATGAAAGCACAACCTCTGCTTACCTTCCAACCATTACACTTTTTTCACCAGATTATGTTGTGCGCTTGTCTGTGTATGGATTACACTTTTCCTGTACATTAAAAACAATAATATGCAATAAATAGTTGACTGTCATTTCTATTAACATCTTTTTAATTCCACTCATCTTAAAAATGTGAGAATATTCTGAAAAGAAAGACTGCAGCATGAGAATAGTAATGAGCTAATTTACCAAAATATAATTTCCTAATTTTCTATTTACTGCAACTAAATGACCCATTTCCAAGAAAACAGGCAGGTTTCTTCTATCAGTAAGTATGCCTTGCAGATTCATTATATTGATATTCAATTTAGGTAGCAGACCAGTCAGTACTTTGAAAGTAAATGGCACCAGTATTAAAAAACTATAACAGTTTGACTTGTGGATGAAACATTTTAGAGCTGATTAGTCTTTTTCAACTTAAAAACTTGTCTAATCAGTTAAGGACAAATCAATACTGCATTACAAATTTGTAAAGAAAAGAAGAACATGATAGTGATGCATGAGGCATTCAGGTTGAGAACTTCATCGTACAGAATTTGTGGACATTGCAATGATATGTAGACTAGTTAAAGTAAGTTTCAAATATAAATAAGTTTTCAGTATGCGTTGCTTTGGTATTCTGTTTTTAATCCCTGTGCAATTTGCCCATTTTCTAAATATTTTGACCTTCAGATCCAGGTTAGTAATAAAAAAAACTTGTACATTTTTATCTTCAGTGTATGGGTATTAATATTGGTACTAGTAATTTATAGACTACACTCTTTGTGCTCAAATTACACTTTTTTGCCCTCTATATTAGCAAAAATGATGCTTCTAGCTCTCTCATGGTTGGCATGTATGCCTATGGCCCAGACATGAATATGCCATGATGCTAGAATTTGCCTGGGAAACTTTTGAAAGTGAGACACTGTACAAGTGTGGAACCCCACAGCGATCCTCTATGCATGTTTATAACTAAATTGTCTCACTGTACTAAACTGACATTAGAAGTTCATCCTTCTAGTAGAGAAATCGAGCTCCTCATGGGTGACACAGATAGTATGCTCCTGGGCTTCTGATGATATCTTCTTGATCCTAAATGAAAATGTTTTCCTACAGATATCTAGTATGTCTGTCACAATGAAGATTTTGAAAATGTTGTTACTGATTCTCCTGTCATAATAGATGGTCATATATTGTCATTTGGTTTTTACAGATAGTCAAAAAGTTTTTCTGGTGTGCCCAAAATGAAAATACAACCAGTCTTGCATCCAATATGACTGCCACCATGGCCAATATAAAAATCATGTTGCATAAGAATATTAGAGATTTCTCAGCACTTGGCAGTTAATAGAGGTCATGGTCTTATTTACAGTTCTGGAAATTTAGTTTTTTACAGTAGAGTATCATTCCCATCTAGGGACTCTTGTTGTATATTACCTTTATATTAATCTAGTGTTATCTTCAAGACAAGTTCAGTTAGTTTTGAAAATTATTCATGATGTCAGGGTAACAGCAGAGATTTATACATTTTTATATTTTTAGTGTTCCAATTGGGGTGGCTGAGGGAGACATAATTGCAGACCCTGAGGTTCAGAAATCTGCCCTAAACATCATAATCAACTGTGTTTGTGGGCCTTTGGAGAGGGTAGGTGGAGCTTATGAATGGGTGAAACCATTCCTTCTTTATCATATTAATGATATACACCTCCAGTTGCCATACCACCTCATTTACAGATTTAACAATTATTGATGTTTGCTCTGAAAGTTTTAACCGAAAACATGTAAGTTTTAATTTATAAATCAAATTTCTTTTGCAGTTAAATTGTAATTATAATGAAACAGGTGGTCAATAATGTAAAATTAAATTTTGTTTTTTATCTATTGTTTATAGTTTGAATTCCATCAACATTATCATCAGTGACCGTGTCACTCAGCATCATTGAGCACAATTTTTTCCATTTTATTTCAAATAAAATTCCCTACAGTGATTTACATGATTGAATCTCTTTAGTTCAACATTTAAGGATAGGATTAAAAATGCTTGCATACATTTTCATATTTGGAATATGCTTCAGTTTTGAAAGATATTTATTTTGCAGTATCATTGTAGTTAACTTTTTTGGAAGTAGAGTTGTATGGTACAGTAGAATCATGAAAACTTAAATACTTAATGAACCTAGCAAATCAGTATTAAAAGATGTGTGGTTCAAGTGATCAGAACTTATCAAATTATTGTAGTCTGAAAACCCGTTATTGGGGATTCAGGTGTTCAGGTCAACTAGATTCTACCATATTTATTAAATCTAGTCTAAATCAAATAATGACTTGAAAGACAGCCATTGTATAATGTAAAGTACCTTCATTTATGTCAAAACCAACCAAATATAAATATTAAAATAAACCCCAAATGACAACAACAAAATGCTATAGTCATTTTTATCATATTTCCAAAGAGATCTTGCAACAAAATGACATTTCCACTGCAAGTCAGTAGAAGTGATAGACAATTCTCCAGTTTACAAATATTGGCATATTTTGGTTAGTTTTTTAAGTTCATGCATATGATTGACATCTAATATTAACATTCCAGTTTGGGGGAGGTGTTGGCCGATACATGGGTCAGGGTTCCAAGAAGAAAGTCAATCTGAAAGTGGGAGAAGATGTTCTCAGTAAGATGTGGAATGGCGTCAGAACTAACAATGGAATTATGGTAGGTTGCATCCCCAGATTACATCAGATGTACATCCAGGAGTAACGATTGTATCCAATGAAAAGTCATCCTACTTTATTTTCTTATACTTCCTCTGGGTAATATTTGAAAAGCTCTCCTTTGCAAACATTGTTTTCATACCACTATTTCCAATCATAATGGTATGCACTGTTATCTGTTTAAGTTATTCATTACTCAGTATTTATTTTTTTGGATGATTTAATTTTAAAATATTAAAATATAGCTCTCACAGCAAAGTGAAGCATCCATTAGTGTTGTTTACTATGGGTGTTTACTTGTAATTATAAATGCATCCATGCAAGTTGGAAGAATATTTATTTGTATTTTGTGTTTTTTGTATAAACATTTTTTCGTTTTGGATTTTATTTGTATTCGCCAGTTTCATAAGCCAAATCAGATAGCTAGTTCTAATTTCCAAGTGATATTTCCCAGGTTAACCACCAGTACACTAGGGTTAATAAGTAGTTAACTTATAAAGACATCACTTTGTCAATATTTTTCCAGTTGGTATCTCCTTCATTGAGCCATGATTTCAGTCAATTGTTCGGCACAAAATTGGGTCTTATATTCAGTTAGCTGCAGGTGTTTAATTTGAGCATTTTAACATTACCATTCTTGACACCAATTGAAAATGAATAGAATTTGAAATCGGTTTTCGTTCTTCTTTTTATTACAGGTACTATTAAAACTTTTAACAGCAAAGACACCAATTACAGATGCCGATTCAATCAGGGCTTTAGCCTGTAAGGTATGTACTACCTATATGTCTACAAAGATAAATTCCAAATGTGCTTATATTAATATTCATCATCAATATCATTATCATCATCATCATCATCATCATCATCATCATCATCATCATCATCATCAATCCCTTAACCCAAGAAATTGTTGGGGCACCACAGTTAACTTTGCAACAAATTCTCTCCATCTTTCCCTGTTATCTACTGTCTTTTGGGAATCTCCAAATCCCACGACTGTCAACTCTTTAATGTTGTCTTCCGACCTCTTTTTCTGTCTGCCTCTTCTTCTGCACCCTCGCACTGTGCCTTGCAAGATTGTTTTTTCCAGTCCAGATGATCTTGGGAAACGACCATACAATTTCAGTTTGCTCTTTTTGACAGTGTTCAAGAGGTCTTTATAAGATCTGATGGCTCATTGGATCCTGTTGTGGACTTCTTTGTTGGTTACATGGTCAATCTATGAGATGCCCAAGATCTTGCAGTAGCATCTCATTTCGAAGGTTTGAATCCTTCTTTGTAGATCTGATGTGAGCGTCCATGTTTCACAAGCATACAGAAATATTGATTTGACTTAACCGAAAGCAATGTTTGTGTCTTTCCATACTGGTCTTAACCTTCTTATTGCTGCTGTTGTCTGGGAAATCCTGCAAATTAGTTATGGTTTTGAGCTCTCATCTGTGATAACTGATCCCAAGTACTTTAAGCTTGTAACTTTTTCCAGCTTCTGTTTACTGACCTTTATTTCTGCACTGATGCCATTGGTGTTGCTTGTCATCAGTTTGTTTTTTTGTGCTAATCTCCATACTGTATGTTGTAGAGTTTGTGGTGTTCAACCATGTTGAACATTTATTTTTTTTCGTCTCCTGCTAAACCAGCAATATCATCAGCAAAATGAAGGTTGGTTATTGTTCTTCCTCCAATGCTGACAGTGCCCTTGTGGTCATGCAAGGCATCCTCCATGATCCTTTCCAGGAAAATGTTGAAGAAAGTAGGTGACAGAATACATCCCTGTCTGACTCCAACTGTTGTTTGAAACCAATCTCTGCTGCTTCCATTGACGAGGACAGCACTGGAGGCTTTGTCATAGAGGTACTGATCAACCTGCACCAGGTTTGAGCTAATGTTGTACTTCCTCATAGTCATGCTGAAGATGTTAACATAATCATACAACAAAGAAGGTATAATCCAACTTAAAGATTGTATTAATTTATTCTAAGCAGAGCATTTGATGTAGTTAATTGCATGCAAAAATTAATGTATTTTTTTAAAATAAAATCTAACGTGTAATTATTTTGGGGAAGAGATCATGCTCGAAGAAATAATGGCCTCAACATTGAGGACTCCAAAATATGTACATGGTTGTCAATATTAAAATACATGTACATCAAACATAATTGCACTTCAGCATCATTCACCAGTACATTGTGTTGTTTTAATTTGTGTTTTGTATGTGTTATTGGAATGAAAGTAAGATTCACATAATCTCTTAATGAAAGTGAGATTGAAATAATCTCATGTATTGAAAGTGAGATTGAAATAATCTCCTGTGATGAAAGTGAGATTCAAATAATCTCATGTATTGCAGGTAACACAATTGTATTCAATTGAAACATCATCATTAAAACAAATATGACCAATGGAATCAACAATTGTACCAAACAATGACTCGTGTCATTTGTACAGCCCATACAATTCATAAACATTATGACTCATAAATATTTGTTAGAACTTTCAAGCAAAACATTTTGACCTGGTTGACGTGTCCATTTTCAAACCATACAGTTCTCCTGAATTCTTGTGTTGGCCCACACTTGTATCGACCATACACACCCTTCATGAATCCACCATGCGCACAAGTTTACAAATTAGCTGTTCCGTTCTTGTATGGCCTTGATGGTCACACCTGCTTCCATCCCCATACAGATGGGTAGACTGACAGCCTGATATACCTGCACACACACACACACACACACACACACACACAGAGCTAAAAAAAAGCCAAACTGGTGATAATAACAGGTACGGAATTAAAATCTACAGATACATGCTACTAAATTAAACTTGTAATCGCAACTTATAACAATTCAAATTTTTCAAAATTTTGAGCAGTCTCTGAGACGGAACACAGAATATCAAGCTTCACACCCTTTATTCCTGGCTGAAAGGGGTCATATGCTGTACTCAGACATCTCACCAGATCAGAATAGCCTCATGTTATGCTGTCAAGCACTACTTAGACACAGACAAGTCGTGACATTCGCAAATATCACTTCCTCCCGGTCATTGTTTGAAATCGCCCCTCAAGGCCTTGCTTTGTGGTTGAAGTGGGTTATATGTTCTGCATATCTCAAGATCAGAATCGCCTCATGTGGATTACAACTCAGAAGATTAGAGCCATTTCTGCGAGCCTCTCTTTCGAACACAGTTTTGATCTGAGGCATTATAGAAGCTGTTGGCTTTCATGCAGAGTCAACCTTTTCAACGTTTTACCTCAGAGATTTAGTTTCACAGAGACACATTGGATCTGGTAGAGCCAGTGGCAGCACAGACAGCCACTAGACCCAACTATAC
Organism: Potamilus streckersoni; assembly: GCA_016746295.1. Taxonomy (NCBI): domain Eukaryota; kingdom Metazoa; phylum Mollusca; class Bivalvia; order Unionida; family Unionidae; genus Potamilus; species Potamilus streckersoni. The sequence continues at coordinate 809,524 of JAEAOA010001816.1, forward strand.
TAATCACCACAGCCAATATGCTTTGTTGAATTTTTGCCAGTAAAAATTTTGGTAGGTGAGACCTCCACTTAATCTTCTTCTCATCTGTGTGTGTGTGTGTGTGTGTGTTTATATATATATATATATATATATATATATATATATATATATATATATATATATATATATATATATATATATATATACACACACTCACACACAAGTCCAGATCAAGGGATCTTGGGCTGTGTTGCTTAGGTCATTAGCAGAACGCATTGCCTTTCATATGAGTAATTGAACAACTCATCTCCAGAAGGATATCTGAGGTAGAGACTGTATGCTCAGCATCCCGTCAGCATCCCCTCCTCCTATTACTTATTCACCTTTCATAATATTTTGAGGGAACATATTCGAAGGGAAAAGCAAGGGATTAAAGGTAAATTATGTCTCTGAGAAGATATACCCAATCACATTACTTAAAAACCCTCCCAATCACCAAGTCATGTGTGCATCAGCATTTATATTTCACTCAGCTAAAACTGGCGACACCCGGTGGTATCAAGGGGAGGTAATGGTCAATAGTTACTGCCCTTAGTCTAAAAAATGAACTTAGCATACTAATATTCCTAACTTAATGTGATTGGGTAAGTATTCTCAGAGAAACATAATTTACTTTTAAAATTTGCTCTTACTTTCCTCATTTTATATCTTCCACTTAAAGGATGTAACACTAATAACAGAACACTTTTATAATCTTATATAAGGCTTTTTTCACTGGCAAAATATTTTTAACGTTGTTTGCAATTTCATCCAGTGCAAATGTTAAATACAAATTTTTATATATGTGACTAAGGATTTCCAGCCCTTGGCCAGGAATGCTTTCATGGTCAACAAAGACAGAGATTATTGTTAGCAATGTGTATAGCTTCTGTTGGGAAGCAAGGCTCATGTAAATGATGTATGTTCATATTAGTTGAAGGTAAAAGTTAAATGAATAGCTTTGACAGATTTTTGTTTGTTTATTATAGGCATTAGTGGGCCTGGCCAGGTCTGATACTGTCAGACAGATTATCAGCAAGCTACCTCTTTTTACCAACGGACAGATACAAAGTAAGTTATGCTGAGTTGAGTCAGTCATCATTTCCAATTCAGAAACTTAAGATGTATAACATGTATATTTATTGAGATATTTCTAATGACCTTGAATTCTAGTGGGTAGGGAGACCAAGACAACAAGGGGGACCTCAGTGATGATCCCATAACCTCTGACCATAGGTTTATAAGCAAGTTCTTAACACTTCACCCTTGAGTTTTGGAATTAGTTTACATAAGTTGAGTTCTTACAATACTTCTTAAGTCTTCTGAGTGAAATAATCAATTGTCAACTGTAACTTTTTGTCATCTTTTAGCATTATTTCACTTCAGTTTATTTCATCCCTCAGTGTGAATCACAATCAGATCACTAGGGCTTGGTGTCCTAAAATTTAAACTGATCAAAAAAAATTTTAAGTAGGCTACCTAAGTTTGCTAGGTTCATGGATTACTATTAACGTTGCTTAGGTTCATTTTAAGTATGCAATATAATCTTTTTATCAGTTATTGCCACTGATTTTCAGATTCATCTTTCTGCATAATACTGTTGTATTTCCATTGAATTTGGTTTGCAACTTCATATTCATGACACCTTGGTTTTGTTTTGCTTTTCATTGTTTGAACTGCATCATCACTTTCTGAGAATAATGACCCTTGATGTTTTGACCCATTGACTTTACTAGACAATAATTCTCCATATTATTCTTGGATTTATCCAGGAGAACAATTAATTATAATTATAATTATAATTATTAATTATAATTTCCCTGTCATCATTTAGTAGTGGTATAGTAACAGAATGTTGGACCCTCCATTTGTATGAAGCTTTTTTTTGACCAGACCTTACTGGAGTTTGATTGCCAATGTTTTGCATCATCATTGGCATCTTCCTTGTCAGATATTCATATACTCATTTACTATTTTTATCATCATGATTTTTGCTGTTTCCTCCAGAAAAAATAGAACAATCCCAAGCCTGTAACAAAACATGAGGGTCAACACATCCATAAATTTGATTATTTTAAATTGCACCAAACTTGGATTGCTTTTTCAGGTTTTGTCAGTCATGCACGCAGGTCTTTTGGTCCGGTCTCAGTGACATACATTCAGCCTTCTAGTTTATAACAAATAACTATTTTCATCAGTGGTTTTGTTGGTATGACTTATTTGTTCATCAGCTCACTTCAATAATGCTGCGAACTCAGTTTCCTCTATTAAGAAATATATTCTGTGTGAGTTTTGTTTATTTCATTGTCATAAGCAATGCACACAAGTTTCCCTTCTAAAGTAATTGTGCTATTTAACGGAGTTGCTGTCGGGAATTATTGTCTAAATAAAACATGAAATATTTCACTTTTTTCCTCTCTTTCTCCCAATAAACTGAAATTTCTTTTTGTCTTTTATTTCCGTTGACACTTAATGTGAATGCTGTGCGATATAGTTCCAGGTTAACATGCAGAGCTTTTCATGAGCTTGAAATTACATTGCTTATCATGCCAATTTTTGAAATCATACATCCAGTACTTTCTGTTTACAATTCATCTGGCCAAGTGAGTTTATGGTATGCTCAGCATCCATCATACATCTGTCAAAAATTGCTATTTTCAGCTTAATATATAAAAAAATATTGTCAGAATGGAAAATCATCATGGCATTAAATGCTTTCAGAATTCGTGACAATTGGTATTAATCTGCCATCAAATATGGTTTGCTGTTACAATTGGATTTTTCACTTTGAAACATCTTAGGATTTCTAGTTGGCCCTAAATGAAAACTGCCAATATGACATCCACTATGGCAGTCATTGTGAAAAGATTGTTATAGCTCTTTATCCTGGTTGGATGGTTACATCTGCATGAGCTTTTCACCAGACGTCTTCATATGATGTTTAGCTTGGTTTTAAATGAAAATGCTACTGCCAGGACATCCAATATGGCCACCAAAGTGGCCATCTTGAAAATTTTAATATTGGTACTACTAAATATATGGTTATATCAGCATGGCATTTTCACCAGACGTCTTCATATGATATTTAGCTTGGTTTTAAATGAAAATGCTACTGCCAGGACATCCAATATGGCCACCAAAGTGGCCATCTTGAAAATTTTAATATTGGTACTACTAAATATATGCTTATATCAGCATGGGATTTTCACTAAGACTTCTTATGATGTCTAGTTGGACCTAAATGAAAATGGTACCAACCTGTTGTCTGATATGGCCGTTTTTAGAATCTTGTTATTGGTACTCATACATAGATGGTCATATCAAAATCAGGTTTTTACTAGAAGACATATGATGTCTAGCTAATCCAAGATAAAAATAGTGCTGATCTGACATACAGTAAAGCTGCCATGCCAGCCATCTTGAAAGCCGTGTTGTTCCAAATCTTCTTGAACACTCTCAAACTGATGTGGAATTTTCCACAAAAGATTTCTTATGATGTCCAATTGGTCTTAAGTGAAAATGTTTTACATCCAGTATTGCCACCATGGCCTTTATCTTGAAAGTTGTTATTACTAAGTTTTCCTGAATTAAAAGGTCATCTTGAAAGTACTGGTTTTATCTCTTTCAAATGGATGGCTACATCAACATAGGGCTTTGCACCAATAGACTTTCAACACTTGTAAGCTAAATGGAAAAAAATTTTCTTGAATTCCCAGATGTTCTTTTTGCCCATGACTTATTTGTTCAAGGGTTTTGTTTATCTAAGGGCCTAAGGATCACACTCTGGTATTATAAAGCTTTTTGAATTGGGTAATATCAGTTTTTATTGCAGATTTCTGACTCAGATTACAGATTTTTGGTTGGTGATTATTTTTTTCTGCATGAGGTTTGATAAATCTGTGAGATTAATTGGAAATTAAATTACATTTAAAATATCCAAACTTATAGCAAAACATAAAACAAATAACATAATATATATGTTGTGCTTGGTTATTTTATATAAATTATTTTAAAATAATTTATTGGTCACAGAAAAAAGCTTCTTGGTGTGAGATGGTTGCAGATTTTGATGTTATCCACAATGGAGGTATTAAACAAGATTTTCAAGCACAAAACTTTGCCATGTGTTATGTATATCAATATTGGTAACTCCTAGTACATGATGTTATTTATTTTTAAATTTGTTTTCATTGTTTCAAGCTGTGATGAATATCTTTTGTTATAAATTGAATTCACACATATATTTTCAAGTATGATTAGAAATTTCACTATTACTTTTGCAATGAAATCCTGGTATCAATATTTTGCTTATTGAAAAATATGAAAATTGAGTTTTGACACAGATGATTGTCTCACAAAATAAATATTGCATGTTTTTGATAAAAAGGAATCTTGTTTGGTAGTGTATCAACAGTTAGTCTGGTTCTCTGCTTTGTTGACTCCTAGTTTCATAAAATACAAAAATACGTGACTTGGTGAACAGACTAATCAGTAAAACAAAAAGCCGCAACATAATACACAGATGTTTTCACTTACAGTTGTAATCATGTTATCGATCTTTCAGATGTTGGACGTTTGAAAATAAATGTGATCTATAGATAATAACAGCAATTATTGACAATTTTCTTGACTCTATTATAAAACAATGATTCAGCAATTAAACAGCCCAGTTCACACACACACACACACACACACAAACACACACACACACACACACACACACCCATCCCCATGGTTTTCTGGATGTCTAGCAGTTTTTTTTAGATCCCTTGGTAACTCACGCCCTTGCTTACAGTGTTTTTGGTCCCTGATGTGTGCAAGTTATTGAGGGAGAGGTGTACAGTTGCAATATAGGATAAAATTAGGCAATTTAATTCATTCAGATTTTTTGGAGTCATTTGCACTTATTGTGTTTCTTTTGAAAGTGTGAATGTGTTTGATGTTGTACTTAGATACTATTTTAGAGTTAAAACATTTGCTTGCCTTGTCAGTTCAGTGGAAATAAAAAGTGCTCATTATTTGGACTATATTATTATTCTGGAATTGTTATAAATTATTTAGAGGAATTCTGGGCAAAGCCATCTTGACAACATCAATGTTCTTGGAGGACCATTACATTTCCAGTATTGAGATTGATAAGGAACTTTTCATTCGTTTAGGACTTTCATTGGATTCACATCACATCTCACTAAGCTTCTCTCACATTTTTCTTGTATGACTTTGCTGATTAAATTGTTAGATACTATTTTAGAGTTAAAACATTTGCTTGCCTTGACAGTTCAATGGAAATAAAAAGTGCTCATTATTTGGACTATATTATTATTCTGGAATTGTTATAAATTATTCAGAGGAATTCTGGGCAAAGCCATCTTGACAACATCAATGTTCTTGGAGGACCATTACATTTCCAGTATTGAGATTGATAAGGAACTTTTCATTCGTTTAGGACTTTCATTGGATTCACATCACATCTCACTAAGCTCCTCTCACATTTTTCTTGTATGACTTTGCTGATTAAATTGTTTGTTGATTTTTACAAAACTTATTGATTTTACTTCTTTTCTGTTACTTACATTTGTGACTGTTTAGAGTCATAAAACATGAACAGTTGTCTCTTTTAATAAGGGTTGAAATAGCCTTCTAATATGTTTTCTATTGAGATTTAAGGAAATGGCAATTATTAAATCAGAGTAAGTGACTTTCTGAGTTTCTGAGTAGTGAAGTTTGGTTCTCCCAATTTTTCAACTGTTTTGCCCTTCTTGAGGCAATTTTTAGTGATAAGAAAGGTTTTCCCTACTTTCTAGAAAATGAAAATGGTGTCTACTGCTTTTTTACTATTTGTGTCCTAAAATTAAAGGACATGAAAAAAATATTTTAGAAAAAAATGTGAATAAAAACAGTGTCCACAAACAAACAAATTTGACAATCTAATATTATCTTTTCTTGTCAGTATTAATGAAGGAGCCAGTTCTCCAAGACAAGCGACAGGAACATGTCAAGTTTTGTAAATATGCCAGTGAACTAATGGAAAAAGTTTCAGGGAAACAGGGATACAGTGATGCGTCACTGGAGGAAATAAGGAGGGTAAGTATTAACATTCATTTTCAAAATATGTCATTTTAAAAGTGTTAGTCATTTAAATTGTAAAAGTATTAGTCATTTTCACTATAAAGGTAGTAGTCCGTTTTCATTATAAAAGTATTAGTCATTGTCATTTTAAAAGTATTAATCATTTTTATTATAAAAGTATTAGTCATTTTCATTATAGAAATATTAGTCGTTTTCATTAGTAAAGTATTAGTCAGTTTCATTTCAAAAATATTTTTTATTTTCATTTTTAAAGTGTTAGTCCTTTTCATTGAAAACCTTGATTTGCATGAGAATGGAACCAATGGAAGCTGATTAATATAACATAGGGTAATATTATCACCAGTCGGTAGTTTTAATGTTTGTTTATAGAGTTTTGTTATTGAGTTTTAAAATTATTATTCTTCCATTTATTCAAAACTTTATTTCTTTGTTTCACTGGAATGTAAGTCTTGTTAAAAATGCTACCCATTTTTAAATTTCAGGCAGACATTGTAGCCCAGACAAAAATTTTCTATCAAGAAAAGGAGTTACTTCAGTTGATCTGTAATCATTTACTGAGCAAAGGTATGCAAGTGTAAAATTCTTGTCATTTTTCAACTCTTGGACTTTTTTTATCTCTCTAATCAGAAGTTATCAGCTGAAACTAAATATGTCTTGCATTATAGGTACCAGATTATAAAATGTGTTTTCTTATGCTGTCTTGATTTGCTTCTCTCCATCCATCCTTCCACATAATGCTATTTGATATTTTTCCAACCATCATGAAAATCTTGTAATCAAGACTGTAAGAACCACACAACCTAGACAAATGAAATTTGACATGCATATTTTGTATCAGATATGGGCTGAAGTCCTTTTAAAGGGTTTCAGGTACTAGTGCTTTAGGTGTCATTTAGTTAGAATACCAGTAATACGAGTATGGGTACTTTTAAATAAGTACTTCTGAGTACAAATGTGGTACTTATGAGTAAACGTGAGTACTCTGATATAGCTACTACATAGGATTAGAATCCTGACACTACTGCTTGGATGTAAGAGAAAAAAAACATGTTTCATTGAATACCAGATTTCCTGATTCATTTCAGAACAAGTTACTTTTTTATATCTGCTTCTTCTAGTGGATCATCATGAATGAGTCTTTTGTACCCATATGTATGTCTGTCCATCCAGAAAAATTTGTCTTCATGTTCTTCCAAAAGCCAATCGACATGAATACAAGTAGGCAGGGCTTTTTGTATGCACATGCAGATGACCTTATTAGATTTTCAAATCATTATGGCAATTTTATGTTTCTTCTCATTTTGTAACTGTTGAACACTAATTTGAGATTCAGGATGTACCTCATGCTTTGTCTTCCCATCTCTCTGATATGAGACTGCTTGGGTGGTGGACTTTTTCACTCAGAAGTCAGATCATCACCATATTGTACCTTTCCTCTGTTAAATATAATTCCACAGATTTTTTTACCAAATCAGGATCTCTCTGTCTTGGTTCAGCCTAGTAGCCCAGTCATGGTTCAAGGATCAATTCAACCTGTCTGCAGAGAAGCCCAGGAGAATACCATAGAGGAAATAACCTGTTGTAACAGCACAGGGAATCTCTCCTACACAATATTCCACATAAATCCCTACTTTCATGCTTGGCTCATTTTAAACAATAGATCTGCCAATACCAGGTTTTGAACAAGGTTGCCTACCACATCTGTTAGGCTAGAAAGCATCTACTTCCTAGTTAGGGCAGAGAGTAGAGATTTTTAGTAATAGTGCAATAGGAAGTGTATCATCATCCCGCCCCACATTATTAATTGTATTTAGTTTGTTTTGGAAAGAAGATAATGGAGTCTTTATACAATAGATTGTGAGGTAATTTAATATAATATATTAGAATCATATTGCCCATGATAAATTATAAATTTGTGGAATGGACCCCCACCTCTAGTGTGAAAATTATTGACCACCTGTATCTAAACCCTTATATGAACCACAGAGTGAAGCTATTTGAAAGAACCATGAGACTATTCTTCTGTTGTCATTAGTGAGGAGTAGTAAAATTCATACCATGCATGTGGCAAAGAGTTGTTTACAATTCAGGGGCAACTATGATTTGGTTCTCATCTGAGTTTCTGATAAAGAATCAGTTTCCTGCAATAGTGCCTATTCTTGTTGAGAATCACAGTCTCAGCAGTATTTATGCTGAGATGATTATGATAGACCAGGACATTATGGTTTGTTTGTCCTAATAAAAGAAGGAAAGGTGTCCCCTTCTCTTTGTCAGGACTTCCTGTGTTATTTCGGAAGCCACCATATTTAGATTGTCCTCACTATGAAGAGAGTTTTGTCAATCCCTCATTGAGAGGGACCATCTCTTTCATGAAAATCTAAGTCCATGAAGTTAGAGCTATTGCATCATCTTGGGCCAACTGGAATCACTTCCTTTTAGACAAACAGTAAATTACATGTTATTGAGCATAAAATTTATGTTAAGTTAGCATCAGCAAAATCAATTCACCATTCTATTGCTTGAGTAGCAATGCAGATACATTGAGTAAATTGCCAAATGTTATATGAGTTTGAAATATAATGTACTGGAAGTCTATTGTTTGCAGGTTGTACTCAGGCAGCATCTGTTCTACAGCAGGAAGCCCACCTACCTCGTTCCTCAACTCCTCCTCCTATTCTGCCAGCTGGTGGTCATGCCCTGTTTAACTCACCAATTGCCACTCCCAAAACTGTAAGTTAACAACCGAATGGTTAGTTGTGGTTTGGTGGATTTTAACTGTGGTTGTAAGATTTTGTATATGGGGTCTTACACAAGTGCTTTAACTGTAGTATTAAGATTTGGAGTTATGGATCTCATATGAGTGTTTTTAACTGTAATCATAAGATTTTGTATATCAGATCTTACACAAGTGCATTTAACTCTAGTCATATGATTTTGTATATGGGATTTTACACAAGTGCTTATCTTAGATAAAGACTCAAATTATTAGACAAGTTTAATATAAGATAAGAATTCTTTATTTCAGACTGCATAGTCTGTACATCTAATTAAAATATAAACTTAAAAGATCATAGATATCTTATATACAAATATTCAGATGCATCTACATGTCCAGCATTATTAAGAATGAAATTATATAAGACATTTAAAGAGTAACATTTGTTCATTCAATCTATAACACCAGAATTTACATGAATGTCACAGTTCCAGAGTTTTCAAGATACAATTGTCTCTGTTAGATATTCTTGTCATAATTGAAAAAAAACATGAATTCTCATTACTTTTTCAAAGATGTACATATTGGAGTTTACTAACATGTTAGAGGCACTGTTCCACTTTACAAGACTTAATACAAACATGCCAACCCTCCCATTTTTTGGGAGAATCCCTGAATTCAACCGCACCACATGCACTCCCGCATTATATTTTTTACCCGGAAAAAATTTATTTTATCAAAAACAAATCGGGAAATATTCATTTCCATTAATGAAAAATGTTTTGGAAATTCCCCAACATGTAAGACAGGAAGATCACAGAAATTCTTTGAAAAGCATGAAGACTTTAATATGTATGTTTGGTGACTTCTTCTACAATGTCTAAAAGAACAGGAGATTTGGATGAAGTTGGAAAGTCAAAAAAGTATGAAACTTCTTTCCAGGCATTTTATAGCCTGGGATTTCCATGTTTGACTCATGGAAGTGATAAACATGCAGTTTTGCAAAATGTGCAATTCGTGTTTCACTGTTGTCAATATCAGGCGCGATGATTGTTGTCAACATCTCCAGTCACAAAAGTAAGTTTTTAATCTTTCTGTTTATTTTTATAGCCTTAATTGTATGCTGCAAATAGTAATTTGAGTGCCAGCATTAAAATTGTGGTTATCTTTAGCGAATTTAAGATACACTAATATCTGGGTTAAATCCAGTACAGTTGAATAAACGACAATTGAATTGATGCATCTGCAGATAATAAAAATATTAAGACTTCATTATTATTATTATTATTATTATTATTATTATTATTATTATTATTATTATTATTATTATTATTATTATTATTATTTTTATTTTTTAGCTGTAAACCTGAAAATTTACTTTAACAATTTAGATTTATCATCTCTTTCCTAAGAACTATATCTACTTAAGATATATAGTAATATCTGGAAGAGAAACAAATGCTTAATTGTGCCTGAAGTATCAACAAAAAGTAAGAAACATGAAATGAAATTTTATTTTTGTGAATGAATGCAATTTATATTTTTTATCTTTTGTTTCGGAGTCAGTATTTTAAATTTCATGTACTTTATTTCACAGGTACTTAACATCTGCACAAAGAGAAACAACCATTATGTGTCATATTTTTTCAAACTTGTGGATTCATCCCTTGAAGAAGCTGTGACCAAAGCTGAAGCACTTTTTACTGGGTTTCTCATTGAACGTAAGATCCACCTGTCTGCAGCCAATCATGCAAGTGCCCATTTTAAGGTTATATTCCTGCATCCATCCCATTCAGTATACACCATCATTAAAAAATATCAGTGTGGATGAACAAAGACAACATATATTTTTAAGGAATTTTAGTTCAGACAATGAAAAGCAAGTAATTTAGTATTGCTACAGATGGTAGCAATGACAGGGGAGACAAATAATACCCACTTCTTGTTCACTCTAGTGAAAATGGAAATGCATGAACAAAACTTCTAACATTATTGGAGTGCACAAGAAAGGGAACAGGGAAAACATTGCAAAAAAGATTGACAACAAATTTGAAGAAAAAGGCATCCCTTGGAGGAATTGCATTGCATTCACCACAGACATTGCCAATGTTATGATAGGAATGAGGAGTTGTGCCTATAGATTTTTGCTGCAAAAGCAGCTAGTTATATGCAACTGGTTGCATTTGTCATCAACTCCACTTGAATGGGCTTGCAAGGAGCTTACTGTTAATGTAGAATCATTCTTTCTTGACATTTTTTACTACATGGAAAAGAGCATCAATAGGATGCTTGCATTTATACATTGCCAAGCAGAAGCAGGTGTTGATATCATTAGGGTATGCAAGAATGGCAGTACTAGGTGACTATCTTATGGAAAAATGACAAAATGTGTACCCAGGCAGTGGGATGCACTTACAGCCTTCTTTAAGGCAGAGTGCGAAGAGAAGTCTGCCAGTAAACAAGTTTTAAAAAAAGACAGTGTGGAAGCCAGCCACTCTAGGAAACAAAGAGTGTGAAAAATTTAAGGTCCAGGACTTTTAAGTTGAACATCCTCTTCTTGGACTTCATCATTCCCTTTTTTGACAGGGTGAATCTTGAGCTGCAGTTAGAAGAACCAATGATCTACGAACAGGCTGCTGAGATAAAAGAGCTTATCAAGCAGATTATGGCCATGTTTGTGAAACCTTCTGCCATGATCTATAAGGATACAAAATCTGTTGACTTCTGGATTGCATACAACATCAAGAATGATGAAGGAAAAATGATTGGTCAAGCAGCTCGGATCTTTATGCAGGAATGTAAACTTCCTAAAGAAAAGGTTGACTTATTCTTTACATCTATAAAAGCCTTCTTTACAACAGTATGTAATAATCTGATTAGGCTGGAAATATTTCGGAACCTCATTTTAAAAATGTAGTTGTAGCATATGTGACAAAGAGGCCCTTCTCAGCTTCGCAATGCTGGATTTCTTTGTGAAGCAGTTTCCAGCAATCTTGCCTGCAATAGATGCCATTTCCTCGAAAACAGGTAGAAAAACTACCTCCTGGAATGCTGGAGCCTAATTCAGTAGCTGCCGTGGACCAAACTTGGGTGAACATTGGTGAGATCAAAGATAGCGTGGGTCAAGCAAAATTTTGGACTTCATGCCAATGTGATGAGCCATATCCTTGCCATCCCTCACAGCAATGAATCCTGAGAAAGAATATTTAGTTTTGCGAGAAAGAAAGAATAGGACTGACTTCAGGAGCAGTATGAAAACTGAGACAATAGAAAGTCTTCTTATTGTTAAACAAGAAGGTAGTGTTTGACAAAGTTATGCTTAAAAGATGCAAAGGAGTAACAACCATGTGTTTCCAGGAGTACTGTTAATTGATGTTCTTCCCAGTTAAGTTTTGTTCAGTCGGTTATTTATATATTGTTATTTATTATCTACAAAAAAACCAATTTAGAATTGAATTAGTATATGTTCATTTAAAGACCATTCACTTTTTATAAACATGTTCAATATGTTTCTCCATTGATGAAATCCTCCCAGCAATAATTTAAATCTCCCTGAAAAATTTTCAGAATCTACCTCAAGGACTCTCATTGGGGTTGGCACGCCTGTTAACAGAAAATGAAGACAATCATTATAACCATATATTCACTAAAGTTTGAATACATTGCAGCAATAAGATTTGAATAATCTAATTTTCATAGAGAAAAATTTATAAATTTACATTAAAGCATGTACACAGAAATCTGTAATGTATCATCATATCTTCATCATTAGACCAATAGGATTTTATAATCTGACCTAATATGTATAACTGTTGACACATGTAAGAGCATGGCCATTAACATGTACTTAAGAGAGGAATAAGTTGATGGAACCAATTTTTGCATACCAATTTTTGTTTAACATAGACTATATTCTGGCATTGTATACAAACAACGAGACTGTCACTCCAGTATTGTATTAGCTGGACCTAGCTCAGCTGTTACAATATCATTCTCAAATGTGTATTGTTCACATGTCTTTAATAATGTCCATAAACCTGTGATAGAAGGAATTATAAATGACAGATCATCATTAAACAAAAATTGTTCAGAAATGACATGTTTGGTGTCGAATATAACCCAACATGACACTTACCCAGTTTACGATTTAAATTGCCTCTATACATATTTAATAACAAAGGTGAAAGAATGCCATTACATTGAAGGAGCTGGATTCTACACTTCCCTAACACACATAGTGAGACTGTTTGTCATACCAGTTAATGTATGAACTATGTAGACAGGTATTTAAATGTCAAGCAGCTTGTATAAAGTGACCAATGATTGACATTATTAAATGGCTTACCTGCACATAAAAAAGATGCAAACATAATAGTAGACACTTTCCATAGGCATTTCCAATGACATTTTATTAGCTGTAATATATTACCTGCTATTGCATTGGTTTATCTTTTCATTGCACTAATCTCTAATCCAAGGATGTTATTTCCTTAAACTTCTACCAGGTACCCATTGATCCTAATGATTGGTTACCTGGGTACTGGATCAAAGGGAAATTATACTATATTTGAACTTTAACTGGTTTATTGTAGGTTTATCATACCAACCTCCAAGAGAGGTATAAGCATAATTATTAATAAAAGTGTCAAAAAAGCATCATCTGAGCATAAAAAGAGCAACCTGTATATTACATGCCATAATTGCAGAAAACCCTATGAAAATGTACATTTCTTTTTGTTGCTTGCCCGAATCTGCAGTTAAAATAATTTACCAAATCCATGTGGATTAGTGGTTAGTAAGAGAGTATAGACACAAAACAAAATGACAAATTATTTATGCATAACACTCAGTTTAAGTAGTCAACATGTGTAACATTTGCTGAATTGTCATGAAGTCCACAAATGATGAATGCTGTATTACAGCACAGTCAAATTCTTCTTGCAGAAATTTGTAAAGTGCTGTTGATTTATCCATTTCTAGGTGCAACATGTTTGTAAGTTTAACAAAATCCATCTCATAACATTTTTTCATCTTACATTCATGAGGTACATTGAAAAAGCCAGTTTTTATTAATAACTGGCACATTTTTCTTCAGTTTGAACTGGTCCACTATGCATGTGTGTATCTAAAAATATATTGAATCTGTGTCAAGTGGTTTCACATTAAAGAAACCTATCTGCTTTTTTAGAACTGTTTCAATATACAGTTACTATAAATGGAAAATAAGGAAATTAGATGAAGATCTAACAATGGATAAATGTGTAGCAGCCAATAGTAACACGACACAAACCTTGAATTGTAATCCTTATTCTTATATCACTTAATCCTGATGTCTTTGATCTGAGCTTGAAGCATTCTGCTTAGTGGGGTTTTTTTCAAAATATTTTAACAGTTGCCCATCTTATCAATCGGGTTGTTGTCAACAGGTTTGTACCCAAATACCTGGTGACAGTTTTACCTCCAGTTTTTGGAGTTCTAGAATAAAAACATTACCCCAGTCTGATAGTGTTTGACTTCAACAGTCACATTAATTAGTTTCCTTTCTTTGGACTTCATGCATTAATGTGTGTCCCTTGGGTACTTGACAATTGGTAATGTCAAATGGTACATCATCTGTTGTTTTAGCAATATTCCACAAGCATTAATCATGCTAAAAATCTGCTTATAGCCAAGGATTGTGTGTTTAATGGATATTTTTCTATAACGGGCAATATATTGATCCTATCTGCTGTGCTCTGGTTGCAGATTTTCATCATTTTCTTTTTGAAGAAAATGTTTGCTTTGTAAGGGCTGTAAAGCAGCCATGTTCAAAGCTAAAGTACTCTTTGGGTTCCATTTTTAGGTTTGTTCTTGGATCAGTCAAAATTGGTCAGGTACTCTGAACACCAGAGACCAGCCACATTCAGTTACGCTAAGGTGGAACTTCATTTACGTTCTATAGCTGTTATGTAAACCACCTTATGAACCTTTGAGTGAAGCTTCCTTTTTCAAAGAATCTTACCTTTATAAGTCTCCCTTATCCCTCTAGCGTTGGCTAGCAAAACTTCATGTTTGTCAGTACAAAAAGGTTGTTTATGTTTTGATGGCAATGATGGTTTGGTCAGCATGAGTTTCTGGCCTAGAATGAGGTATTTTTGTAGCAACGGTATCAATTAAAATCCCCATCCTAAAATCTATGCTTGTGATTGACAATATCAACTGCATTGCCCAGGTCAAGCTTCATGTTTCTAGAAGAGACAAAAAAGGTCATTACAATCTTTTTTCTCCCTTTAAGAACTTGTGATATTTTGGTAGTCCCAGTCTAGATGTTGATTATTCAGACTTTTAAAGCCTATACCAGTCTCTCACTGTGAGAGATATCTTTCATGTAAATCAAATCTATGAGGTACAAGCTGTTGCTCTGTATCACTATCTTAAATTCACATGTCAGTGAATCATATATCTTAAGCCAGGTATGTGCAACTTCCTCCATGATGTGGGCTGGATAGCAATTTTTAGATGGACCTGCAGGCCACACTGTATTGGTAGATGAAATCAGGTGGTGTACATTTCCATCCTTGCTCCCCATTCTGATGTCCTTCAGTCTCGGTCAAAGTCAAGGAAGGAAGATATTTCATTTGTCAGAAGTGTATCAATGAATCAGGCTTGGATCATATTTTTCTTCTTGACCCCTAATGTCTAATTGAAGGTGGAAAAAATGCTTGTAGAGGTAACTATGGCTAGGAAAAGATGTAGCAATGTAGCAAAGACAAGTATTGCATGATTAAAATAAGATTGACACCCTTGAAAAATACATTTGCAAGCTTTGGATATTCAGCATAATTATTAAAGGTTGTTATCACAAATATTTGAGAGAGAAATGGAAATTGACATGATTTTCAATAAAAGACTGCTAATGATGATTACTTGGTCCTAAATAAAATTCATGCTAATATGACTTCCAGTAGATCCAGTACATTAGCTAATTTGAAAACATTGTTATTGCTGAGGAATATCAGAGAATCAAAACTCTGCAGTTGAAAGAAAGAAATGGTCTTGTCTTGAATTCCTAGGCATTTTTTTGCCCAGTGGTGTCAATTCCTTAGAGGGACTTGTGTTGATAGAGTTATTGCCCTTGATATCTTCCTATGAGGTATTACATGTAACAGCATATGTATGCAGCCCATACACATACACATAATTGGATGCTAGTTGGTAGGTGAATTGCCTATAACATCTTGGTGTGCTTAATAAATGCTTTATCACTACAAGTCTAATTTTAGTGGACTTGTTGCCTTTCTTCCAGAAGAATTACATCCCCATGACAGGAGATCTTTGTAATCAATATAGCATAGTAACTGTACCCAAAATTCTGATGCTGTTTGGTGTTGCACAGTAGCTATTATGAAAATCTTTATTTTGCTGAGGAATATCAGAGATAGTTTCAAAACTTCAGACATTGATGTGACTTTAAAAGAGTTATAGCCTCTGAATGCCCATTTTCTCCTAACTTTGGTTGTTTTGCATAAACATTTGTACATTTAGGCCACTATTCATGCAAATTGTAGACAGTGAGACCATTTGCATTATACACCTATTGAAAAAATGGTGAAAGTTAAATAATCTTAAATGCTTTTGTTATTGTCCTAGTCTCGGAGTCAGATTGTATCACCTGGCCATAACGGCACACTTACAAGTTCAGCCAATCAAGCCAGCACTTCTGTCAGTTGTTACCATGCCAACAAAGATGCCATACCAACCCCAGGAACTCCAGGGCCAATCAAGTTCAGCTTCACTAAACATGGCTATATACATCAGTCTCCAACTGTTAATAATGCAAAGGTAAGTTAAATATTTGAACTTATGTACAGTATGTCTTTATAAGATTTCAGTATATTTTCCACCTTACAAGCAGTTACTGTATTCTGTATTTCACACATTTCCGATACCTAATTTTCTTGTTTTCAATGGGGGCTGTATGTTTACAGAGGAAGAGATATTTTTATTTAGGTTTATCTAATGAGAGAATGATGGCACTAAAGCAGACTAGACACATCACATTCGTGCCTTGTTACATCACATTGTAACTATAATATTTACTGCCCTGATTGATGAAAGAAGCACTGCTTACAAATCTTGATAGTCAATGTTTTTGATTGCATATATAAATAAATTTCATTTTCACGTTGTTGTGTAATTTGTTTGTTCTGTGACTCAACTAAAAATACACGAGGCTGGCATCTACTCTGTATTGGTTCTTTCCAAGCTATGCAAAGTGCTACATTGCAGTGGAACAGATCAGATCTGCCTGTTAATGTTCAGTATTGAAGTTTTGATATAAAATATTTTATCTTTATTATTATTTTCTTATATTCATGGGTGAATTGAAATATATATTTTTTTAATTTAATCGGTGTTAAAATTCCATTTCAGGCCTCTTTTATATGCAGTAATTTTTATGACTTCAGATTTTTTTATAACTCTAGGCTCTTGAGCTGTAACAAAAAGAGCAAAGGCAACAAGTTTTGTGTGTGTATATATATATATATATATATATATATATTATTCAAACAATAAATTTTTTCCCCAAAAATACAAAGTGAAAGAATTAAAAATAAAGTACAGCATGATGACTGAATTCCTAAAATCCTAAATGTTCAGTCAATTCCAAAAGTTTTGAGTAATATGAAAAAGTTCCAGAAGTATTCTGTATGATGTTGCTACTGTAATGATTTGAACAGAAAGATAATATTAAATGATTCAGTCTTGCAATATTACTACTAAGAATGTCTAATTTTGCATAATAATTCTCTTACAGAAAGATAACACAATAGCAATATTGTAATACAAGACTACGAATAATCTTGTCATTTTGAAATACTCTATCAGTAAACAGGTCAGCTATTATAATTTTGGCTAATTGCAAATAAGGTCAGGCTGGCTTTTTTCCAGAAATACTGTCTTTCTTGCACTTACAGTTGACTTGACCTTGGAACTTACAAATGGATCAGCTTATGTATTTGATACTTGATTCATCTCACAGTACAAACATAAAGTTTTAGCATTAACCTGGGTAAACACTATTAATATGAATATAATAGACACAATATAGATATACATAATTGTTGTTTATGGTAATATGTAACATGAATAAGTTTGTGTATCAAATTCACAATTTATTTACTTGGAAATATAGCACAGTTCTTTTTCTCATTTGAAGTACAGTCCTACCCACTTATGTCGACAAGCTGCCTATCTTGACAAAAAAGGAAAGTCCCGGTCCCTTGGTCTACAATTACTATCAAAATTGTCATGCTTATGTCGACATTGAGATAAAAAATAAACATATATGCTGACAGAATCCCTTGGTCCCAGCTTGAACAAATCATTTGTTATCTTATCATTTATGTCAATAAGCTGCCAGTTCCTATCCATTCTTTGTTCAACGATTAGTTGATCATGTCTCCAAGCTTTAATTTTATCACCTTATCATTTATGTCAGCAAGCGGCCAGTTCCAACATTTACTTTATTCAACAATTAATTGATCTTGCCAGCAGGCTTTAATGTCGCACTCAGATAATAAAAAGACAGGAACAAAAACAGGTTTTTGTTTGGTCCTATAAAGTTCGCCTTTTGTGGTGAAATTTGATCTGATTCTTGCATTTTCCAAAGTGATCGGTGATTAAAACAGGTTGTGCTGTGAAAGTTTCATTTTTAACTTTATTTTTATATACAATGGCTACCAACGGCAGTGTAAACACAGATTAAATTTAGAGTCTCTGGAAACTATATATCTGGCTGTTAAGGAAAGTTGAGATGTGGCATCTTGCAAAGATGTCTATAAAAATTTAAATATTGAGCTGACATTGTTACAATGTTTTATGGTAAGAATCATTTTCTTTTAATACCTCATTAGCATGTGTCAGTGTATACAATATTATGCCTTCATTAATCATATCAGCTGCATATCTCTTGTTCACTTTTATGTACTTTTCACAATGACTTCTGTAACTAAATACAAGTACTAGTTAAATCAACTTGCTGACTGGTTTTCATTTCCCCATGAATAACCTCATCCCCTTGGTAGCCTCAATAAGATGGGAACAGACTGACCAAAATCTAGGCCAATTTAAGTACATGTATTTACAGCATGTAAATAATATCATAATGCATTTCACATCAAGCAGTGACCAATGCAATATTTGATTGTAGATTTTATTCCACAAAGGTAACCAAAATATAATTTGTCAATATACATGTGTCTTTTACACTGGTTTTGTCTTCATGTACAGTGGCAGAGTAGTCTAAAGCACTCATGGTTATGGATCACTGCCATCTCACCTGTCTGTGTGAGTTTAGCTTGTATCTTTTTCCCACACCTTCCCCACTTATCTTGACATCAGCCTGTGTCTATAATATTTCCTCAGGTGGAGCCAGCATGTTGGCATAAATGGGTAGGACTATAACAGTATTGGGTACTTTTTTGTGAGTAGCACTTTCAAGGTAATCAGCACTGGCCATGTTTTAATGTGCTTGACATAATTACAATGCATTATCAAGGTAAATGTGCAATTTATTTTTCTTCTGTATGTATGTATATATATATATACACACACACACACACACACATAGATACATACAACCCAGACCTACAAGAACATGAGTGCAAACTACTCAGATTACAGTGTTTTACATCAAACAGTACAGAATATACAACTTTGATCTGAATCAGGCAGAAAATTTTAACACCTTTGACATTAGATCTTCTATCTATTGCCAATGTCCACATGTAAGAGGTCAATAACATCAGCATAAAACACTACTGGCAATGAGAGAGATCATTTCATAGTAATGCCTGTCTAGTAGATGGTGGACATTGCTCAGATGCCAGTAGAATTGCTAGATTGATGCCATCATTGGATAAAGTATATATGGACAAAAATAGTTGGATGGTTATACTAAAAAGAGCCTACTAGTTCAGGATGCTTTGTGATGCCACAAATCTGATAATGCCAGGGACAACTTGACCAGTTTGTACATGATTTCTACTGGTGACATCAGTACTTCAGCCTAGAAATGTCAACATCAGCAAGCACATAAAGTCTATGTTTAGAAGAAAATGGAATGAGTGGTATTTGGACAACTCCTTTGATTGAACAAGCATTTTTGAGGAGTTCGCTGACAATCAACATGTCATTATTGGAATGAGTGGCATGCTGGCAATTAATATAAATTGAATGGAATGAGTGGTATGCTGGCATTCAGTACTCATTTAATTGAGTGAGTGGAATGCTGGCAATCAACACAGCATTATTAGAATGAGTAGAATGCTGCCACTAATACAATCCAGCAAAAATGATCTAAGAAATGATAAAAGTGTTTGTGGAAGATTGGAATGACAGGAAGTGTGAAAAAAGCAAGTTATGAGATGTCATGCATATTTTAATATATTAACTATTGTAAATTTGTTTCATGGATGTAATTTTTTGTCCATTTACATGCTAAAATTAGGGTTAGAAAGGTTCTCACTCTTTTGAGGTCAGAACTCTTGACCAAATTTTGGAAATCTCTGTCTTGACCTGTCTTTTCTGTCATAAGTATGAGTTATGGTAAATGATAATTAAATCGTGGCATGTTGCTAATACTGGCATAACTCTAAAACTATTCAGCTTTATTATTTAGTGTTTTATGGCTAAGGCATTTAATGACAGGCAATTCAACTAATATGCCTTTTCCAAAAACACACCATGTTAGCCAACCGGAGCTGACCCTATTGTTGGAGTCAAACCCACACCCTTTCAGCCGAATGTACATCATGCTGACAACTGAGCCATGGCAGCACCTGCCTCAGTTAAATGCTTCTTATAACTGCAGGACAGTAATTGGACCTATTCTCCATTCCCATCCCCAAAGGTGAAGTTGGCATTAAATTTTCTCAGTCATTTGCCTTCTGTTGGTTTAGTCTCTTTTGATTTGGACAGATTTAGGATCTTTTTTATCACTTGTTTTCAATGTGGTACTTTGTTAGATTCTGTTCATGTTTATGTTGATTATTATAAAATTTGCAAATGTACAAATCAAAATGATTTCTTTGAAATAATTGCATATGTTCAGCCCTATATTCATTTTAGTTAACTGATCAGAAATTCAAGAATTTGTGGAAATAATAAGGTATTTTAACAGGAAACATTGAGTTTGTTTTGCTGAAAAAGACACAAATAATTTTCTAAAAATAATTAGTCTCCAATATAGGTTAATATAATTAAATTTATTTAATGAAGAATTTTACTTTACTTTGGAAAATTGTTTCCAGGCACTTGTTCCAAAGAGTAGATATATCAAGGAGAGAGATCAGCATGGATTGAACAGTCCTGCTCTGCGAGGCAAAGGAACAGTAATGAAGGTATCGACTGAAATGACTCTGGATAAAATTGTCACTGAATACTTACGCAAACAGCATGGACTTTGCAGAAATCCTGTTGCAACTTGTCCAGTCATGTCTCTTTTTAAGTAAGTTTATTATTTCCATCTTTAAAACTTGCATACAAGAAGTTTGCTATTTCTTCTTTGAAAAACTTTTTTTTTAAGGTTATGTACTTTTCTTTGAAAACTTAATGATTTATGTATTATTTATTACAACTGTATGGTCTTAAAATAAGTAATATAAAAGACTAAGAAGCAACCAGCTTTGTAAAATTCAACAAATAAATCATTTCCTTTGAATAAAAGGGAACTTTGGGTATTGCGAATAAAATCCCAATTAATCTTATAATTACAGATACAAGTCCTAATACTTAAAGTTTTGAATAAACTTTAGTGGAAATCCAAATTAAATCCAATGTTGAAGTGTTGATGTGCCTGGGGTGGCCTTTAAAATGTTGATATGCAAATCGTCTTTTGTTGAATCACATAAATTCAATCTAAGAATTAAATTCTTGTTTGAAATTTCAGTATAAATTCAAGTCTTTATTTCCAAGAATGTTAATTTGGAAGAGCACTTTATATTTCGAGAGAAGAATTACTTGCATTAAATAATTTGAAAAAATAAATTGTATTAAATGACAGGTAGACTCTGCAATTCATAGGGAATTTCCAATGTTCAAAACTCAGATTGAGATAAACATGTTTACTACAAACCGAAAATCAATAATTCAAAATAGGAAAGAAACTCGGTTTTTATCTAGATCAAGTCCACATACAATGTCACATACCAAATACTGAACTAAAAAATTAAATAAACAAAACTAAAAAACAATGTAAATTAAAAAAAATTAAGACATTTAATTAGAAAAATCCCTTCATATGCATCATATTAGATAACTTACAGTATATTCTGAATTTGGATGAATCAGTTAAGTATTTGTATCCACACTTTTGACACTTCAAAAATTAACATTCAGAAAGTAATATTTAAGACTGATATACATTGGTTTTTGTGGAGTACCAGTTTAATGTGGGACTGATATACTTTGGTTTTTGTGGAATACCAGGTTAATGTGGGACTGATATACTTTGGTTTTTGTGGAGTACTAATTTAATGTGGGACTGTTATACTTTGGTTTTGTGAAGTACCAATTTAATGTGGGACTGATATACTTTGTTTTTGTGATGTACCAATTTAATGTGGGATTGATATATTATTGTGGGCATTTGGAGTACAAATTTTCATGGATTTCATGACTGGTTCAAACCATGAATTTAAAGACCAAATGAAAAATGAGCCATATGAGATGCAGAAAGTTCCACCCACCTTTGTCATTCTGATGCATTGCTTGCAGTAAAAAAAAGATATTTTTTAATTCATGTCATAAAGCATTTTATATTATTCCAGTTTTCAGTGCACCTTTATATACATAGTATCAGCAACTGTTAGTTCCTCTTTTATATATATATATATATATATATATATATATATATATATAATTTATATAGACAAACACACACACACACACAGAGTAAAACATATTATGAGAGACAATACCTTCTGCCAGCAAAAACAGTCTCTCAAAACAGGTGGTCTCTTATAGCAGGTTTGTACAAATAGACTAGCTTCTAAGGTCCAGTTTCAGAAAAATTTAAAGTAAAATAACCACAATCACTGTACATATATCCTATTCTTTCTCAATAATCCTTTTAAAATATTGTATGCATTCATCTGAAAACAAAATTATATATTAATAAAGATATACTTCTATCATCAAACATGAAATGACATTTACATTAGAAGATCACATATATTTGCTTATGAAATCATTTCAGATTTACTCATTTTCCTTTATTGCAATCTAAATTTGTTTTACCCACATTTAAACCACTTTCTGCAAGTGGTTTGCTCTTTTTCACTTCTTTCAGTTAGAATAATTATTTTCTCCAGTGTTAAAATTTGTCTCCTTTTTAGCTGGAGGTTCATCCATAGCAATTTGTGACATGTATAATAGCCTCGTTTGTAGACTAACATCTATTACCGGTAGTCACAATCCTTTTGTTTTAAATTGTTGTTAATATTCAATTTTATGTTTTTGAACTATCATTAAAGTAAGTGGTCATTGTAACAATTGATCACATATAGGTCAGTTGTATCTATGTTCTCTTGATACAGTCATGCATAGGGCTGCTTGGGTTCTACTCATGATCTACAATAAGGCCAGGAAGCAGGCTAAGTTTGGGAAAAATTAGTCTGGTTCCCTGCTTCATATGGTCACTGTAGCTCTCACCTATATGAAAAGCGGAGAACAACGCAAGGAGAATAATGAAGCAGGGAACAAGACTATAGAATAATCTACATGTACTTTAGTCTGGTTTACAACAGAAATTATAAAAACCTATGAGCATCCCTACAAAATTTTAGATTTTGGTAGCCAGCCTATTTTTTTTTCTTTCTTAAAATGGTATGAGCAGTTATTGTTGTTGTGGGGATTAAATAAAGCCTGATTATATCCTTGTTTTGTGATGTGGTTGTTCATAGCAGTGTCAAAATACAGATTTTGCCAAGACATCACAGTCACTGTTTGCATTCAGCAGCTGGTCACTCATGATAAGAGTGTTTATGTGATAAAATCGATCCATGCATTATGATTGTGGTTGGAATGACAGGTGGTCGCTCATTCCAGAGGTTGATCACAAGTTTTTACTATATATATATATATATATATATATATATATATATATATATATATATATATATATATATATACACACACACACACAC
The DNA here is from genome assembly GCA_016746295.1 of Potamilus streckersoni. Lineage (NCBI taxonomy): Eukaryota > Metazoa > Mollusca > Bivalvia > Unionida > Unionidae > Potamilus > Potamilus streckersoni. The sequence goes on from JAEAOA010001816.1 coordinate 833,536, forward strand.
TGTAAAAACTGTTGTATATATAGTTTCACTCAGTGAACACACACATATATAATCAGTAACTAATGTTTCCACGCAATACCAAAAGCTAAATATTGTGACAGTTCAGTCTAAAGTACAAAGATTTTAACTGAAGCTGTAGAATTACACAAGTCCAGCTTTCTAGAGTAATTAAGTCTGATTTCAGACATTTTTTCATGAGCTTTGGTTATCTGTTTAACCTGAATTCACTTCAATGTTGTGTTTTATAGTCCACTGATAAGTGTATTTATCTTCATCATTGGTGTGTTCTTTTCTACTTGTGGTGTTGACATAAACATTGATGGAAATGTGATTAAGTTCTTTGTAGAGCTCTGAAATTTTTTTTAATTATCTACCAGTTACTAGTCATCTTAATGATCAGTTACCAGGTAGGTCAAAAGGAAATTGTATTAAATGTGCATAGACTGCTTGGTTGTGCATTGATGCTGGAATGAATTGCTTGGTGGTCAAAGTGTACAAGTATTTGCAAGTTAGAATCTTTAAAGGAATGACTTGTTGTCAGTGGGTCTGAGTTAACATTTTTGAAAGATATGGATGGATCTATAGATAAATAGGAAAATTATCAACATAACTATGTCAAATATATTTGTATTATTTAGTGGAATATGTCATAAATAAATTGACAACTTTTTTGTTATTCCACTAAGGTCCACAATACTTAACATCCAATTATATTATAAATCCATGAAATCAATTATGGGTCACACATCAGTATTAATATAGTTTGGAAAGATCTGATTCACAGTATCCTGTAATATGTTCAATTCATATGCTTTTTCATTCACAGTATCCTGTAATATGTTAAATTCATATGCTTTTTCATTCACAGTATCCTGTAATATGTTAAATTCATATGCTTTTTCATTCACAGTATCCTATAATATGTTCAATTCATATGCTTTTTCATTCACAGTATCCTGTAATGTTAAATTTCATATGCTTTTTCATTCACAGTATCCTGTAATATGTTTAATTCATATGCTTTTTCATTCACAGTATCCTATAATATGTTCAATTCATATGCTTTTTCATTCACAGTATCATGTAATATGTTTGATTCACAAGCTTTTTCATTCACAGTATCCTGTAATATGTTTGATTCACAAGCTTTTTCATTCACAGTATCCTGTAATATGTTAAATTCATATGCTTTTTCATTCACAGTATCCTGTAATATGTTAAATTCATATGCTTTTTCATTCACAGTATCCTGTAATATGTTAAATTCACATACTTTTTCATTCACAGTATCCTGTAATGTTAAATTTCATATGCTTTTTCATTCACAGTATCGTGTAATATGTTAAATTCACATACTTTTTCATTCACAGTATCCTGTAATGTTAAATTTCATATGCTTTTTCATTCACAGTATCCTGTAATATGTTAAATTCACATACTTTTTCATTCACAGTATCCTGTAATATGTTAAATTCACATACTTTTTCATTCACAGTATCCTACAATATGTTAAATTCACATACTTTGTCATTCACAGTATCCTGTAATATGTTAAATTCACATGCTTTTTCATTCACAGTATCCTGTAATATGTTAAATTCACATGCTTTTTCATTCACAGTATCCTGTAATATGTTAAATTCACATGCTTTTTCATTCACAGTATCCTGTAATATGTTAAATTCACATGCTTTTTCATTCACAGTATCCTCTAAATGTCAGTCTCTAATGCCATCTGGTACAAAGTGCAAGAATTCATTCCTATTGTCTGATAAAGTTCTGGTATCCTCCATAAATATTTATTTAATTATTGTGGTCTAATCATCTTAAATATCGTCTGACTACCTTACCTTGGCTTCACTGTCTTATGAAGGTGCTTATGTAGACCTTGGTCTCTGTAAGTAACATTTTGATTATACACAGTGAAATCTATTAAACGTTGCTATTAAACATGCATCCATTGTGTGTCAAGATCAAATAACCACCCTCTATTACTTGCCACTGAGCAAGTATCACTTACTGCTGAATCAAAGGGTTGTTACACTGGGAAAATGACTTAAGAGATTATGGTCAAACATTTACTAAATGTGGCAGAAATTCATCTTGGTACTGAACATGTGCATAAAATAAATCTATGGCATGATCAAAAGAATTTTCAGCTTGAAAAGAAAATAAGTGCTTCCTTTACAGGTCAAGGATTTGTGGCATCACTTGCACAAGCAGAAAACTTGTATATGGTAAACGGGTACCTGATTGCTGATTTATTACTCTGGGTTTTTATCAATGAGTGAATGCTCTTTGTTGAGTTTGTTTCAAGCCAAGTTTAATGGTTAGAGATTTCTCTGTGGTTAGGTACAAGTACTAAAGTAGTTACTTTTGAGTTTGTCTTTACTTAAGATAGGTACAAATAAAGGACTTAACTTTGATATTTGTCTTTATTTGAGATAGGTACAAATAAAGGACTTTGATATTTGTCTTTACTTGAGATAGGAACAAATAAAGGACTTACTTTGACATTTGTCTTTACTTGATACAAATAAAGTAGTAGTTACATTGGAAATTGTAAATGCAATTCTTTTCAAATAAAGGAGTGATTACATTGGATTTCTTCTGTACATGAGATAGGCACAAATAGACTAGTGGTTAAGTTCTCTTTCAGTTTTCTCTTCACACATTAAAAGCTTTGTTGAAAAATAGGCAGTTAGTCACACATTTAAGTTCACTATGGAATGATAAAAAATTAATCAAATGATTAGTTTTACTACATTTAAACCATAATATTAATACCAAGACTGTCAGAGCACTTTGATGTTGCAACTTTATAGACAGTGGTTTAAGTAAAAGATCATAGAGATGTGTTAGCATCAGTTCCATTTGGTGTTGAGCACATGGAACAAAACTGGGTGTAATGGATTAATCTTCAGAGCTTTCATTCATGCTTATACAAGCAGTAGTATCATTTTAACCATTCAAGGAAGCACCCCTTAATTTTGGCAGTTTTCTTTTATATTCATTATATGGTTATTTGTAGAGCTTAATCCAAGAAATTAGATACCAATAAATATTTAAACTTTTAAACAGAAAAATCTGCAAATACGCACAAAAATCTTTTTTCACAACACAACAAAAATAGATACCCATGAGAAGAAATTCAATCACAGAATAAGCGTATTTTATTTTGATTCTTGCACACATTATGCAACTTACTACCATTACAAGGTAGTACAGTTCTAGTCTGAACCAAATATTCTCAACATACAGGTCAAATATGAATCAATAACATTTCAGAAGTTTTTTTTCTGGAAAAGATAAACTTGTCCTCTACTATTCAGATCATATCTTTCTTCCTTTAGACCTCATCAGTGCCCAGAACCTCGTGGGAGAAGCCATGCCCCTATTAGTTTGCCATCCAGACTTCAGAGAAGAATGGTGAGTTAAATTAATCACAAGATGTTTACTTAGAATGTAAATATAGGCAAGTTTGCAGGATTGATGCTAATTTCCAAAACATTATCACACCAAAAACATCAACAGAATGTGCAAAAATCACATTTTCAAACCATAGCTTTATTTCTTCAGAAACTCTACCCCCATTTTTCATTAGGCGAGGGGATATTTTCCCCAAAATTTTGTAATATGCAAGTGCTCTGTAGGATGATTTTCTAGAATCTTCTTACATAAATAATAATTTGGAATAATATGGGTTTAACAAAAGACAAACATAGCTTTTTTATTACATCATTTCATTTTAAAAATAGTATACCTAAAGCATAACCCACCTATATAATTCTACATAATTCATTATATAAAATATTATTGACTGTGGCCAAATGGTAATGGTCAGCAGGTTTATGTATAGTAATACTTGTGTCTGTCCACCAATATATCTGACCTTTTGTTCAGCAAACAATTTCAGCAAAAGACTTTTCTTATGTCTGATTGCTTGAATGAATTGTTTTATTGACTTGAAAAAAATTGTGCTGATCTTAACATCCAGAGTGCCCATTATGGCATCCATCTTCAGATTATGTCACTGCTACTCATCCTGAATGAAGTCATATTAACATGGAATATTTCTAAAAGTCTCTCTATAAAGCATCTAGCTGGTTCTGGATGGTGTATTCTACTGTGAGATTTTTAACATGGCTTCAATAATTTTTCAGTCATATCGCTACAGTATCTGCAGTGTGGCAGTTTATGGTGATGTCTTGCACTGGGGCATCATGCCACAGACATGGCGCATGATGTCCCACCCAGTCACATTAGCCTGACACCAGGCCAACCACTCCTAACACTAACCTCTTAATGCTGAGCACCAAGCGAGGCATTTATTAGTACCATTTTTATAAGTCTTTGGCATGACCCGGCTTGGGGATCGCATGACCCGGCTTGGGGATCAAACCCATGATCTCCTGCATTTGAGGCAGATGCTCTAACCACTAGGCCACCAGAGTGGTGGAAGTTTGGAGACAAAAGCAAGCTGTATCAATTGTAACAGATTTTTATAAGTTTGGAGACAAGAGCAAGCTGTATGAATTTTAACAGATTTTTGTAAGTTTGGATTGGTTGCATGCATTCTCTAGACGATTGAAAATGGTGTTCATCTGGCCTCTAACATGGCACCATTGTGGCAGTCTTGAAAATCTTGCTAATCCCCTGGCATGAATTATGATATTGACATGCAGTTTTCACTAAAACACTTCTTGTAATACTTAATTGCTCCAGAATGAAAAGGTTGCAGGTCTGACTATCAACCTCACCTGAATGAAAAGGTTACAGGTCTGACTATCAACATATCTGCATGTTTTTTGAAGAGTTTTGAAAATTAACTGACCATGAGTCAAATCAAAGGGTATTGTATATATAAATGTTATAGATATATTCTGATATTTATTGAATTTTTAGTTCTACTGGTCCAGAAGAGATTTAGGGATGGTCTGTCATCCATCCATCTGTTAGCACATTTGTTGTCACTTCTAAACTATTTGGAAATTGCCATTAAATTTACACATTCAACCCATGGTCTAGCTGATCCTAAATGAAAATGGTGCCAAACTGATATACAGCATAAGGACATCATGTTGGCCATATTAAAAATCTTTATATCACTTCTCCTTCTGAATGGAAAGTCATATTAACATTGAGTTTTCACTAGAAGACTCTAGTTGTCCAAAATAGTGCCAGTCTGATGTTTGATGTGGCTGATACAGTAGCCATCTTGAAAATATTGTTATCACTAGTCCTCCAGAGCTGCCAAGTGTCTCATTTTATTTTTCAGTATTTGTCCTGTACTTGTGGCCCCAATATGGCTGCACATTTTTCTTGTTAAAAATCCATTTTCTAAAAATTAAAACAAAATTTTAATTGTGTTTATAATGGATACCTTGTTCCATATAGAGATATCAAATTCTACAATATGATTGGTTCATTTGAAATTGAGGCTATCATGTCAGTATTTAACCACCATATCGGATTGGGCAAACAGTTGCTGTATCTCATCTTAGTATTCAACTCCAGATCATGTCCAAAAGGAAAGCAGAAGATTCCGGATTTTCTCCAGCAAAGAAACGAAAACAGAATTGGAAGGACAACTTTGTCATTCTGTTTTGAACTGTGAAACCATCTAGTAGAGGAGAAAACCCTGTGTTTTGCAAATTGTGTCATTGTAGTTTAGTTATTGGGCATGGAGGTTCCAGTGACACAAAACAGCTAATAAACATCAGCTTGCTGCTTCATCATCAACAACTCAGCCTAATGTTTATATATGTCAGAGAAAACCTTGATGTAATTTGACCAGTATACTTAATTTCTTTGAGAAATTAACCTACCTCCGCTAGTGGTGTTGCTCGCAATTTATTTTGCACACTTTTTCCATATAAAAAAATCACAAAATTATTACTTGTGTTCTAGATAGAAAACAGTTCTGTAAAAAAAATTGACCAGAATTCAGATCATTAATGAAAGATGGTTTATTGGAATTGATAATGATTTGAAGATGTGGAAAAAGCTCCTATGAACAGCCTCTGACTGAGCATGTGTTGCACTCTTGCTCATCTAAATTGGCACCCAACTGGAACAGGGTGCAGAAAGTGCAAGAGTACTACACGTACATCTTAAAATTAAATAATTAAGTTACTTTACTGATCATTGCAGATGTTGTAAATAGTTACATATACAGTGAAGTTTTAAAAATAAGCATTTGTTTCTGAACATCAGTATTTTTGAAACAGACATCCAGTATCTTGGAAAGCTTATCACTATTCCTGAATGAATTGTCTTATCACTGAAAAAAAATTTTTATGATGCCTAGTCTGTCATACATGAAAATTGTGCCAATCTGACTTCCAATATGACTGCAAAGATGGTTATCTAATATTTACTTAATAAGTCAGATTTTATTAAACATTCACAATCATATGATAACTGCATTGTATGAAAGAGTAATATATCTTTTCAGGTAAACTATGTTTCCATATTTCATATATATTTTCATATTTCCTTTGATACATCAGTTCTTGAAAAAAAATGAAAAAGCGTTAATAAAGAAAATACATGTACTTTATTCGCATAACTATGTAGAATTCTGTTAATAACCAGGATGAGAATTAGATCCAATATTGTCATAAAAAAAATCCTTTTCGAAATATATTCTCAAATTGAAACATTTACAAATATTAAAAAAATAAATGTAACTCTGCTTTTGTACATAAATACTTGATCTCCAAAGATTAAATTATGCAAACTGTATATTGAATCCTTGTCCATATATCAGAAGACCAAGGCCTTTTTGGATTTTAATTGTTATTCTTTTACCTTATGACATTATCTCTTTGATAATCAAGTTTTTTAAAATAATTGTAAAGAATCAAAGTAGATCAAACTGAATCATCATTTAATTAAAAGGATGAATTCAAAGACTACATGTTCTTTGATAAAATAGTGAATGTAATTGTTGAGAGTTTCACGGTTTTTCAAATTAAAAGCTTCTTTTAAAAAAATGGCTGTCATAAATCTACATTAAGGAACTCTTAACATTTTAAAATGAATTTAGGAATTTACATGTAGTTTAATTATGTTAATAAAGATGTACATGTCCTGCTTTTTTGGATAAAGATGAAAAATCAACATCAGAAATACAGATTGACTAGATATTATAAGTAGCCAAACATTACAAAATTGATTTTTCAAAGATAGTTTTTAAAATAATGTGTGTAATTTCTGTATTATTATATGCACTGATTTTAAACTGATATCATGTCTGGTGAGAGATTCATACCTATGCGAAGTGTCACTTATTTGTAAGCATCTTTACAGATCTTTGTCACACTGCAGTTGCCATAGCGATATGACTGAAACATTGTTAAAGCTACATTAAAAATCTAAATCACACACATACAGATCTGTGTCATTTATAAGAATCTATACATGTCACTTTTATTTATTTATAAGCCCTTTTACAGATCTGTGTCATTTATAAGCATCTTAACAACTCAGTGTCACTTATTTATATGCATCTATACAAATCTGTGTCACTTACTTATAAGCATCTTTGCAGACTGCTGTTACTCATTGATAAGCATCTTTACATCTTTAATATTTTTTTATTTTGCTTTTTATTCAGATCTTTCCAAGGTTTGGTGGGATGGATGGTGCTCAGGCAAACAGAAAGTTTGTTTTCAGCCGGTAAGGTTACATGAATGAGATCACCACCATTATGGACTCTATGTAATTTTTATGCATTTTTAGTAAAACTATTCTGCATTTCAAATAAATAATTGAAATTTTAAAAATCATCATTTGGAGGCCTACAACATTGAATAAAAGGTTTTATTGTGACAAGGTAAAAAATACTCCAGCACTGATATGATTGACAGGGAAATAGAATACATTTTCTTGGTGTTAAAGACAACATACACTGAACAACAGATTCAGAGTGTTAATAGGCATAAAATAACAGAATTAATGAAGGATGAAATCAGGTAATTTATAATTAAAACTATTTTGGATATTATTTGTTAAGATAAACATTGAAGTTCCTCAAAGCTTTCGGAGGAATGATACACCATTTATTCTTTTTTGGATGTTAATTGTTATTCACAGTTTCCAGGGTATGTGTAGGTCCATAGGAAACTCCAGTATAATTATAGTAATTTCTTGCATTTAATGAACATGTTATCCATTCTGGAAGGCTGTCTATATTTGTTTAAATTTGACATTAGGATTCCAGATAAGCAGGCTTCTGGGGTTTGCATTGAGTATTCAAATTAAAATTATAGTACTGTCATAGGAAAAGTTCTTTAGATATATTTGTGTAATTTGTCTAGTTGAGACTTAGGTTTCACTTGATTTGCAACAACATTGATACAATGTTATTATATATCTGAAGACTGTACCCTGATATACCAACATTCAAGGTTTATTGCCTGCATCAGTAAGGCAGTGTAATTTCCAAATGTGAGCATTTATTTGTTGTTTATCTATTCAGAAGCCATTTAAGTTATGGTACAGTGCTAATTTATTGCATGTGGTGTGTTTTGGATTGTATGTCCTCTGTCCATCGACTTTTGCTTGTTTACACTTGTACATTTTATGCTACCTTTTTTTTTAACAGACTTATTATATATGCTTATCCCATGTGAGTTACATCATCAGCAACACCTGAAAGGCATTCAGTGAGCCCTCTTTTTCCACTTTTGTGATTCTGTTTCTGAATGGATTTTTATTAAACTTGCCTTGTAAGCTTAAGTTATAAAAAATCTTGCACAAATTTTTTTTTTAGGTACATCATCATTGATTTGCAACACCATTTGGCTTGTACACTGCCTTTTTTGTAAATAAACTGTCAATAGCCAATGTAGGATGATTCAGATCATTATTCTTGAAATAAGACTGTTGATTGGTCATTGATATAAACAAGCAATGAGGGAATTAGCTTACAATGCATCAAAACCTACTCATGATATGTAGCTATTAAATGAGTCTGCCTAAATTCCCCATTTAAAAATATTACAAAAATGTAAATATTGGCCATTGTTCAAGTACTGACACCCAACTGAAACACTGTAACCTTATTTCTTGTTTTGTTTAATTTGGTTGTTTTTGATTTTTGTTAATGACTTAAGTGGCTTTTTGCACTAAAGTGTACCATATTTTAGCGTATATAATATGTGTCTTATACAAAGTTTTACTTACCCCACACCCAGGGTGCGTCTTATGAAAAATATTTTTACACAAATAGTCAAACCCTGCATTTTATGTACGGATATGTCTTATAATTAGGTGTCTCTTATATGCGCGAAAATACGGTAAGTATTTTTAACACAATCAAACGGTACATTGTGTGATATTGAAGGACGATTATTGCGGTCGATATTCACATTTCACGATTTTCGTTCCTAGTTGTAAAAACAATTGGCTAAGTGTTCAGTAATTACCACGTGTACTATACCAATGCGGGCCACTTCAAATTTAAAATCCTTTCTTTTCAATGTTCTGTATACCGCAATTATTGCAGATCTAAGTTTAGTCGGAGTAAGTGTTTTAAATTTAATATAGTATGTTTAAATAGTTTTGTTTATTGTTACTAATTATCACAGCAAAAACTATGGTGGCTATATTACCTGTACATCCGGTTGGTTTCAAAGATACCTAAATTTTTAGTATTTTTGGTGGGTGCGTTCGAAAACAAGACAAGAGTAAATAGTTCGAAAATAAGACAAGAATTTGTTCAATATTGGACTTAAATTTGAAAATCAGTTATATCATATATTTAAATTTTTATAAAACACAATATAATAAACTTACTAAACTGTTTAACTGAATTTAAAATCAATGTACCATATTGTTCTATTCATCTTCATCAGTTTCGGCTTCAAATTCTCTGAAACTTGAATCAAATTCATTATTGCCATCGCGGAATAACTCTATAACTGATGCTAATCGATCCTCGCTGGCGTTAGTGGTATTGGATGCAGCTGCGTCATCATCCGAAGAACTGATATAGCTAGCCTATTCAGAAAACATCAAATTATATTGGAATCTCATCCATATTGATGTCATCATGTGCCAACACAGTTCACTTATTTCTTTATAAACAAAGGTATGGAAAACATCCAATTTATTCTCCCAATTGTCTGGAAGCTTCTGTCCAACAGTTGTACATGACCGGACTGCAAGATTGTTCTTTTTTCATGAACTTGAAAACCCAGTTGACACTGGCGCCAAAGTCTGTGATCTTCATTTCTATAGCAATAATTCAAGCCTTCAATTTGATCGCTAGCGTTCAAACGACATGGCTACTGTCACATAACAAATTCATACATTTTTCTCGCTGCAGTCAAATTCTCTTCCAGCAGCACTGTTGCCATGCCCCTTGGCAAACTTGATGAAGTCTAATTTAAAGTCGGCCATAAATGATTTTCACTTCAGAATCATGACAATTTAAAAAAAATTTAAAAATGCTTAGCAAATTGATCTCCCGTTTATATATACCAGTAACAAGAAACTATTCTCATATTTATATATGCTAACTGCATACATCGGTAATTGTTCTTTGTACGGTACTAATCCCACTTGTTGAAAACTTGCCTAGCAGATCAATGAAGCTGTCTTCTGGCATTTATTGTTCTAGAACCTAGATACCAGGTACTCAACCCATCCGGTATATGCTTGGCGGAAGATGAGAATATACAATAATCATTGCAGTCCTGCCTCTGGCAATTCTTTGATCTAAACTAAAAATGGTAATGAAGCCTTGTTTACATCCGACGTCTGATGAAACATTTGACAAATTTTCATTTATAATAAAAGGAAAGGAAACCACTGGATGTAAATTGCTCAGTGCAGCAGATGGCTAGGCTGCACGCATCTTATTTAATTTTTGTTAACACAAATTGTCAAAACCCACATCTTTTATATGGGTGTGTGTGTTATGTAAAAAACTTTGTACACAAATCGTGAACCCTGCGTCTTATATACGGGTGAATCTTATTATTGGGTGCATTTTATATGTGCAAAAATATAGCATCTACTTTTATATCAGATTTATGAAAGTTGTTGAGAGGATGCATCTTTTTAAGTCAAATACTATGCTTTCACGAATCTAGGTCACTGTGATCCACATTTCATGCTTCATTTATTTTGGTTTAATTTTATGTATATTTCTTAAGATTCATTAAACTAGATGATAGTATGCACAGTTGGTGCAAGGCAATATGGTGCCCTATGCAAAAAAAATATCCAACCCCACTCATTAAAATATTTGCTGATAAGAAAGCTTGTGAGATAATGGTTAAATTATAACCAGATATAAAGATTTTTATTTGAAGAAAACATAATGGTTTTGTTTAATGTTAACTCCCTTGTCTGATTCTTGTGCCCATTTTCTAATTTTGTGCTTTCCTGAAAACAGTTCCTTGTGCAAGAATGGGTTGCACTGGCCCAGACAATTACCATACATTGGCCTTTATGAGTACCATACACTAGCCTTTATGAGTACCATATACTGGCCTTTATGAGTACCATACACTGGCCTTTATGAGTACCATACACTGGCCCTTACAATTACCATACACTGGCCTTTATGAGTACCATATACTGGCCTTTATGAGCACCATACACTGGCCTTTATGAGAATCATACACTGGCCCTTACAATTACCATACACTGGCCTTTATGAGTACCATACACTGGCCTTTATGAGTATCCTACACTGGCCTTTATGAGTACCATACACTGGCCTTTATGACTACCATACACTGGCCCTTACAATTACCATACATTGGCCTTTATGAGTACCATAGACTGGCCTTTATAATTACCATACACTGGCCCATACAATTACCGTACACTGGCCTGTATGAGTACCATACACTGGCACTTACAATTACCATACACTGGCCTTTATGAGTATCATACACTGGTTCTTACAATTACCATACACTGGCCTTTATGAGTACCATACACTGGCCCTTACAATAACCATACACTGGCCTTTATGAGTACCATACACTGGCCTTTATGAGTACCATACACTGGCCCTTACAATTACCATACACTGGCCTTTATGAGTACCATACACTGACCTTTATGAGTACCATACACTGGCCTTTATAAGTGCCATACACTAGCCTTTATGAGTACCATACACTGGCCTTTATGAGTACCATACACTGGCCCTTACAATTACCATACACTGGCCTTTATGAGTTCCATACACTGGCCCTTACAATTACCATACACTGGCCCGTACAGTTATCATACACTGGCCTTTATGAGTACCATACACTGGCCCTTACGAGTACCATACACTTACAGCAAAAGAAGGTCAAGGTGACTTACATTTCACATAGGCTTTATTTGGAAGGATTTGTCTACTTTAAATGTTTTTTTTGGGGGGTAGGGCAGTTCTTTAACTTTTTAAACACTGATCTCAATGTCATTAGTATATCTTAGCAAGATTTGTTGGATTTCAGTCAAATCTGTGATGCTGCATAATATTGAGGAGGCCTTCGGTGAGTTTGATTAACAGTGTTCCAAACTATTATAGGAGTTATGCCCCCTGATTGCCTATCTTCATGGTTTTGGTTTTCTCAGTGTTACTTTTCAAGAGTTTGTTAGACTTTGACCACAATTGGTATGGGGCTTTATATTATTTAGAACATGCACGAATTTGATTTTCAGCATTCACGAGTATTGCCTCTTATTGGCCATTATTCTGATTTTGTTTTCTGCTACATAAATTTACCAATTAAAAGCTAACTTTGTATGGGGCTTTTATAGATGGAGCGGTAAATTATTAAAATGTCATCTGGAGTTATTAGTGTTAGATATATCACAAAGGAACCTGTTAGCAGATTTCTAGATTTCATGACATTGTTATAAGAATTATGCCCCCAGATGATTGCCGGTCATCTAGCAGCATTTTATTTTAACCATAGTTTGTTGGGTTTGGACAAACTTTGGCATGCAGTTTTCTACTAAGAAGACCTAGAATGAGTTACAAAAGCTATACCCTTCTTTGTTTGCCATGCTTCATTTTCTGCAGCATAACTTTACTAAGGAATACTGGATTTCAACCAGATTTGTCTTGCTCCTTTATATGTGCATTATTTCAGGTCCTCATTTAGAGGAATTATATACCCTAATTGTCCATTCTCCAAACATTGTATACCAACACGAGTTTCTCTGTTTAAGGTCCTTCCAACCAATCTATAGTGAGCAGGTTCCTTTGTGATGTATCCAACACTAATAACTCCAGATGACATTTTAATAATTTACCGCTTCAGTGGCCTAGTGGTTAGAGCATCCCCCTCGGTTGTGGGAGGTCATAGGTTCATTCCCCAGCCGAGTCATACCAAAGACTTATAAAAATGGTACAAACAGCTGCCTCACTTGGTGCTCAGCATTAGGAGGTTAGTGTTAGGACTGGTCGGCCTGTTGTCAGGATAATGTAACTGGGTGGGACTTCATGCTACACGTCCACGGCATGATGCTCCAGTGCTAGACATAACTAAAATCTGCCATATTGCAGACATTGTAGCAATATGATTGAAAAATTATTAAATCTACATTAAAAATCCAAATCACACACAAATTTAATAATTTATTGATTGGCCTATATAGTTCAAAATGTAGATTGCTTGTCTCAGGAAAACATTTTGGAAACTAAAAGTACATGGACACTTTATCACTGTCAGATGATGTTGTAGAGCGTTTTCTTCGTTCCATGCATTTAGAAATTAACACAAAAATAACACTGATCCTAATTACTTGCAGATTCAAACCACTCAGGACATTCAAAGATGCAGATGATGATGGGTTTTCGTGTTGTTCATTTTCAGTAAGTAATTATTCTTCCTTATCTTGCTATTGTAACACAAGTCATTCATGTACATGTACTTAAAAGTTACTGACTGTATGTAAATACTGTGCCTGAGGTCATGTGGTATAAAATACTCTAAGCTTAAGCATTCTGTGCTGTGCATTAATGGGTGCCCAGTATTCCTCCATACACTGTCAATAACTAAAATAATGTTTTTTAAAAATGTAGTTTGTATGCAAATTTTAATGAATTCACAGATTAATGACAGAAGGTATCATGAACATTTTATTGGAAGTTTTATATTTGTTCATTTTATGAATGGTAGTACTGCTGCTACTGTATTTTGTTTACTCATGAGGTACAAAGTTTTGACTTGCAAACCTTGAATTTAGATCAAGTATGTAATGATATACTCAGAAATATGCAAAAATAGTTGCTATGGAAGCATGTATCTACCTTATGTGACACATTCTTAAATTAACATGGAGCAGAACATAGCAAAATAAATTTGAAGAAATATTAATAATACAAATCTGATTGCAAATTGTGCAGTCCTTACCTTAAATATTCTTTTTTCCATCTCTAGGCATGTGAAAGTTATCTCCTGTTAGGAACCTTTATTGGTGACATCAAGTTAATAGACCTTCAAACTGGTGATGTAAGTGGTGAAATCATAAGCAATATCAACCCTGAAAAAAATGTTAAATTAAAAGATCTGTCTTACAGAGAAACACAAGGTAAACCCCCAGTTTAAGTCTTCAATCTTTCAATGGAGAAATCTGCATTTGTATTTGTCCATTTTCAGTATACATGTCCATATGTCTATCACTTTAAGCTTGTTTGCAAGATTTTGCCCACTCACTAAAATTTGGCTAGCACTTTTGTATTTATATATAGATAGTCTGAATAGAGTATCAGGCAGTTTTAGAGCAGTTTTTCACTTTTTTTGTTTGTTTTTTTTTTACAAATGTTGAACCTTTCTGGAATCATCTCTTTATGACAAAAATCTTGCGAACACAGTTAAGCGGAAACCATGAGGTAGGCATTAAAATTTGAGTAGGTCCATTAAAGCAATATTTCCATTTTTTGAAAAGTTATGAAATGTTCCGACTTTGGTCTATAGTGAGGGCATAAGTGCTTTGCAAACACATAGTTGTATACAGTGATGGTGAACAAAATCTTTGCAGATACTCCTTATATTTTTAAAAGTACATTAGAACATGTTGATTAACTTTCATTAAAGAGAGTTATTCACCATATAATGAGTTGTACTTCTTGATCGGAAATAGTATGCAGTTTTCTTTCATTTAAATTTTTGTCCCCTTTGATTTAATGTCAGCAAGGAGGTTGAAATTACTCTGTGTGCGTGCATGCATGTGCATTTCAATTTTGTGGAATGGTTGTAAATTCGTTTTTCTTTGATGGACAAATTACCCTGATAATACACTTGTAGAAACTTTAAATTTTCTAGTTATCAGGGGTTGGAAAGAAAGTCCTAGGTGTGTTTGAATAGAATGGCTTAGATGACAAGCACATAAGTTGATGAGCATCTTGTCAGTAAATTATCCTATTTCCTTGGAGTAGTGTATTTGTATAGCAATACTAAACTTAAAAATTAAGTAGGGTCAATGATTCAGAATATTTTAGCAAATAATTTCCTTTTATTCTGTTAATATGTTCAAACTTTTTGACAATGTTTAATTTTCTCCTACAGGAGCAGGGTAATTATACTTGCCACAACTCTCCAATATCAAGAATAGAACCATCAAAGGTGAGAAATAGAATATTCTTAGAACTTGCTTGTGACAGTATAGTAATATTTTTTAAACCTGGACCAGCCATAACAGAAATTTCTTGGCCAAAAAATTCCTAAAATAAGCTTAGAGTGTAGATATTTTATTATTCACTGTTTTCCAGATGTCTCTCCTTAAATCTCCATAACTATCTTAAGCTATAATGGAATCTGTGTACAGATTGACAGATATCTCTCAAAATCTCTTTAGTTATAGTAGAACCTGTATAGATATTGCTCTTGTGCCTTTGTTAGTGCCCATTTTTTAGTCCTTTTTTTGAAAAAGAAAAAATATGGATTTAATATATTTGTGCAGAAACCCAATATATTTGCATCAACAGAAATCATGTGTATGTGATTTTTGTGCATGCATGTGTATGTGTGTGAGAGCATGTTGCACAATGCCCAGATCTTGAAGGGGGCCCCCGAGTAGCCGAGTGGTCTAAAGCGTTGTCCATTACGGATCACTGCCAGCTTACCTCTGTCTGTGTGTGTTCGAGTCTAGGATTCGGCGAATGTGGATATGTGAGAAAGCTTGCCAGTAGCTTCTCGTGGGTTGGTGGTTCTTTCCGGTGATTTCCCGGTTTCTTCCTCCACCATTAATACTGGCCGCCATGAATAGCCTATCGTGTGCTGAAAAATGGCGTTAAGCCCAACAACAACAATCAGATTTTGAATCATAAATAGGAGATCATCTGATAGCCAGAATCATTGTCTGATGATCTTGCTTCAGATGCAATAGTTTAGGATAGTTTGATGTCAGATATTGTAACAGATAACAATTAAAATCCAGGTGAAAAGCACATTGAATCCTTGGTCTTGCTTTTTTTTACACAGTCTAATCATAACATTCATGTTTAGTTAGGATTACATTATTGTGATGTGATAACTAAGTTTTTTGTATTTACTTTTGGACTTGATGGTGTGTAAGCTTACAAGAATTTCTTTTTACAGTGGGACTATACTGCACTTTTATAGCTACTTCTGCTTGATTTGATATTTCATTTCTAAAGAGCAAATTTTAGGGAAAAGCATGCTCCCCAGTAATGAAATAAATTCATTTATTTTTGAAAGCTCAAAATAATGAGCTGTACTATTGTGTATTCTGCAGAATGGCAGTCATTTGCTGACATCAACAATGTGGGGAACATTGCATGGCTCATCACTCTGGTCTTGGGAGAACATGGAGAATAAGTAGTTATACAATTTATTTATTTCTTTACATTATAATCCAATCTTTATTATAGTATGCACATTATTTTTGAAAACTGTGACATTCAGAGTTTCTTGTATTAATAAACAGCCATTGATAAGTGGCTACTGCATACAACATGCCAAACAGATGCATGCCATTTTCAGTGGTATTCCTTCAATTGTAATATTCCTATTTTGCTTGGAAACAGCAGAAAGGATAATAATTTTTTATAGTTAATAGGCAAAGTCAAATTTAATTAGACTTGGCATATTTGTCTTTGATTGTCAAATACAGTTTAGTCAAAATTATTTTTTCCCCTCAGGTTTAACTTTGAGGATTTCTATGTGGAGTTCAGTAAACTTGTTCAGGACAGAATTGTGGGGACCAAGGATGAAACTGCTCATGTAAGTTTTAATATTTTTTTACCTTGAGCAAAGATGCAGGAGATATAGCAACATCAATTGTTAAGTATATTTTATTTGTATTGTTTGTTGGTTTTTTTCCATGATTATATATTATGCATAGCTCAATTGTGTGATTGACTATGGAGAGTATATACAGTTACTGCCCTACCTGATTAGTGACGTTTTTGTAAACAACATTATACAAAGCTAATATTTCTCAATGATTATAAATTAAATATTCATATCAATATTAATGACTAAACATATTTACTTGTATCCGAATTTACGACATTAGTTTTTCACTTGGAAATTCCTAATGTTGTTGACAACTTAAAATGTTTTAGAAAGAAAGCTGACCTCCATCATGGTTGTGTTATTGTGCTGTAGCTTTTTATATTAATGTTGTTTACTTCAAAATTGCTCATTCCTACCTTAAGATCTAAAGTAGAATTAGCCATAATTGTTGTATTCAGTTCTTAATTTTAGAGATTTATTTCAATTATTCAGTGGAATTACAAAGAGTTCCATAATACTTATTTGACTAAATCATTATTTTGTAATTATTGTGAATTCATTCAAGGACATTTATGATTGTATCACAGACCTGCCAACCCTTATTGTTATGCTGTAAGTCTTATGGAAATGACTCTTAAACTATGAACTTTAATAAAAGCACAAATTAAGGAAATGCAATTGTGCTAAGATTAAGCTACTGTCTTGTCATTGTTTGATTCAGATTTGGGTTTCATATTAGATTCAGTGGAATTAGTCAAGGAACCAGAGTAACTTCACTGGAGTACCTTCTACTGCATTTAGTTATGCAAAACATTTACATGATCAAGCTGTTTCTTATGTTATTTAAAAATGGCATTCAACAAGTGACATTATGATGAAAGGGTCAATAAACTGTATAAAAAGTGTTAATAGTGAAGAAGAATTAAAGAGAATATTCAGATTCTTGGGGGGAAAAAGCAGGAAGAGCAACAGTTAAGTTTAGTGGATATCATGTGTTAATTTGAATATGTCATATGGCAGGAAAGATGATTGCCATCTCTATGGCTCATGTGATATTTAATATTTGAGCTCTCTAAAGTTTGGAACTACAGTTTGTTTAAGTATTTTAGAGGTTATTAAAGTTGAAGTACCTCTTGAACACAATATTAGCCATTGCTGCATCAGTCTTGAATCAGCCTTGTGGACTTTTAATGTATGTTTTTGAGCTTGGCAGTAACAGTACATAATATTTTGTTACACCTTACTGAAAACTGGTCCAACTTAATAGAACAATAGAAACTGCCTGAGAAGGACTTCTTAGGGTTGGCAGGTCTGATAGCATCGTATACATTAAGACTGCTTACACATTGCCTCATTCCAGACTATTGGTATGGTCTGATAGCATTATATACACCACTCCCTCAATAACACGCCCGGATAACTCGCGAACCCGCTTATAACGCGGTGTCCGGCATGACTCCCGATTTTTTCCAAGGAAAATATATTTTAAAATGTGCTAAACATGAAAAAGGTCGTGATAAGAAATTGTAAATTGGCAAATTTAACCTTGATACATAGTTCGTTTTTAACATCGAAAATGGTGATTACTGTATATTATGGGGTATAAGTCGCTACTTTTTTCATTTCTTTTTCTTCTTAAAAATGCCATGTGCGACTTATATGCAGGAGCGACTTATACAAAAAATATTTTTTTTTTAACGACTGTGATGCGCAGTGATGCTGTGCTTTAGCAAAATGCATCTGCCGGTATACAGGCAAGGCAATTGCTGGAAACTTACATACGGTACACGTAAGTATTAGACTATAAGATTATCAAATTAAATAGTCAAATAATATTTAGTTATTTATGTGTTAAAATTTGTTTTTATTAATAAATAAAAAAAAATATTGAAATAACGATTGCCTATGCATTTCCTTTATTATTCGGCATGTACATCTTAGAATCTTTATGTCTCTAAATTCAGGCGTTGTAAATTTCAGCACATTTTCCCACCCAAGCTGCTAGTCAAAGTCCTTTGAACTTGCCGCCCAGCTATTAGGTCATGTTCTTGTGATGTACTCAAATAAATACAAAATGCAGAACTGGGATTATTTGGTTATTTTAAACAGCGAATTATGTCACTGTAAAGCGTTTCCGACACCTCTGTTAGCGCTTCATAATTTACTTTAATAGTAGTTTATAAAAACACACAATCATTTTTTTGGTTGATTTCGCAATGGCTTGTTTTAAAAAAAAACATAGCAGGAATATTTCCTCTGATGACTGCTCTAGTTTTAAACTCTGGATTAAGCCAAGAGTGACTTCATGGAGAGAACTTCAAAGTACCGGTAATTAATAAAAAAAAAATAACTGGAAGGCTGGTGAACAGTTTCAATTGTTAGGTGAATTTGCAATGTCTTCGTTAATGTATTAAAATCACTGTAGCGTATAAAGTGCCTTTGAAGTTCGCTTGGGTTGTGGAAATGACCGATATATAAATAGGTACCATTCATTCAATGGAGCATTAATAAAATATAGTTTCACAATAACATTGTAAGATTTAAAATTGTTATATTAGCGTAAGTCAATAAGTTTTGTTTTAAATTAAATTCGTGCCAATTATCCTGGCACCAACAACTAGAAAAAATATGCAGAATTTAAGTTAAACGTCATAGCATTTGCGAAAGAAAACGGAAATCGTGCAGCAGAAAAATTGAACGTAAGCGAGAAGATTGTACGTGACTGGCATAAAAAAGAAGATGAGTTAAGGTCAACAAAAAAAAACAAGAAGGGAAATCGTAGTGGCAAAGCATGTTGGCCAGTTCTCGAGGAGAATCTACGAAAATGGATTGTGGAACAGCATGCTGCAGGTCATGGACTTTTCAACAATTCAAATACGACTCAAGGCAAAGTCAAAGTATATTGTAATACTGACTTTTATATAACTCTTAAACAATTGTATAATATTTCTTACATGAAGTTGGAAATTACCAAGTCGCATGCAATGGCCGGTGGTATCAAAGACGTGATTAATGTAAGTGCGGAGAAGCGGCTTATATGCAGGAGCGACTTATAGGGCGGAAAATATGATATTGCCTGCAAAGATAGAATCTATATTGTGAAATTTGCAGTTTTTCAAAATGTGAAGTGATATTTCTCAAACGTGTCACAAACCGCAAGTGATATCGTGTTCTAATTTATTGCGTTTTAAATTTTTAGACCCATTAAATTCATGTTGGTAATGGTTAAACCTTGTGAATTTTTTTCTTTCATTTTACTTTTACTGCAATAAAAATCTACACATCGTTCGATCGATCGACATTGTTTTTTCGAAGTGTGTTGATCTTTTGTATTTGAAAAAAAAATGTCTACTTTGGATCAAACAATGAAATTACATTGTATACCATTCACCACAAAAATAAGTGACGTAATACACGTGTGAAGTACATGTGCTAAGCAAACGGAAACCAGGAGGAATAATGTTTAGTTGATTTCCTCAATATACTGTAAGTTATCCTGAAATTAATGTTACTCTGTGAGGAAAAACTAAACAAAGTACACTGATATGAAAAGATATTTATTTAATCTTAGCACAATTATTAATTGAGCCACCACCCCCTTTTTTCTCTATGCATCAATCCCATTGTTATTTTTGTTGTTTGTTATAGGTCCCTCGATAACTCGCGCCCTCACTTATATCACGGTTGATATTTTTGGACCCCAATGTTCGCAAGTTATCGAGGGAGTGGTGTACATCAAGACTGCTTACACATTGCCTCATTTTAGACTGTTGGTACATCAGCATATTCAGAATTGAAATTTATTTGCATCATCCCTTGAATTCATTTTGGAACTCAGTACATTTGGACTTGATAGACTTTTAGGACTATATGGGATTTAATTCACAATACTGTATGGCCTTGTGATAGACTTTTAGGACTATTTGGGATTTAATTCACAATACTGTATGGCCTTGTGATAGACTTTTAGAACTATTTGGGATTTAATTCACAATACTGTATGGCCTTGTGATAGACTTTTAGGACTATTTGGGATTTAATTCACAATACTGTATGGCCTTGTGATAGACTTTTAGAACTATTTGGGATTTAATTCACAATACTGTATCGCCTTGTGATAGACTTTTAGAACTATTTGGGATTTAATTCACAATACTGAATGGCCTTGTGATAGACTTTTAGGACTATTTGGGATTTAATTCACAATACTGTATGGCCTTGTGATAGACTTTTAGGACTATTTGGGATTTAATTCACAATACTGTATGGCCTTGTGATAGGACTTTTAGAACTAATTGGGATTTAATTCACAATACTGTATGGCCTTGTGATAGACTTTTAGGACTATTTGGGATTTAATTCACAATACTGTATGGACTTGTGTTAGACTTTTAGAACTATTTGGGATTTAATTCACAATACTGTATAGACTTGTGATAGACTTTTAGAACTATTTGGGATTTAATTCACAATACTGTATGGACTTGTGATAGACTTTTATAACTATTTGGGATTTAATTCACAATACTGTATGGACTTGTGATAGACTTTTAGGGTTGTTTGGGGTTTAATTCACAATAAGTTCCTTTTAAATTCTTATTTTGAATTTTAGGGAAATAAATTATTTGTTGCGTTTTACTAAACTTGAGAGGTAAAAAGACTGTAGATTTTTGGATTGGCTTAGTCCAAGTTTCAGGTCATTGAGGCTGAAAATGATTTTTCTTTCTTCATGATTTGTGACATTACCTTGTCCTAATTTTCATCAAATTTCATAGATAAACTACACTTGGCAGAGAGCAACTGACACTGTTGTTTGTTTGGTTTTCGTTTGATAACTCAAGTTTCTAGGATTGAATTTTCACCAGATAATTTCAGTAGTGTACAGTGGGACAGGTGCACCTCCATATTGTTTATTGGGCCCAGAGGTTAAGGTCACTGGAGCTAAATTTGGCAATTTCAGTTCTATATGACAAATCCACTTTAAGTTTCCTGCACCCAATTTTTATCAGTTTCATAGTTGTATTACAAATAATGAAATGCACCTTGCTCCCTAAAAGATCTGCAATTAAGTGATGGTCACCCGAAGTTTCCTGAGACCTCTCCCCACCATGTTGTAGCTAATTGAAGAGTAATGTTGGAGTGGATAATTGGAGCATATCCAAAATTGAAAACATGGATGTCCTGAAACCATGTGGTAGCAGCATATAATTTATATTTTATTAAGCAACTAGGAAATAATTAACATGATCTGATTATAATTTTGAAATCTGATGAGTTGTCAACTTACTTTTCACACAAGTCCTGAGTGGCTAATCAAGGTAATTACTTTTGCATGAACTCTGCTCTTATTGTCATGCTGGCTGTCACTCCAGAGTTTCTCAAAATCTTTTACTTGCGTGCAGCAAGATACTGCTTCTGGAGGTGGACATTGACAATAGTTTCTGAAGCAGATGTTAAAATCAATTATTCTAACAAAAAATGTCTGGTTTTCATCAATATATTACAGTACCTACATTGACGTATAAAACAAATATTCATTTTAGTTTTGTTTTTATATCATGTATGTTATGTAATCATTGAGCACATTAGAGTTTCAAGTGACTGTTAATGTAGGGTTCCTTTTTTGATTTGATTTGCATTTTTTAGATAGCTTTTGCGTTGTAATGGAAATATGCTGTAAGCAATATGATTTTGATAATTTCTAGTATTTTTAACTTGGCAATAATTTTTTTAGATGATGGCACCATCAATTTATATTTGACTGTCCAATTAGCTGTAGCATTTGTGAGTAAATTTAGCACATGATTTGATCCATTTTATAATTACATGCAGGATTGATCTGAGGTGTGGGGTATCTTTCCTTTGGAAACATTCATTTTATTTTGCATCATCTTGGTATGTTCATAAATATTTACATGTCAATACATATGACTAAGAATTTCTCTTTTCATCCAGAGTCACTGATTAAAGAGTGCTAGGCAAGAGGGGTGGCAGGTAGTCATTTAGGTCCTAAGGATGTATTGTTTAATATATAGAGGATCCCACATGAGTACTCATTTTATAGAAAGGAAATCACATGAGTTACTATTTCACATCATGAGCTGTTTGCAGCAAGTAGCTTTTTGTTACTTTTAAAAGTTTACAGTTGTTATGATTAATAAGCTTAAACTACATAGTGCTTTATATCCTCCAGTGACCTTTACTTTTTGATTATGGTAGGTATGTTATGTACCCAACACTTTGATAATAAATAATGTAATGACACCGTTCTTAATGTTTCCTTTGTTGTAGGTAGGTATAATGGATTTCTCATTGACTATGGTTGTTATATGATAGTTATGTTAATAACATGATGTGCTGATGATAATAAACATTATTGTTTTGTGATGACACCATTATTGTATGTGTTATAGGTCTATGATGTGGCAACTGGGCAGCAGCTGTTAAAGTTATATGATGCAGATAAGGCCAACAACTACAAGGCCAACCGAGCCTGTTTTAACCCCACGGATGAACTGGTCCTAAATGATGGTGTCCTGTGGGACATCAGATCTGGCAAATCTATCCATAAGTTTGACAAGTTTAATTCTTTTATCAGTGGTGTATTCCATCCCACAGGACTAGAGATAATCATCAACTCAGAAGTTGTATCCTTTCATGTGGGCATTGAGACTTAATTTTGGTTCAAGACATTTTTTTACTACATGATCTTTAAGTCATAAACTTCTTTTGTATTAAAACATGGCAGCTCCTTTTGGTTTAAAAGACAGACTTTCATTGATGTTATTGACTAATTTTTGGTGGGATACTAATTTTTAGCTCTACGGAATTACATATTAGGAAATTGGTCTTCTAAACCAATAAATATTAAGAAAGCATTTACAAGATGCTCCTTCTTGTAGATTTCATGGGAAATCATTGTTTATCAGTTTGAATACTTATTATTAATTATTATAATGCTATGCACAGACTTTCCAAAAAAGGTATACATAAGTAAGTGACTTCTGATAGTAACACTTTTCCAGATGATCAAATAGTTCCATATTTTGTAAATGATTCTTTAACCTTTACAACATTGTTCACAACATAATCTTTTCTGCTGATACAAACTTCATTATCTGGTACCAAGGTACACAGTAAATAGATTGCATTCCCTGGTCACATTAACATTAGAGATACAAGCCTGCTACCTCCCAAATCCAGCCCTACTAAAAAGACACAAAAAAATTCTGTCCATCTCTTGTAGACATAGTTCAATAACTCTTGCCCATTATTTCCCTTACCAATACCAGGTGTCACTAGTTATTCAGCTTTTATTTCGTAAAGTCAGCTTCATACATGCTATCTACCAATATTCCACGCCATTGTCTGCATCAAAAGTAGCCATATACCCAGAAATTTGGATTTATTGTGTTGTTTACACAGTTTTACATTTTTTTCTTTGTCTATTTTTACCATGTGTACAGCATGCTATCCTTTAACACAGTGGTCCCCAACCCTCGGTCCACTGACCGGTACCAGGCCATGGATCAAATGGTACCGGGCCACCCAAGGAACATTAAATTATTTCCATTTTATTTACAATAGTGTATTTCTCTCGGGTTTGTGTGACTTGCCATGGACAAGAGGTCAACTAGGAGCTGAGAGACGTCACCTAAATCTGCACCAATAACGTGCATAAGAAAAATATCTTGATATTGGGGCAGTTTTAGGTCATGATTGGAGAAGAGCGGCTTTCTGTTCACTAGTACTTGCTTAAGAGTGCTTGGTGTACATGTATATTGTGTTTGCTCAAATTTAACCCACAAATTAGCAAATAAGAGTACGAAACAGACGTCGTTAGAAAGTTTCCTTGGGAAAAAGAAAAGGCCCAGTGAAGAGACAGAAGAAGAGCCTTCAACATCAAAGAAACATAAAACTTTTAACAGACAATACCATGCGTCCTACTTGAAATATGGATTTATCAGGACAGTGATTCCCACACACCAACCCTGCTCTGCATAGTTTGCGGTGACCAGCTCTCGAATGAAGCAATGAAACCTTCAAAACTTCTTCGCCACTTTAACGCCAAACACTCTGGATTAAAAGACAAGCCCCTGGCTGATTTTAAAAGAAAAAAACGGAAACAAAAAGAACAGAAGAAATATTTGAGGGCCACCACATCAATAAAGGAGAATGCACTGAGAGTGTCATATTTGAAAGCTAAACATATTGCTAAGACTAAAAATCCATTCACTAATGGTGAAGAATTGATCCTGCCCTCCACTAAAGACATTTGCTGTGAACTTATAGGAGAGGCTGCTGTGGAAAAGATAGCACATGTGCCTTTGTCGGCTAGCACTGTGACTAGGTGCATTGAGGAAATAGCCGAAGACATTGAGACACAATTGTTGGAGAGGATTAATACATAACCGTGGTACGCACTCCAGGTTGACGAATCTACAGATATCGACAACAAGGCAATACTACTTGTTTATATGCGATATCTATATCAGGAGGATGTGCATGAGGATTTGTTATGTGTTCAATCTTTGCCAACCAACACAACAGGAGAAGAACTGTTCATGTCACTGGATGGTTGTATCAGGACAACTAAAATGTTCCTTTTGTGTTGTCATATGCACAGACGGAGCTGCTGCCATGACTGGAAGACTGTCTGGTTTAACTGCTCGGTTAAGGAAGTTACACATGAGAATGAATCTACGCATTGTATCATTTAGTGGGAAATGCTGGCAATCCAAAAAATATCACCGGAATTTAACAGTGTATTGATTGACGTCGTTAAAGTTATTAACCACATCAAAGCATACGTCCTTAACTTGCACCTGTTTCAGCAGCTTTGTGAGGAGATGGACGCAGAGCACATAAGCCTTCTCTTGTACACAGAAATAAGATGGTTATCCAGAGGAGAATCGCTAACCAGAGTATTTGAATTCCGAGAACCATTGCAAAGATTTCTCTCAGAAAAAAAAGTCAACTCTGGCAGCACATTTCAGTGACAAGATATGGGTTGCAAAACTGGCTTACCTGTGTGACATATTCAGCCTGCTCAATGAACTCAATCTCTCCATTCAGGGGAAAATGACAACTATTTTCCAGTTGGCAGACAAGTAGCTGTATTTAAAGCCAACCTGGAGTTGTGGGGACGGCGCGTGAACAGAGGCATTTTTGACATGTTTCAGACATTAGCGGGAATTTTAGGCGAGACTGAGCCTGAGCATTCATTCTCTCAGTTGGTGCACAATCGCCTGTCTTTGTTTTTAAAAGTGTTCGAGCGCTATATCCCAACCACAACAGACCCATGAACTGGTAAGGAAGGGATCCGCGACCCATTTGTCAACAAACCAGGCGAATCTAGCATGTCTGTGCAAGAAGAAGATCAACTGCTGAAGATTGCAAATGATGGCGGCCTTAAAACTACTTTCGAGACAACAACTCTGCCAGTGTTCTGGATTAAAGTCATGGCGGAATACCTGAGATTGCCACCACAGCACTTATATCCCTATTGCCATTTCCATCATCCTATCTGTGTGAAGCGGGTTTTCTGCAGTGACAGCAACCAAAATAAAACAAGGGGATAAACTAGACATAAGCAACACACATTGTCTCCTATTACCCCCAGAGGGAACTGTCTCGTTGCAAAGAAACAGGTTCAGGGTTCTCATTGATTTAGCATTCTAGTGAGTTAAAATGTTAAATCACTTTATATTCATTTTTTGGTATAACTATTTTATTTTAAAGGCATGTTTAAATACAATTAAATTAAAATTATTGAATCAAAACAATCTAAAATATAAACAATCAACATACCCCCCTCAGCAGGCCGCGGTAAAATTATCAAACATTGACCAGTCCGCGGTGATAAAAAGGTTGGGGACCACTGCTTTAACACATGGTGTCACTTAAAGATTAGTTTAATGTGCTAAATTATTAACTTTGCTTTTTTCCCCCCTCTTTGTGTTATTTCAGTATGAAATGTTGACCAAGTGCATAGAATACAAGAAATTTAAGGCAAGGAGGATACATGTCTTGTCTTGCATATACCAAATGTACTTCATCTCATCTCTACAGTGTACATGATGTATGGTCAGAAGAAATCTGGACAGTAGTTTTACACAAAGCAGCCAGAGGAAGAGACAAGAAATAACTCTTGCAAAGAGCAAAGAGACATCTTAAGCATATATCCAATGTCAGCAAGGGAAGATTCACACAAATTTTGTCTTACACACCGTGTGAAAGACACTGCTGACCCCTCCCAGTTGCATGTTTACAACCATCAGCTACAGTCACATAAGCAGAAATAGGGTAACAAAACTTCTTAACATTTCACAATCTGCTGCCATAGAACATGTGTGTTTAGTTCTGGACAATGATGGAATTGACTTCAGATTTTATGTATGTTTCCATCTCTAGCATCTAAAGGTTTTCCTGACTTTGGTTGGAGAGTCTCCCCAGTTTTAGGCAGCCCACTAGGTGAAAGCACCCCCTCATATCAGAACATGGCTTTGAGGCATGTAAATCTGGATGCATGTTTTTTTCCCAAATCTGTTGGTTACATTTTTTTATACAATTCTGCCTTCCTGACCATCTAGGTTGGGAACTTTATAGATCTGCCCAACCAGCCATGATTACATCTCCATATGTTACTACAGGTATTTTAGTGACAGACCCGTTTGTCTCAACACACATTTTGTGACATACCTGTATCATGACAGGCATTTTAAGTAACAGCATGACCACCTTCCACACATTGCAACCATGTTAACCATACTCCAAGTAAACCAGTCAGCTGTTCCAATATGACATGTTCAGCAGACACAGTTTACTGTTTACAGCTTATCAGCAGGTGTGGGGCAATGGGTTAACAGAGATAACAATTTTACATCATCCATATCACTGTGTATTGGTTATCCTGATATGCAAGTTGAACCTGAACAGGACAATACACATAATGAGTGAGCCAATACTGAAACTAGACAATTTTACTCGGATACAACCATGGAACAGATTGAATTCCGCTTCAAGACTGCTGTGGTTCACATGTCTTTACCTCTGTTTTATAAAGTGGACAATGTTTTTCATGCCATTTCAAAGCTGATTCAATACATCACATCTTCGATGGTAGATTTGGCTTTATTTGCAATTTTCTGATTCCAGTAGATAAGGCTGGGGTGCCCTGGTGCTGCTGGATTTCAGTACAGTCAGTGGCACATGGGAGTCTGAGGATCATCTTCTCCACATCAGCCTCGAAATCAAGGCAGTCATCATAAACGCTTTTCAGTTCTGGGAAGATCAACTCTCAGTAAATGTAATGGCAACATGTCTCCTTAACAATATGCATCAAATGTGCATTCACATTTGGCAGTGTCTATGTTGATGCAACCAACTGTATGTCAGTGTTCAAATCAAGCACATTCCTGGCAGATTCATTGTCTTGGTTGACACTAATTAGACAAGGTCATATTCATGAAGAATGATCTCTCCATGAATCAGTCTTTCTATGGATGTGCATGCTGTGGGGCTTTCCAATGATCATTGTTTTTTTTGCAACAGGATGGAATCACAAGTTGCCCACCTTCTCTAGTTCTGGACCCAGGAGCTTGAGCTGTGTACAGTCAGTTGGGAAAGGCTGTGGGCCTTCACCTACCCTCCCACAGCCCTGTATCCGAAAATAATTCGTGAGTTGTAGGGTCAGAACTGCAAAATGATCCCGATAGTCTCTTTTAGATGGGACAAGTCCTGGATGACCAATTTGCATATCTAGCAATTGATCTGCCCAGGAAGATTACAGCCAAGCCAAATTGTTTTGTCCAGAGAGCATTGTGAGAAAGAATTTAAATGTATTATTTTGGAGGGAATTGTGCAAGCAAGAAGGCCCTGAACCCTGACATTAGTCCCTCAACTGGCTGATTTTTTACTCTTGACTCTTTGAGGAGAAACAGTTGGCCCCATTTATTACGAAAGGCTACTGCTTCATGATATTGAACACATTCTAACATCATGGCAGACATGACATTAGACACAATAAAGATTTAACAAACCTTTTAGCCAGTTTTGATCTGAATCACCCAAACTGCCTCAACTTGTCTGCAAATGGGATCTATCCTGAATTTTGACCTGGCTTCATTCAGATAATTTCAAGCCTTTAACCTGTACTTTGCTTAAATTACTATCCTGCAAAACACAATAGTATTAGTTTCAGCCCTTAGGTGAGTATGTTAGATGTCCTTTCTGTTAACCTAACTATCTTCAGTTCAGATCAGACAGTACTTGAGGCACACAGAGCAAAGTCATGACTCCCAGTAAATGCTGGGAAGCAGTATATCATCCCTTAAGCCCCATCATTGCGGCTGAAGTGGACTATACACTTGGCATATTCTGAAGCCTGACAAGATCAGAGTTGTCTCGTGAAAATTTCAACTTGTGAAACTAGAGTGGTCTGTGCAAGTTTCATAGACCTCTCTGATTGCTTAGTGGTTATAACATCTGCCTTGATGTGGAAGGTCACAGGTTTGAACCTGGACCATGTCATGTCAAAGACTTATAGAAATGATACTAGCAGCTGCCTTGCTTCATGCTCAGCATTAAGAGGCTAGTATTAGGAATGGTCGGTCTGGTGTCAGGATAATATGAGTGGGACATCATGCTACATGTCTGTGGCATGATGCCCTAGTGCTAGACATCACTATAAACTGCTGCACTGCAGAAATCATAGTTATTTGACTAAAAATGTTAAAGTTTCATTAGAAATCTAAAACACACACACACACACACAATCAAATGCAAGCATCCTCATTGATGTATTGCTCAGCTTAAACTTGTGGCACTAATTGGTGTAAAAGGTAGGTAATGGGTATTGGTTAAGAGTTTCTTTCCTTTGTATGGTATATTGCTATGAAAGACAAAATAATTGTTTTTCTGGAATTGTTTGCTTCAGGAGATAGTGAAGCATATATTCCTGATGATAATGTTTCTTAGTGAAACATAATTTACAAGAAAAATATGCTTTACGTACCACAAAGCTGAATAAACTGAAGAAGTCTAGAGAATTCTTAGTCAAAAGGTGAAAGGTCAGGGCCACATTAGTAATGCGTTACAGATATGGACCAAACTATATAAATGGTTTGTACTTAGAGCCTATTGATTTTGGGACTCCATGATCAAGGTCATTGGCTTGTGGATGACTGACATATGGGTAAGAAAAAAAAGTGTTGATTTAGGGTCAAACATGAAATCATGGTTACTGTGACTTAAGAGAAGTTACGGTAGAGTTCAGTTGATCATGTAGTCAAAAGATCATGGGTCAGGGTCATTGTGACTCTAAATAATATGGAGTTTTGCACAGTAACATTTGTTCTAGAGTAAGTACCTTGACCAGACTTTGGGGGAGTGACAACAGCTCAGTTGATAAAGCAATGGACTCGTGATCCAAAATGACTGTGGAAGAATAAAGTATCTTTGACAGTCCTCTGTGTAGTTTAGCAGGAATAACGATTACAGAGTTAACCTAATGGTTGAACAGATGATAGACAACAGGTTATCTTACAAGCTTTTCTGATCTGTGACCAGTGGAGCTAAATTAAAACTATTTTTACTTTAAACTGTAACCTAAATTTCATGCAAAATTTGTTTGCCCTTGACCACAACCCAGTGGGATGTACGCTCCTTTCGTCTTCTTCACACTGTCCCAGCACTAGACCAGAGCCAGTTGCGATTCAGTGATCTAGGAGATGTAATTTATGGTAAGATGAACTAAGATTTTTAAAATTACAGTTAAATTTGGGGAAATTTTCTTGAACATTTTTAAAACAATTTTTGCAAAGTATTAATCTGCAATAGATATTACAAACATTATTTAAGATTCTATAAAATGCACTTTCCAGGATATTTTAGCAAAAAGTGAAAGCAGGCTGATGTAATGTGTTTAAAGGTTATTTGCCACATATATTGTACAAATGTGTGATATTATGTCATTAAATAGAATGCATTTGTTATACATGCACACCAAAAAAATGTTTAGTTAGACTTAAAAATTCACTTTTTTAAATGAAAAAAATCTTTTTGCCATTTTATGTAAACAATCGGTAGTTTCTGTGTGCCAAAAACAGACATGACATACATTTATCCCTTCTATTCATCCTAGCAATTCAAGTGTTTAATTTCAGTACTTAAATGACTTTGTGATATATCTTATGATTGTGCTTTTGGGATGTAACCAAATGAGTGATGATTGGACAAAAGGGTTCTGTCTTTTTCCAAAAGACCCTGTTTACCTGTCATAAAGGTGGATTGAAGATGTGGGATCAAATAGAGTGAGGGATGGGAAAATCCTAAATCCTGTGAAAGCTATATGATGCATATGAGAAAAGGGATGGAAAGAGCATAAATAAAATATATCAAAGGATTACAGTACATTTATACTATTGCAAATGTAAAATGTTGATGTTTAAAATAATTATAACTCTTTAACATGCAGGGTGTAGACTTGATCAAACTCTTTATTTAGCATTATTAATACCAATATGAACAGTTTTGAAAGTGACACAGTCTAGTGTCCCATGCATGTATATAGATATATGGCTAAACAGTAAATTGGTTTTCAATAGTTTGATCTAAATGTTCCCTATCCATAGTTTATAATGTTTGTTTTTTTTTGACAACAAGAAGCATGTGCTTGATCTTGTGGGGATAAATGTACATCATTTATAATTGGCATTCTCTATAGGTGGGAAATTGTAACAAAGGGGAAGTAACAGCATTGTATGCTTCTATTTGGAGTAATTATTTCTCCTTTACATTTGATAATTTTTTTTTATTCTTTTCATGCGAGTATAACTAATTTTAATCATGTAATGCAAACCTGTTGTAAAAAGACAAATGTTGGAGTATGACTGATGACCTTTACAGCTAGCAGCTTTATAATTTGTTTACAGTTTTATGCTTGTATTGATTGCATGTAAGAATCTTCAAAAAATGTACTTATCATTAATAAAATTGTTGGTTTCAGATGTCATATTGACTCAAGAGTTTTCATTAATAAATTCATATTGCATTTGCAATAGAATGATGAAATAAAAAATACACAAAAGCAAAGGGTGGTTTCCAAAATGTATTGTACCTCTGTTGAAAAGAGCAAGTGAGGATCATCCTGTGTTACTGTTGAGATTCATGATCTAATTCAGTTCTTCATTGCATCATGCGATTAAATTAGAAACTGTTCATCTGTTCTACTTGTAACAAATTTTCTACTTTGCTTTTTGCATTGTAATCTATAAAGAAGAATTTTTCTGTGTGTTAACTTAGGGCTCAGTCAAAGATATCAGATTAGGGAGGGATTAAAAGTTTATTATTTAAATACATGGCTGGCAGTTCAGCAGCCTTTTATTTTTCTTGACAAATATATGTTTATTTGGAATTTAATGAATGGTGGTGATATGACAATGCTTTATGACCCTTCAGTAGTCACTTTTGATAGGGTATCATTAAAAGAATTTCACCTCAAAGGTATTTCACATATTCATTTTCCAGCAACACACATTGATGAGGAGAAGGATATTGATGAGGAAAGGTTCCGCAGTCCATATGGTTCAACATTCCGCACATTTGATGGCACAAATTACTCTTCAATAGGTAATATAAGGTGGAAAAGTAAAGCAATCTGTTTACTTAATACTTGTTAGAGCAAGGTCCAGGATTCCCAAGATATAGGGAAATTTGGAGGACAAATTCTGGAGAAAGAATAGGTGTTATCGATCGTCAGAGGGAAATAGCATTTTTCAGCCATTATAAAATGAGTAACTTAGTCAAAACTGAACAAGTTGGGAGTTAAAAT
This sequence comes from Potamilus streckersoni, assembly GCA_016746295.1. NCBI lineage: Eukaryota > Metazoa > Mollusca > Bivalvia > Unionida > Unionidae > Potamilus > Potamilus streckersoni. The sequence goes on from JAEAOA010001816.1 coordinate 866,596, forward strand.
TTATTAAAGTCTTAGTAGAATTTTGTGGAGACTGCAGAACTCTTGTCAGTTAGAATACAGTATGTATGAATCATTTGGGTGCCTGCCCTAACATGTCTGCTGAGTCTGTCCAAGTGCCAGATAACAGGTTTGGTCAGGTAGACTCATTGCCTCTTAGTTCCCGCCACACTGGTATCCTTTTTTTTTTTATGTAAAAGTTACGAAGACCAGTCTAGTGTTGCTGTGTCAACATGGATGCAGTGTGTGATCATACGTGTGATAAATCTTTGCTTTTACTTGGTAGTTCACTCAGGGAATATGTGTTTCTTGAGGCATTCGAGCTCAAGGTTTGTATGCCTGCTTTGGTCAGTTGAAGTAGGAATCTTTTCTGGCTGTTTTGCAGTGATTGCTGGAGGTCATTGCCAAGACATGAAACCCATGCTCTTGATGTCCATGATTTGCCAAGATTCTCCATGTCTTTAGGGATACTGCTTTGGAGACAGCAAAAATGTCCCATCTTGATGCAAAAGTGTTATATAGAAAAAAAAACATCCACATCTTGAAAAATGGATGGATCCTCCTACCATGGTTTTCTAACCATTCTCCTTAGCAGAACCATTAGCCCATTTTTTAAAACTCTCCAGTTTGTCTTTCATAAGCTGAGATGAAGTGTGTAGATATTTTTCCTTTGCAGAGGAGATGGTAACACCCTCTTCTGCCAACTCCCACTCTTCCCAGGGTCACAAGTGGCCAAGTGGTCTAAAGCACTCTCAGTTATTGGGTTCATGTCTCAGATTTGGCTAATCAACAAATGTGAATGTGTGAGAAAGCTTGCCAGTAACTTCTCATGGATAGGTGGTTCTTACTCCACCATTAATACTGGCCATCATGTATAGCTTATTGTGTGCAGAAAAATGGTGTTAAACCCAACAACAACCACTCTTGCCAACATCCTGGTAGGTCTGATTGTGTTTTCAAAGGTTTGGTTGATGTCTCTGACATTGCCTGGATCTTTATCACAAAAAAGATTGTTAGATTTTCTTCAGGGAACTTCCTCTTTCAAAAACTCCATCAGTTTCAATGGGAATTTCTAGGGTAAGAAGTAGACACTTTTCTAAGAATGTGCATAGTAGAGAGGGCAGCATGTTTCCAGTCACATGACCTTGATATAGTGCCATGTATCATTCATAAAGGCAGTAATGTTTTGGTACAACCTTTGGGGTTTGTTTTTCAAACTGGATCATCGAGTGACATTTGTATTCACCTTTTTTTGTACTCACTGTCATGCCATTTGCCTAAAATATATCCTCTCATTTTAGCAACAATTGATGTCAAGTCACGCAACATTTCAGACCTTTGCACTGACAGATCAGACTGTTACCTAGCAATAGTTGAGGTAAGTTTTCTTCTGTTTTAGCAGGATACATTTTGTCCAGTTTCTCAGCCTGAGAACCTCGACAGTCTGATGTATATTATGTGGAAATGTCATTATTTAATTTTTTGTGTATTTTAGATTTTAACAATTTTGGGGATTTTATAATTTTTCAGTAACTTTATTCCATTTTCATCAACATAAACTTTCAACATTTGATACCAGCATGCAAAAAATTGCAAAAACTAAAACATTTAGTTTCCAAATACATGTTACATCATAATGATTTTAGCTCCCATGTAACATGTAGAAGATGAAGAAAAATAAAAACCTGTTTATTCTTTTGACTAAAGTACAACTTAGATTGTGCTTTTCTTTAGATTATATTAGGTGACTAGGTTCTGTCATATGAACAGGTTGACTTTAGATTCTATTGTGTACAGGTTGACTTAGATTCAGTTATGTAAATAGCTTTACTTAATGTTCTGGAAACAGGTTGACTTTTTAGATGCTATTTTGTAAACAGGTTGACTTAAAGTTCTGGAAATGAGGCAAAATAAGACTAATGGCATACAAAACCTGAAGATGTTTTGAGGATTACATGTATCTTCATGCAGCAAATTCCTCAGAGTTTTTTTTTTGGTTTTTTTTTTTTTTTAAATTGATATCTACTTTGGTTATAAGTCACATAATGCACCTGCTGATTAGGGTCTGTGTTTATTCTATTGATTATTCTTAACAAACTGCAGAAACCCAGAGCTGCTGGTGCATTATGCAATTTTAGATCTGAGTTGGTGCAAGTAGAGAGGTCTTATAAGTGAGTACATATGGCGACATAAAGAAGAATGAGGGTTTGAAGCATACTTGTGTATATTTTTAGAGCACAGGTACCAGGTTCAGGAGGCAGATATTACCACAATTTTTTTAAACTTAAAAAAGTTTATTATAGGTTTATGCATACTTTGTTCTGGTTTGTGTTTAGATATAATAAAATATAATTTATTAAAAAGTTTATACTATGTGAACTTTTCCTTGCATTTTAGAACCAGCAGTTCATAGAGACTGGTATAGAGGAGAATATCTGTCGTATTTATGAGCTGGGAAAACTAAAGGACAAAGATGATGATCAGGTAAACATATTTGCTATCAAAACATTCTGTCAGGCAATCAGTGGCATGTTTAGAAATGTATTAAAGAGCAAGGAAGGTGTGTAGCATGTGGTCAGTATAGGATCAGAATAGGTGTGGAGCACTTATTCAGTGTAGGACAAGGAAAAGTTGACCACTTGGTCAGTTAAGACCAGGAGAGGAGTGAAGCTACAGGACAAAAAGATGAGTAGACCAATTGGTCAGTATTGGACCAAAAGATGAGTGGACCACTTGGTCAGAGTGAAGCTACATGACAAAGAGATGAGTAGACCAATTGGTCAGTATTGGACCAAAAGATGAGTGGATCACTTGGTCAAAAGAGGACCAAGAGATGAGTGGATCGCTTATTAAGAATAGGACTAGGGGATGAATGGACCACTTGGTCATTATAGGACCAAGGGAAGAGTGGACCAAATTGGACAGTATAGAACTAGGGGAGGAATGGAGCATTTGGTCAGTACAGGACATTTTTCACAACAATAGTGCAGGATAGTCACGACCTAATTCTAAATATTTTCTGTTTGCTCATGAAATAATATATCAACTAAAATTGTAATATGGAGTGAAATAATGTTGAAAAATGTACTGAATCAATGCAGATTGATAGTTTAGTGATTTGTCTTACCTAAAAAAAATACTATTATTTTGGGAAGGTAACTCTGTATAATATACTATACTCCCATGAGGCCCTCAGGATGAACAAACTGTAGTAAGTACATGAATGGAAAAAAGTAAAGCATGCTTAGATATATTGACTATTAAAGCACAAAGTGTACATGAAATTCATTAGCAGAATAAATTAGATTGTAAGTATTCAATTCTTACAATGAAATCTTGTCTTTTGAAATTAGAATTGCATGCATTTCTTGTGTAGGATTGATTTTTATCTAATTGATTTAGGGAGATCATTCCACAGAAGAGTACCAGAGTAGCAAATGATTTCTTTAAGTATTTGTTATTGGAAATTGTGTGTTGTAATGATCATTTGTAATGATATCAATTTAGGTCCTGGGTAATGTTTTTCTTGATTTAAAATAAAAATACCATTCAGATATTTTGGACACAGTTCATTCTTTACTTTGGACATTAATATGGGTTTTAAACAGGCAGTTTGTTTTTAAATTTCAGCCACTTCAAGTTTGAGAATAGATTTTAGATGGTGTATCAAATGGTGGATTTAGGATAATTCTTGCCCTTTTTTGAAGTTTGTGGCTTGTTTCAATTTCCCCAAATTGTGCAGCAGTAGTTCAAAAGAGGAAGAAATGATGTTTTGTAAAATAATTTGTGATAATTGAGTGGTAAATACCATTTCATCATCTGTGAAAGGGTAATTCTTGAGGTTACTTCAGAACAAATGTCTTTCACATGCTTAGAGCTGTCTAGGTTCTTATCAATAAGGACTCCCAAAAAGTTTTTCTGTGCCCATATTGGTGATATAAAGCTCAAGATTTGGATTTTTGTTTATTTCTGATTATTTTTGCTCCGTTCCATTTTGCCTTGGTTTTTTGGGGGTTTGAGGACCAATATCCAACTTGATTTAAATCTTTACCCGTTTTTTTGCCTCAGAGCTATAGTACTTGATCAATCAAACATAAGATTTCAGCCAAACTGGTAATGACTTTTCAACTTAAAATGAGCACGCACACATTCTATAACTGGAATGGAACCTTGAAATGGAAGTTTTGATGAAGACAACAGAGTTGATCTTAATTTTTAAAGGGAAAAAGGAGGATCTCGGTCTAAATTATTGTCTCAGATCCTGGGCTTTGCAGCCACATTTGCTCATCTTTTATTCAGAATGTGGTGTGATGTGCTGAAACTTTTGGTTTCTTTTCAGGCTGATGAGGAAGACGAGGAAGATATGGATGAAGATGATGATGATGATGATGATGATGAAGATGATGACATCATTCAGATTGATGATGGAGAAATTGAGAATCTAGCAGAGGACTTGGAAAATGAGGGTAAGGGATGATCTAGTAGTAATAGAGACTTAAATTGAGAAAGTATTTATACATTCATATTTTATTTCTTCTAGATAATTCTGTATTCTGTACATTCCAAATCGCACACAAAATTTAAAATATTTGTCTACAAAACTTTAAAACCCAACTCCACCTCTCACAAAATTTCAAATTTGACCCCAGCCAATGATCCTTCTTATATTGAATTACTAGTGCACTATCCCTGGCATTGGTGTCTATGCATTCACAGATATTACAGTGTGCTCATATGTACTGCGTCACTGTAACTCAACTAGGCAGTGGTTTGGAGGGAGTTTCGTAGCATGTACCATGTGGGGAGAGGGCTGACTTTGTAATAAATATACATTTTTAAAATGCGACCCACTTGTGCAGTAGATACAGCTGCCAACCCTCACGATTTTGGTGTGAATTTCACAACTTTCTACAGCGATTCATGGATTTATGCCACATACAAAAAAATTCATAAATACCCCAATTCTTAATTATTTAAAATTTTCACATTAAGCTGTAGTTGTGATATTGGCAGTTGCCAAAACAGTCTGGTACTGCTAGTTGCAATTTTAGCAAAATTACAGCTGATTGGTATAGCTGGCATGTAGCATGCATTTTAGCGTATTTTAATCTGTATGCAATAGAATAATTTTACAAATGCATGTGAAAAAAAGTAGGGCCTAACCAAATTATTTCTCTGCACATGCACCACCAATACTGATTTGAATTACCGTTAGGCATCACATCTTGAAAACATCTTCACCACCAAGGGAAGAGAAACGTTTTGCACAAAAAGTCAAGTTTAGCATGGAATATACCAAAAATTGGCCATGCATTCAACCATCAAACACCAATTTCTGATTGAGGAAGTTCAACACCGCCACAGTATCATATCATGACAAATAGCGTGAAGTTTGTGTATATCTGTAAATTTGGCTGAAAATTAAGCAGTACATGTAATCAGTGTAAATGTTTTATTTTTATTCATATAATGCAGTACTGATCAATGAAGTGGGTGGAGTTAGTGCAAGGATATACCTTTTCACTAATTGTGTTCAAAATTCATTAATTTTTATCCAACTTTTCACTAATTGTGAGTGTGGAGGGTTGACAGCTCTACATACAGTTAACCTGGAATCAGGAAACTTGGTGAGGCAGTAAATCTTGATAAGACTTGGTGATGTAATGCATCTTGATCAGAATTGATGAGGCAATGCATCTCAGTAAGACTTGGTGGGGCAGTGCATCTTGATAAGACTTTGTGAGGCAATGCATCTCAGTAAGACTTGGTGGGGCAGTGCATCTTGATAAGACTTTGTGAGGCAATGCATCTTGTTAAGACTTGTAAGATAATGCATCTTGTTAAGACTTGGTTATGCAATACATCTTGATCACAATTGATCAGGCAATGCATCTTGATAAGACTTCATGAGGCAATGCATTTTGATAAGACTTGGTGAGGCAAGTGCTATATTCTTATCACAAAAGTAGGTCACAGACTTACATTTCATGCCAAACTGACTTTGCTGAAATTTTAAATTTGTTTGTTTCAAGTTTATTTTTTAATCACTGTTTATGCTAGAATGATCAGACTAGATGATTTTATGTATTTCAATTAGTACCACACCTGAACTACAAAGGAAAGGCACTGTGACCAAGATTTAAAATTTTACTTGACTTGATTGGTTTTAGCTCATGACAAATGAATAAGGTTTGAACAGCATGATAATCCTGATGTGCCTAAAAGTATCAGTATTAGATGTATATTAGATAACCAATTAGTTGTTCCTTTTTATCCCATGTAGTATACTCTGCAACCTGTTGGACTCATTAAAAGGGTTACTTACATCTGATTGTTCATGTAAAGAGAACAAATGAGCAACAGTGCCTGACATTGCCAAAAATTCAACAAACACTTGAAGCCAGTTCTTTACACTGACCTAGTATTATCAGACACAAAAAAAAAACCTTTTGCACATGTTGAGTCAAAATAGCATGAATTCTGAAGTCATGGGGCACACAATATCCAGAAATGTTTGTATTTCATGTTACAGAATGCCAGTGGAAGACAAGTGTTGTAATATAGTCACATCTTTAATGAACCCCTATGATATGGACAGCTGTGTTGATCTGTGCACCCACTAGACTGCCGAACTATGCACACAATATCCAGAAACATTTGTGAACCCAAATGAAATGCAGTGCCCTGTGATATGCAGACATGATTTTTCTCCATTTTATTGCGGAATTCTGCTTTTCTCCAGACTTGAATCAGAGTTTTCTTGATATAGTCCATTTTTATATCATCTCCAATCCGGTTTTTAACAAAATATGTCCAGTCCCATTCCACAACGAACCTTGTAAAGTATTTGTTCTATATATTAGTTAGCCCATGACTTTCGTAAAGAGTATTCTGATTGGTCAAAAGTTTAATCCAATGAATCTTCATGTAATGGAAACTGATGTCAATGGAAAGAAGAAACATGCTTGCAAAACAACGTATCCCGAGTTGTTGAGAGAAACCATGACACGAAAAGTGTAGATAAAGGTTTCAAAAACATGGAAATGGGAATGGCTTGTGCGAAAAGTTGATGGAAATTTAGTTTATTAGAATACTGAATGCTAGAGGACTGGCATTTTGTGACCTCTGCAAGAAAGATCTGAATTATGGTAATCACAGTTGGAAGATTTTGGAACAGCACCTACAAAAGCAGTTGCATGCGGAAAAATTTAAGCTCAGAAAACACGTGGAAAAAGTGCAGGTAATTACTATAAGAAGAAAGATCTCTTGCATGAGAGAACAGATGTAGCCCTCTGTCAGAATATGTGTATTGCATGTCACCGATATAAGCACTAGCTTGAAAGGAAAATGGCTCTCGTTGAGAAGGAAAAGAAACAGTTGCACTTTGAGCCAAAAATGTCAGTGGTGACATAAAGGAAGGCTAAAGAAATCTTTGCCAAAGCTGCAAAAAGATCTAAACTGTCATATCAACAGGTTCTGTTCAGTGGAGAAGTACTTGGTTTATTTTACAGATTTGGTATGAAAAGAGAGAAGTATAATATGTTTGCAGCAAAAATTGACAAATTAATGTGACTTAATTATGATGTGAACACTGACATGCACATGAAATAATTTCAGCATCAGTAGTATTGGAGAACATATTTATGTGCCAATAAATATTGTGAAATTATTCAAGTCAAGTTGAACATTTTTGGTAAGTTTATTAGTTTTTCAGATTTTTTTTTTGTTTTATATTATGATCAAAAGTTGCACCAGGATCAGTTTTTTTATGATTGTAAAATGCATTTTTCGGACCCCCAGATTAGGGGCACTGCCCCTAGAGATCCCGTTGGGGAAGACGAAAATCATGTCAGGTTATGGACAGCTATATCTGTCTGTGCACCAACGAGACTTCCGAACTCTGCACTCAGTATCCAGAAATGCTTGTATTTCATGACCAGTAGACGAATGTGTTGTAAGATGTCATATCTTCAGTGAACCCATATGAAGTGAAGTGCTCTCCAAGGAACCCATATGAAAAGCAGTTTCTGTATGATGTGGACAGCTGTATCTATCTGTGCACCAATGAAAACTGAAAGCAGAAAAAATTGGAAAGCAGAACCAGAAAGTGGAAAGTAATTCAGTAATGTGTAGAATTAACAAAGTCAGCACTGAATTACAAACTAGAAATTCTATTGCTCAGGCAAGTATATTTCTTAAAGATATCTGACTTCCACCTACCAAAGACCGAATAAACCCTGCTTAGCACCCTCTGTTGTTTCCCCAAACCTAAAACTATGAGTCTTAAATAATTGAGAATTAAAACCACATAGCAAGAGTAATGTTGTCAAGGATTGGTTGAACTCCTTTTTAGTTATGGGCAACCCATTCATAGGTAAGGAATAGTGGGTCCAAATGACTGCAGTTGTAAATATTGACGAAGCCCGTCGACATGGCACTGGTCAGGTAATAAAGGGTACCCTGGGAGTGTTGTAATGCGTAAACTAAACCATCATCACTGATCTGGATCTGAGAGAACTAAAATTAAGTTTGGGTTTCTGCATCCAGGTTGTATAATTGTTATTTCCCCTACCCACAGGAATGCATGAAATGCAAGTTGAAACATGGACTTCAGAGTCACATGGAAGGCATTGTGAGTGAATCATGGCAGGACTGGAATGAGTTTTTGTTGAATACATTAAGTTTGGAATGAGAAAGGAATTGGTTGGGTCAGAAATATTGTTTGTGCGCATAGCTAATAGCCAAGACATTGGTAGATATGGTAGATAGTGCAAAGTGTTTTGCAAAAAGATACAAAATTAAAAGTGCTAAATTAGTACTTGAAACAGGCAGAGTGCTGTGGAGTTTTAACATGGTTTATCCAGCTGTGCCTGTAAGCTTTCATTGAGCATGAAAAGAGCACTTTAAAGTAAAATGAAACAATATTACTCCCTGTCTGTTAATGTTGATAGTTCCTGGACCTGTTCTAAGATTTCTTCTGCATAGGTTGAGTCAGAAATCCAGGCACGTTTTCACATCAATACATTTTCGATGCATGGTTACAACCGCCAAGATGAAAACAGACACCATTATTCTAGGTGATCTTGCAATATGGCAGAAAGTAGGTTGCTAAGCCAATGACATCATCCCAACTAAATCTACAAGATGAGACCTGGAAGAATCTGAACCTTCTTGAATTTGTCTCCATGAATGGCAAGGACTCTGCTGTGTATTCATTGATTGTTTTGACAAAATTGGCTGAAGTTAGCTCAAGTGCCAGATGGGTCTGAGATTATGCTGCAACCATCACAGAATGGATGGAAGTTGTCTTCCCCTAGTGCTGCTTTGTTGTCAAAGACAGGGCACCTGGCAGCAATGATTCTGCATGCCTACAAATAGCATATCGAAATGATTTGTGTTTCCCTCATGCCATTATTCCTAGAGTCAATCAAGGAGTGAATACTTGCGGCTTACATGGTGTTACATATATGTAATTATATTGCTTGTGTGTTAGTTTTTTTTAAAAAATTATTTTATTTTTGTTTCATTACATTTTTTTTGTAATGATTATTTTCATGGGATGTAATATTTGTTTTTAAAGTAAATTTTGTTTGCATAGAATGCAAAATGTATTATATGAGCATTAATTTTGGCTGACCTTAGTTCAGACACTTGGTAAACACCGAGTTAAAATGATTGATCAGTATCAAGATCATACCTCACTTACGTGATCTCCATGCGTTATCAAGTTTTTTTATTATTAGTTCTAAAATTGGTCTATCCTGGCATACATGTCAGATATCTTGATGTAAGTCATCATGACCCATCACAAATGTCAAAATGACATTTTAGTGGAGTTTAATACTCAAACTCACTGTTTTCTAGATCAGTCATAAAATAATACCATGTCAGTTCATATGTATTTTTGTTGTTGCTAGGTGAGTATGTTTTTGAGTTTTTCTATTCTTCGGAATTAATAATTCTCTGGGAAACGTTTACAAGTGCTGCTCTTCAAAAAATTCTTGGACAAAGGCATTTAGTGGAAATTATTCAGGGTTCTAGAGCCAGAATATTCTATTGTGATTACTAAAATTCAATTTGGAACTTTTGACACATCAATACTGGATTTATCTGACATCATCATCCACCATCTTTGAACTTTGGGGAGACTCAAATCTTGATTCATTTAGGACATTTTAGTGAAAGGACTAATATTTTTAGATTCCAGTATTAATTTTTGGATTATATTCACAAACTGTAAGTCCTTTATTTAAATTTTTACTGTGTTTTCTTGGAAAATAATTTTTTTTTTAATTTTCAAAGCTTGTTGACTTCATTCTTTTTTTGTTACTTTGAACAAGCCAAGATTTGCAACAATAACCACCATACTTTGCAAAACTGCATAACTGTCAAACCATTAGCCTCTGTTGAAGGTACTTCAGGTTGCGCATGGGCAAATTTGTTCTTAGAATTGACTGATGTGTTCCATGTAGCAATTAATATTTTTGACAGTGTACTGTGCTAACCAATAGACTGCCCACTATTTGAAAGGTCATGGGTCACTTGATGTTTTCAGTATTATGGCACAGCAGCACAAGTAGGATATTTAATGCTGAGGCAACATGAGTAAATTTTCTTGCCCAAGTACACACTAATAGGTATCCAGACTGATCCATAGGTAGGACTTGGACTTGAATCTTTTGATTGTGAGTTCAGCACAGTAACCACTGAATCTTCAGCCTCCATTAATTGCTTAAAGTGGCATGCAAGAGGATGTGTTGGATCCATTCTACCACTTAGAGACTCCTGGATTGGGCCTGTTTTACCGCACTTAGTCTTTAGACTACATTAGTTGCCTGATGTGACATGCAAAAAGTCATTGCATCTACTCTACCACGTCATATTCTTCAGCTGCTATTAGTTGCTTAATGTAACATGCAGGAGGATGTGATGGATCTATTCTACCACTTTGCAATCCATCTGGACAATAGGAAAGCCTAAACAAGTATCAGCCAATCATTTACACAGCTACTTCTGAATGTTTATTCGCGATGACTTTACAATCATACAAAGCTCGTGCTTACTTTACTCACATTTACGATTTAAGTAAATATGATGTTTCTAGCATAATCATAATTATAACAATAATAGTAATTATATTTAATAATATAAAAATGAAATAAAATTAAAGCCAAGAATTAGAAAGAATTCAAACCCTAATACACTATTAATTCAACTACAGGTACAGGGTTTTTACAATTTTCTTAAACTACTCGGACATTAAAAGCATTTCTAATTTTTATCAGTACTTGTATCCGAGTAAAAGAATCTTTTCAGTTATGTGCTTAAAAAGATTTTATTTTTAGAACTACATTTTCAGTAAAAAAAACTAAAAAAGATTTTGTTTAAGAAAGTCATTCTAGTAAAAACTGATATAAATTTATTTGCAGAGAATTATGGCTAAATACTTTGCCACATTTGTACTTCTTCAATATTTTAAAGCAGGTTTGACAATTGCTAATATTGATATTGAACCTGCCTGGAACGTATGTTCTTTATGTTAACACACAAATTGTGCATTATTTGAGGGCATTTCATATACATGTGCACTGTATTACTAAAAATAATATTTAAGAGGTTTTCTTATATTTTTAGCTTTTAATTTGAAAAAATATAATCACCCAATATGCTTCACATTTAAAACATTTCTATATTTATTTACTAAAGATTAAAGACACCCATGACCATAAAAATATCCTGGAAACTTCAGCAGTTGTTCTAGACTAATCATATGGTGGGACTCAAACCTGCAACTTTTATGGTCACATGTCTAGTGCTTCAACCACTGAATTTCAGTTATTCCAGGTTATTACTTTAAGGACAGGGTCTCAGATGGTAAGGAAAGACTAGAGAATCATGATGACCACAGATTATATGCAATATCATGTAAGTGTATGCACTTTAAGGATGAGGCTATAAACAGTTTTTAAGTCTTGAATCAGGAACTAAATCCCCAGAGACTGAAAGATATCTCACAGTCAATGCTGGCTGTGTAAATGGCTTGTCCTTTTATGCCAAAAAGGTGAGCCTACATGTATGGTCTGGGAAAGACTTTAAAAGACCATGTAGCAACCATGAATTTCAAATTCTTATCTCCCCTCTATAGGTTGAATATGTGTTTGAATTTAAATTTAAAAGATGATATATTTAAACTAACCTGGCAAACAATATCAGGCATTCCTATTATCTATTTTTGTTTAAAGCTTTGGTTTCAGTAATGTGGTATTATGACATCCAATTATCAGACTGAGGGTAAAAAGACCAGCATTATTGCACATTTCACCATTCAGTGATATTACTTCTGTTACTATGAAATGTATGTCATCTTTCAGATAATGCAGATAGTGAAAATAGAGAGGAAGAAGAAGAAGAGGAGGAGGAGGAAGAAGAGGAGGAGGAGGAGGAAGATGATGATGATGATGCAGAAACTATTTCTCTTTCAGATGATGAAGATTCAGAACCTGGATCAGAGAGTGATGAAGATATTCTCTTTGAACTGGTGTAATGATTTTAAAGATCTTTTTTCCAAGCAAAGTTTAGTCTTGTTATATTTCAGGGATATTTTACATTTTGATCATACAAACTATAATTTCTGAATAGTTTAAATATGTATTACAATGAATCATTTATGTTAGGAATTCTTTCTTTCAATAAATAAATAATGAAAGGTTTTGGTTTTGTTTCATTTTCGAGATGATCATTAGTGAAAGTAAAGTGAATATATTACTCCCAGGGCAATCAATTGCTTTTTTTTTGTTGAGTCTGTTCATATATTCTACATAGAAACCACTTTAGTGTCCATGTTTATGTCTCTGCATGCATTCACAGTCTTAATTGTGATTGTGATTTAGATTTTTAATGTAGCTTTAAAAATTTTCAATCATATTGCTGCAATGTCAACAGTATCACAGTTTAGATTAACCTCAAGGTTAATTTGTTTCACTTTCCTTTTATTTCAGTACCATTTTATCACACATTTCATATTTGGGGAATGCACTTTTTTGTATCAGTCATCATTCTGGTTTAGGTGTCATCCCATGGGTTGATAAGTTTCATCCTAGTTCACAAGTCATCCCATGAGGTGAGGATTTTTGTCCTGGTTCATGAGTCATCTTTTCGGTGAGGATTTTCATTCTGGTTCATGAATCATCATTTGGTGTGAGAATTTTCATCCTGGTTCATGAGTAATCACATGGTTTGAGGATTTTCATTCTGGTTCATTAGTCATCCTTTGGGGTGAGGATTTTCATCCTGGTTCATGAGTAATCACATGGTTTGAGGATTTTCATTCTGGTTCATGAGTAATCACATGGTTTGAGGATTTTCATTCTGGTTCATGAATCATCATTTGGTGTGAGAATTTTCATCCTGGTTCATGAGTAATCACATGGTTTGAGGATTTTCATTCTGGTTCATTAGTCATCCTTTGGAGTGAGGATTTTCATCCTGGTTCATGAATCATCATTTGGTGTGAGAATTTTCATCCTGGTTCATGAGTAATCACATGGTTTGAGGATTTTCATTCTGGTTCATTAGTCATCCTTTGGGGTGAGGATTTTCATCCTGGTTCATGAGTAATCACATGGTTTGAGGATTTTCATTCTGATTCATTAGTCATCCTTTGGGGTGAGGATTTTCATCCTGGTTCATGAGTAATCACATGGTTTGAGGATTTTCATTCTGGTTTGGTGTGAGAATTTTCATCCTGGTTCATGAGTAATCACATGGTTTGAGGATTTTCATTCTGGTTCATTAGTCATCCTTTGGGGTGAGGATTTTCATCCTGGTTCATGAGTAATCACATGGTTTGAGGATTTTCATTCTGGTTTGGTGTGAGAATTTTCATCCTGGTTCACTAGTCATCCTTTGGGGTGAGGATTTTCAGCCTGGTTCATAAGTCATCTTAATGGTGTAGGGAATTTTATTCCTGGTTCACAAGTCATTCAGTGGATTGAGGAATTTCATCCTGGTTCACAAGGATCCCATGGGACGAGGCCGTTTCCCTTTTTTACAGTAATAGCATAGTAAACTTGAGATTAATTTGATGTTAAAGTTGATTACTTGGCAGATTTTTGAGTAATATGATAGTTTCTCAAGTACATTGGGTCACAGAGGCTATGATAGTTTCTCAAGTGCATTGGGTCATAGAGGCTATGATAGTTTCTCAAGTACATTGGGTTATAGAGGCTATGATAATTTCTCAACTGCATTGGGTCATAGAGGCTATGATAGTTTCTCAAGTGCATTGGGTCATAGAGGCTATGATAGTTTCTCAAGTACATTGGGTCATAGAGGCTATGATAGTTTCTCAAGTGCATCAGGTCATAGAGGCATGTTTTTTTAGCATGTTGATATATCTTGAAGTGTCCAATGCAAGATTTATCCAAGTGTGGATGAGTAACTGACATGGCATAATATGTATTACCATGATGTTAAAGCATGTGGGTGTATAGCTTTTTCCAGAGTATCTATTACATGTTGTCAGTTAAATAAGTGATAAGATATTAAATTAAAAATGAGGCAATAGATGTAATAAGTGTTGAATGTATAGGTTGTTTCAAATGTTTGATCAGTTTTTAGTATGATAATCATAGCTGCTGTAAAGTTATTTTTAAGTCTTCTGTCATAGACAAGTAAAAAATTTATAGGATGGCCTGTTGTCTATCATCCACTTGGTATCATCTCAAGTATGTTGTCACCACTCCTTGTAAACTAGTTCAAGGATAGACACTTTACACGCATACATCCCAAGGTCTAGTTGGTCTTATAAATTGTGTCTCAGACATCCATTATGGCCATGGCAGGTGCCACCTTGAAAGTCTTTTTACTTCTAAATGAATGTTCACATCCACATGGAGATTTCATGGACAGACTTAATGCCTGGTCCGGATGGTCCTAAAGCAAATGGTGCCAGTTGCCATATTATCTATAACAGCAGCCAATTTAAAATTGTAATTGCTATTCTTGCTGAATAGAAAGACCAATTGACATGGGTTTTTTATGATGTCTGTTTGGTCCTAAATGACACCTGTCTGCCACCCAAAAGAAATAGTAGGGTATGTAGAAATTGATTCCATCCATCTCACCATTAACTGTTCTCTCCATCCATGACTTTCATTTAGAAAGCATAACTATTTGAGATATGTTTATGAATAAAACTTGGAACACTTGTGAGGCTCATGGCATAAAGTTCTGTTTACCATTAGAGATTGTTCATTGTCAATAGTTTTGACATTGGCATAGAAATACCTTGACAATAGTCTAGATATGACCATTTCCAGAGAATACATTGTAAAAAATTATTCAAGACTCATTCATGAACCTTAGTTAGCAATGGTGGGATGTGTGAGTTGTTGTAGAGAATTCTTCAAGATTTGTATGTTTTATGTTTCTATGAAAGCAAAGTTTCTAAAACATGGCTGTTACTATACTGTGGGGTTGGGATGTAGATGACTTCATGTTCTTATTGTAGTAGTTGCTCCTGCTGCCATCACATTAATCCAGTAACCAATGCTGCATGGAATTTGGTGCTAAATGTTTTTTCACAAGAATGATATTTGTAATGTATAATGCATAGACAGCCCATAGCTTTTACATACTTGACCAATGATTATTTTTTATGGTAAACTTTTAAAATTGTACATTTTTTCTCTTGCTGTTAAGTAAATAGCATAATCCCATTCGTGTTAGCATTTTGTTGAATGCAATGACTGGATCAGTGAATGTTGTTTTAAATTTATGCTCTCTGTTTATTAATGTTTGTTTTTTTTTTCTTTTTCTGTGACTTCCCCCTCCCCCAAATCTTGATCATTAAGGCTGTAATTGTAAGTTATAACATATGATATTTTTCTTATTTTGTATACCATTTTAATTGAATTTAAATGAGAGCAAATGGAATAGCTTAGAAAACTTGAAGAGCCTAGGATTTTAAAAATACTGTAGGAGCCAGCTAATTGTCATATTTATGTGCATGGTGACAACACAAATTAATCCTTACATTTATCTGCAGTTAGGAATTTACTTGAAAATTTAAAGGAAATCTCAGAGGAAATTAATTTAAAAAGCTGAAACTTTTGTTTAGGTATCCAATATTCTCACATTATAATGAAACCCTGCTATATAACATCATAACAAATTTGGATACAACACGATTGTGCCAGGATTGCCAAATTTTTATAATCTCATCACCAAGTTATAACAACTGATTTTTGAATTACTGCAAAGTTTTATTGCCATAGTAATTGATAGATTAAATTGTTATTTTGGTGAAGAAATAGGTTCATCATAAAAAAATTAAAATGTTAAAAGTTTCTGTTTGTAATGTTGTATGTAGATACATCAGGAGTATGGCAGTGTACTTCTTTTTATTTTTAAAAGATGTCTTTTCTTAAAAATCCTGATAATTATTTGTGTGATTAGTATTGAAGCATCAACAATAACACAAATTGTTATTCAATCCAGGGCAAACAATAAACAACCAATACCTGCATCAACAGTAACACAAATTGTTATTCAATCCAGGGCAAACAATAAACCACCAATGCCTGCATCATCAGTAACACAAACTATAATTCAATCCAGGGCAGACATAAACCACCAATGCCTGTATCAACAGTAACACCAATTGTTTTTTAATCCAGGGCAGACAATAAACCACCAATGACTGCATCAATCCAAACAAATTGTTATTCAATCCAGGACAAACAATAAAGCACCAATGCCTGCATCATCAGTAACACAAACTGTTATTCAATCCAGGGCAGACATAAACCACCAATGCCTGTATCAACAGTAACACCAATTGTTTTTTAATCCAGGGCAGACAATAAACCACCAATGACTGCATCAATCCAAACACAAATTGCTATTCAATCCAGGGCAAACAATAAAGCACCAATGCCTGCATCATCAGTAACACAAACTGTTATTCAATCCAGGGCAGACATAAACCACCAATGCCTGTATCAACAGTAACACCAATTGTTTTTTAATCCAGGGCAGACAATAAACCACCAATGACTGCATCAATCCAAACACAAATTGCTATTCAATCCAGGGCAAACAATAAAGCACCAATGCCTGCATCATCAGTAACACAAACTGTTATTCAATCCAGGGCAGACATAAACCACCAATGCCTGTATCAACAGTAACACCAATTGTTTTTTAATCCAGGGCAGACAATAAACCACCAATGACTGCATCAATCCAAACACAAATTGTTATTCAATCCAGGGCAAACAATAAAGCACCAATGCCTGCTCAGTCAACTGACATGGACACCTGTGCATTAGACCATACCATTGTTAAAATGGGTTTGTCCCTGGAACAGCTAAATTAATTAACCTATCTAATGAGTGCAAATTAATTACACAGTAAATTGTTCTTGAGGCTACACAGGACTGCTTTAGTAACATGTATCATTGACATATTACCAGCCAATTGTCACATGATAAATCATGCAAAAACTATCATCAACCAACTCTTTAGTAATGAATAAACACCCAATTACCACATGTAACCTCCCTCCCTCCCAACCCCTCTTCATCTTCTGAATGTCATACCTCCATATTGTGTCTTTTGTGAAAATTGAGTCATCATTATGTAACTCACCATAAGTTCTTTCACTAGCCTTAGTATTTCTATAAAGTTAAAAAAGCAGACAACCTCAGCTTGAAATCATTGATATGCTAAATTATCATTGTATTACTAGGTTGTAACTTGTTCAACTGTAGTTGGCTACTGATTGGAACACAATTTATTTCCATTGAACCAACCTTGTAATCAGGTGACCTGAGAGATTTATCTTTGCATAAACATGATTTAATCTCCATACTCAGGGACCAGAAGAGCTGTTGGAATGGCCTGTTGTCTCTTATCCCATTAACATGATTTTTTTAAAATTGCTAATTCTGCTAAACTTCTTGGAGGATTGCCATGAAACTGGTTGGTCATAAATAAAAATGATTCTGCTTAGACAATTTTGGTAAAGTTATTTCTGAATGGATGGAAATATTAAAATGGGGTTTCTATAGAAAGACTGTATAATCTCCAGTTGGTTCTAAATGAATACAGAACTGTAACAATACTGGGCAGATGTGGAAAGTTACCAAATTTTATTGTCCTGTCTCAAAGGGTATTTGAGGAAAAGTACAAAAAGTGTAAACATTTTTATCAGTGACCCTGACCTTGAAAATTAAATTCTGACTGATGAAATGGAAGCTATCAAACTTGGAAGAATTAGGGTACCTTGATTCATCCCTGTGCCTCCATCAGATTTCATGATATAAAGCACAAAGAAGGAAAACCTTAAAATATTGACTTGTGACCTTGTCTGACAATTAAACTTAAAACGAGCAATGCATCACATCTAGTAAATCTGGGGGGGGGTGAGGAAGAAATAACAGGCATTTACTGAAGTTACTTGTAATCATTTATTCTTGCAAATCTGGCTACACTGTACTTAAAATATTAGATGTATTAACGGTATATATCCCAGTCAAAGAAAATATTTTAATTAATCTTTGCCCAAGAATATATGACAAGTAGACAGTGTGTTGTGCAGGGAGATACTCACATTTATTATCTAGTTATTAAAAGCACTTTATCATCTTAACATGGTAAGCTTGTATAATGGTAGAAATTTAGTTTTCTGTATTTTTTAATGTCTGTAATATCACATACAGATGTAGTGCATATAGTGGACTTCAATTGTCACTGCTGCTGTGCCCTTTAAATTAAGTTTTATTTTTATTCATTCAAACTTACTTAATGACACTAGTTTGTTGAAACAATCCTTAAATAATGTTCTAATTTAAAAACTGCCCCCATGAAATTTTTGCATTACTGATGGGAAACATTTGAAAATCCTGGAGAAATTATTTGCGTGTTATATATCTTATGTTTTCAATATTCACAGTTATAGCCCATCTTCAAATGTGGAAGTCACATCAAAGTAAAATATTAGAGCCCTGTTCTTTTATATTGAAGATCTTTTTGTTAACCACTACAGATTTTGATAAAATTATGCCAGAGTTTAGACTTCTACAATAGTCGGCTCAAGTCACTTTGGTTCAAGGTCAAGGCTATGAGTACAACAAAATATAAACTTGTGGCTACTTTATTCATTTGTGAATGAAAACCAGCAGAGACAGATCTGCTTGTACATGACATCTGGGTCTATGCTGTTTAGAATCAAATCTCCTAGCACATAATTTATGATAGATCCGGATCAGGGATGCAGATCGTTTGTAAAAATAAAGTTGTCCTAAGACAACTAGATTTAAAAGTTTACTTGTCTATATAAAAGACCCACTTGTCCATATTTTCATTGTTAAAAAATAGAGTGGAAGACAACTATATATATAGGAATACTGTACAAAGTTGAGACAACATAAATATAATTTAAAAAATTTATGATTTTTAATGTTATGTATATTTTGAGACATATCAATTTGTATATATTAAATGTTTTGAGGTACATGGACTCAACAATGCATCTTCCATGGTCATGATTTGTTTGAACAACTAGCAAGACTAGTACTGTATTGTGACTCCAGATCTCTGGATCAGCTTAATTGCACAATTAAAGGCTTTAGCTGAAAAGATCTATTTACTAAACGAGTAAAAAAAACTTGATTTCCCATTCAACTAGACAAATACCAAAACTAACTGCAAAGCAGACATTTTTAACAATACATCAAGAAGCACACCAGAATTAATTTAGTCCAGAAATGTTGTGTTTTGTTTTAGAGAAAGAGAGAAAATAAGTTAGGAAAACAATATCTGCATTTCTTTTACACTATTTGTAGACTAGGTTGTTTAAATACAAAAGGTGGTAGTCATCTTCCTTCAAGGCATTGACTACCATATGCAGCTGACTGAATATGGACTACTATAAACATGAAAATGAAACTCTCAGTAGTTTGTAGTTTAAAAAGTTTCTGTAACTTTTTTAAAAAATCACTTTTAAGTAATCATTTTTCAGGCATGATAGTTGGCAACTGGACTTATATATGTGTATCTGGGAGTAAGACAGTCTTCCTGGCAATCTTTCACTTGTTTCCTTGTGTCTTTGGATTTATTATGCAAAAACAAAGAGGAAAAACAAGCCAAAGAAAGAAGGCATTCAGATACAAGATCTATTTCCATTCTTGGATTAGAAAGAGATAGGGGTAGGCAGTAATTTTTCATATTTTTAATTTGGTATATATTTTTCAAGGTAATCTTTTTTCCCATTGGCATTTGTAAAAAGGAGAATATACTTCCTGTCCCAATATATACAGGATGTGTGTGTGTGTGTGTGTGTGTGTGTATATATATATATATATATATATATATATATATATATATATATATATATATATATATATATATATATATATATGATCATATTATGTACAGAACCAAGATAGGTGCATAACTGAGATATATCCAGGGTATCATTTTGCTATCCTTAGGAAATAGATATATAACAGCTTCACATTTTCCATCAACCCATGTTGATGTACATTAGTATGACTGTGTCCATATATGTACTGCATTATATACAGAACTATGTTATAAAGGATATGTGTTGGGGTGGTAGAGCCATCATCAAGCAGAAAGTTTAGTTACCTCAAACTGAATTTATTGTTTCACAAATTTACCTTGATTGTTAGACAAGTAATTCATGCATACACCCAAGCTTGGAACAATAATACTAGGTACAGCTCTTGTTTGAGACAAAATAATCACTTGCAGGTGCCCTTTATTAATATCTATTCTGGTAATATCTTCCCTTACTGGAGGTAACTGTAGTGACTGCAATTAAATGAAAATGGTGTTAGATTCAAGCATATTATTGCATACAATTTACAGATATTGACTTTCTCAAAAAAAATATTTGGAGAATTTAAATGAATATCATTGTTCCAGAGATCACAATCATACTGCTGTAAGATATTCCATACTTGGATTAGAAAGGGATAGTATTGTTTATCTGTGAAAACATTTTCTTATTAATTTCTTCCACTGAATACAATTTATAATTACAAGCATGGTAGAAAACCTATTTCATTAATTTTTTTCACTGAAAGCAGTTTATAATAACAAACATTGTAGAATTACATTTTTGAAGGCCAAAAAGGAAATGAGGACATACTTCTAAAATATATCCATAGATGTTTGCAATACAAAGTGCAGAAATAATATTTGAATGATCAAAGTTTCATATTCTAAGAATAGTTTATAAATGTGCATAAATGCTTGTTCAAGTACATAAAAGTCCATTTTGTATCTTCATCATCTGACAGTTTGAATTTTAAAACATGAATTTTAATTTAAATTATACCTCTAAGTTGTGGGTTTTTCCTGTACTTTGTAATAGAGCATTTATTGCCTTCCCATAAACTCATCCACAGTCATTGTATATTCTATTTAAGGTATTTTTATAGTCATTTGTTTTCATGCAAATTCGTCATGTAAATAAAAGTTTGAGTTGCAGTTTATAGTATTTTTTTTAATGTTTGTTCTCATTGTGAAAGAGTATTGTTTGAGCCATTGTTTAAAATGAATACACCTGGTTCAGAGTAAAAATGTATGCACCTGGTTCAGTGCAAAAATTTATACACCTTGTTCAGTGGTGTCAAGGATGAGAGGCAGAAACATTTGAAACACAGATTTGATCAAACAGCCTATGCTATACTTAACATTTTATCAGACAGCCCATGCCACATCAAACATTTTATCAGACAGTCCATGCCACAAGGCATTTTATCAGACAGCTCATGTCACAAGGCATTTTATCAGATAGTCCATGCCACAAGGCATTTTATCAGACAGCCCATGTCACATCAAACATTTTATCAGACAGCCCATGCCACAAGGCATTTTATCAGATAGCCCATGCCACAAGGTATTTTATCAGATAGCCCATGCCACAAGGCATTTGATCAGATAGCCAATGCCATAAGGTATTTTATCAGACAGCCCATGCCACAAGACATTTTATCAGACAGCCCATACCACAATGTATTTTATAAGGCAGCCCATGCCACAAGGCATTTATCAGACAGCCCCTGCCACAAGGCATTTTATTAGACAGCCCATGCCACAAGGTAATTTATCAGACAGCCCATGCCACAAGGCATTTTATCAAACAGCCCATGTCACAAGACATTTTATCAGACAGCCCATGTCACAAGACATTTTATTAGACAGCCCATCCCACAAGGCATTTTATCAGACAGCCCATCCCATGAGGCATTTTATCAGACAGCTCATGCCACAAGGCATTTGATCAGACAGCCCATACCACAAGACATTTGATTAGACAGCCCATGCCACAAGGTATTTGATCAGACAGCCCATGCCACAAGGCATTTTATCAGACAGCCCATGCCACAAGGCATTTGTTCAGACAGCCTATGCCACAATACATTTGATCAGACAGCCCATGCCACAAGGCATTTGATTAGACAGCCCATGCCACAAGACATTTTATCACAGCCCATGCCACAAGGCATTTTATCATACAGCCCATGCCACAAGGTATTTGATCAGACAGCCCATGCCACAAAACATTTTATCAGACAGCCCATGCCACAAGGTATTTGATTAGACAGCCCATGCCACAAGGTATTTGATTAGACAGCCCATGCCACAAGACATTTTATCAGACAGCCCATGCCACAAGGTATTTGATCAGACAGCCCATGCCACAAGGCATTTCATCAGACAGCCCATGCCACAAGGCATTTGTTCAGACAGCCTATGCCACAATACATTTGATCAGACAGCCCATGCCACAAGGCATTTGATTAGACAGCCCATGCCACAAGACATTTTATCAGACAGCCCATGCCACAAGGCATTTTATCATACAGCCCATGCCACAAGGTATTTGATGAGACAGCCCATGCCACAAGACATTTTATCATACAGCCCATGCCACAAGGTATTTGATCAGACAGCTCAAGCCACAAGGCATTTGATCAGACAGCCCATGCCGCAAGGTATTTGATCAGACAGCCCATGCCACAAGGTATTTGATCAGACAGCCCATGCCACAAGGCATTTTATCAGACAGCCCATGTCAAAACATTTTATCAGACAGCCCATGCCACAAGACATTTTATCAGACAGCCCATGCCACATCAAACAGTTTGCTTAAGCAGCATACCAAAAATATACTCAATGGAAGGACAATAATGTCAGTAATTATGTTTTATCTGCACTGTATGTTGTAACGCTGAGAACTTGTATGTTGAAAACACTATAAATGATATTTAAACATCTATACTGTACGAGCAGTAGTGTTTCCCTTTTGAAAAAAGACATTTTTCATGATCAAAACTGGCAGGTTTGATAAACAAAAGTAGAATTACTGTGCAAAAAGGGTTGAATAAGTTATATTTTTATGTGCATTTTGAGAATCAACTGTGCCTTAAGCAGTAAAACGGTTAATGTGAGCAAGGGTAGTCATTGTTTCATGACTGCATGTATTACTGCAGATAAAGAGTCATAATTTATTCCATGCAATTAGTGAACACATGCTGCAAGTAACTTTGACTAACACCTAGCTTTTGTGTGCCAGCGACCAAATCCACCACACAGCCATGATGAGCACTGCTCTTATCCCCATTATATAATATATGCTTTGATCGAAAAATGTCATGAAATTGAAAGGATAAAAGTCAAGGTATCTTTAAATAGACAACTTACTTCAGCATACCAGTTTCTTGTACTCGATTCTTTGTGATAACCATTTCTGTCAACTAAAGGAATAATATCCTGATTACGATCATTTTAAGAGCTCTCTTCGCCATAGCTAAAATAACTGCACAAATTGGGTATAAATTTGGGATTTCTTTCTCATAGGTTAAAATTTCTGATCTAATAAAGCCTATCAGTTCCAAGCTGTTTAACCTTAATCTTATCTCTAGCTAGGTCATTGCCTAGTAATAAATGAATACCCTCGAAGGGTAAAGACATCACAGTTTTAACTTTCATGGGTCCTAAAACTAAGTCTGATTACAAATTTACACGATGGAGAGGAACAAGTTTCAAAATATTGGAAGGAAAAGCTTGTATTTATATTATTTTTCTATACAGCAGTTTAAGAGAATATAAAAGGTTGATTTTCTGCTTTTAAATTTGCTTCATATAATTATGATCAAATTTTTTTTAGCCAAAATTAGAACAAAAATAGATAATAAATATCGCATTGGATTTTTTTTAAAAACCAGAATAACTTTTCCCATCGTTCAAAAAAAAATTATAAAAGTTAACTTTTCATAACTCAGGCTAATATCAATAATATCAAAGAGCAATACATACAAATTGACCTAGTGTATTGACTGTTTTCTCGTGCAAATCGCGCTTTCTTTGCATTGCATCGACCAAACAATCGTATAGAGTTATTGATGAGTAAAACGATAGTAGTAGAACATACTTTGACGCTGTCATTAATTTTTTTTGTTATTGAATTAATGTCTTTTGAGTCGTTTGAACCAGTAAACCAACTTATTTTCATTTTATCATTTGAAACATTTGAAATTACTTAATTTAAAGCACACATTAAATCCATCAAGTACTTATTTCTGAATAGTTGTACTTATATATAAATACATATAATGACACTTCATTGTAACCAATGGTCTCAGGGTCATTTCAAGTGAGCATTGTATTTTCGGTTGTAAGATAGTATCAAATTCAGTAAATTGGCAAATGGCAATAAAAGTTCGTTGATTAGTAATTTGTGTTAGTGTTACTAATTTGCAGAACATTATAGCGGTGTTGGTCAAACGGATTTAGTCAATTTATGGTCAGAAGATCCCACTATTATTGTTTGCAGTTAAATTAAGGAATTTGTAGGGTTTAGTGCCATTTTTTAGCACAAGATAGGCTATACATAGCGGCCAGTATATATTAAAAAGAGAGAAGTCGATGATGAAAGTCAGGTTTTAAGAGATTATAATTTCTTATCTTGATAAAGTAAAAATAACTTTGAAAAATTTTATTGACAGAATTTGCAATTAGATAAGTATGTTGATGGTTAACCAGTTGAGGCAGCTCAGATGACGGTGTGGAATACGAATGCCAAGCAGCGTGCGAAAAGATAGAATACTCGAGTTATTGGGACCCTTAATTGTACCACAGCCACATACCCTGGATCTACCACAGCAGGCTGTAACGGCAATATGAGCAGTACAACAAAATGGAAATAATTCGATTATGACCGTAAGATACAAATACTAACAGGTACAAGAAAAGCTGACGTACTTACGTTACTAACTCTTACTGTTGCACCGTGTCTCGCTAAGAGAGCATCGTGCAAACGCAGCACGATTGTACATAAAAATTCGTGTGGCAAAATCAGTGGAAATTGTAAGCACAGTCGAGGAACAAAACCGTCGACTTATCGCAACCACTTTGGTTGCTCAGACAGTTGAGTATGTTCATACACAAAAAGTCCAGAATTTATGTTGTGTAAAAGCTCTGGTTTTCTTGCTTACCGGGGCAATGACCCCCAAGCGCATATAAGCCAAAACGGAGATGTAAATTCTTTGTATGAACTATACAGCATTCGGGGGAGACAGTGCTGCCGTCTAGATTCAGGTTTACGTTGTTGTCAATAGGGGATTTACCCATGCTAATACTGAAATTGTTAAACGTTGTGCAGGATTCTGGAGAAGTTTGGAAAATACGCCAGATGATACTTTTTAGCTGCTTGGAGTAGAATCACATACTAGCACTAGTGTACATTCCACTGAGGTTAGTGATAAACATAAAAATATGTCAACCAATGTTTTGAGCGGTAGCTCGAGTCATACGAGCGATAATAATAAAAATACATATTAGGATTGAAAATATAAACAACACCTGGGAAGACTGGTATCAGTAAGTTTGAACAACATCGACATTCATGCGTTTGCTTGGAATAAATGCCTAAAGTAAATTGAGAAAAACGGTGGCACAAGATTGATTTGTTATTAAGCGAAATGTGTGGCTCTGTGATGATACTTTGGGGAACGATCAAAGCTTGTGCAACCACTGCCTTATCACTGGATTCTACCGAAGAGGTGCAGAAAAGCTCTACATCTATGAATTGATCCAAACAGAACAGTAGTTCCCTCTGTGCTTCATAGCATGCGCGGTATGATGGCCACTTAATAATGAAAGCAGTAGTAACAGCGACAAATGAACTAATAAGCGTCATTCCAAACATTGATGTTTCGGCTGGGCCAAATGCAGTTTATTGACTCGTTGTTGTTATAGGGTTTAACGCCATTTTTCAATACAATATCGGCTATACATGGCGGTCAGTACATATGTTGGAGATAGAACCAGGAAGAACCCCAGAAAGAACTACCGACCCACGAGAAGCTAGCTACTGGCAAGCTTTCTAGCGTACCAACATGGGCAGAGCCTGAGACTCGAACTTTCGCAGACACAGTTTGAAATTGGCAGTGATCGGTAACGGTGAGCGCTTTAGACCATTCGGCCACTCGGAGCCCCTTATTGCCTCGTAACTTGTGAACAACTGTGCAGTGAATGGTAATGATCGATTCAAAATCACTATTTGCTAATGATCGATTCAAAATCACTATTTGATAATGATGAAAAACTTTGTTTACTTACCCGAAAAAAATTCTACTATACAAACAACTGGAAAAAGTTTGCTTAACTCGGTTGCCACCGATCCAAGCATTCTATTCATCATTGTCTTGTAAAGGTATTTCCGCTAAACACACAATATATGGTCTTCATTTGGTTGTCAGACTCGTGACCACTATCTTAATCATTATTTACATTTCCTTGTTTTGTTACTCATGGATGCATTTGAGACGTTTTGTAATACAAATGTGCGCACTGCTTTTCTTCACTGGGAATGGCTTGTGATGCGCTGCTGTAAAAAAAAACAAAAAAAAAACACACACAACAAAAGCAAACCAAGGCTGAGTTGGAAATACTCGTCGATATTTCAACCATCTGTGGCGGTATATCAATGACTAGCCACCGATACGCTTGCGTAACAGAGATAGTTATTACCCGACTGCCCCAATATATACAAGTGAATCGAATTGTGCATACAAAAGCCACTAACGAATTTGAGAAAGACTTCTTCAAACATATGAATAATACTTAGTTGGATAAAACTATAAAGAACCACCACGAACGAAAATGTGTTGATCTTGACTGTAATAATGAACAAGACAAACATATTTAATTGCAGACCTGACATTTTATTCACGCAAAATATTTCATGGCGGACTTGTAGCCGTCCACCGTAAGAAAAGCTGAGCTGAAGTTAGCAAAGTGGATCTTTGTTGGTGTATCTGTTAGTCTTTTCAAAGCCGCTAATTTACGAGTTTTACTAGGACGAGGTCAAACCACGATATGGCGACATCAGAATACTGTACACAAACACAGACTCGCTGATGACGTATATGCGGATATAGCTGAACCAAGTTTAGTAAACGAATTGGATATAAACGAGTATCTGAACGATCATCACCTGTTTGGTTACACATACAAACGGTTGTTGCTAAGTTGAATGATAGGACATCGGTAAAGACAACAGAATATTATGTGGGACTGCGCTTCAAAACGGCCTTTATCGTGGTCAGATTCGGCAAAAACATCAAGAATACGATCGAATTTCATTTGAATGTTGTTACAAATGAAATTAAGCACATCAACAACAACGACGCAAATTTATCACACAACAATTCTGATCTTGTCATAGAAACATCGGATGGATATGTGTCGTTATATTAAAATAAGTTTGTTTCCACTTTACACCAAGCAATGGGTGTTCTCCGATAAAATCACCGCTTATGCGTACAGACCTTGCGCAT
Organism: Potamilus streckersoni; assembly: GCA_016746295.1. NCBI lineage: Eukaryota > Metazoa > Mollusca > Bivalvia > Unionida > Unionidae > Potamilus > Potamilus streckersoni. Next base: position 894,474 of record JAEAOA010001816.1, read on the forward strand.
TTCTCAAACAACTTAAAACTGATACGCTATCACATTAATGCACAAAGGAATTACAATAGATTTTGGTGCTGGAAGGACTTGCAGTTCATACAAATGCTCTACTCGGGTACACTCTTCCTTGCTTTACGTTCATCAACAGAAACCGAATGATAACGTGCTGGTTGTCCTGGAATCCGTTCAGAAATTGTGAATACATCAACATACCACACAGGGTCAGTAGCACAACGTAGACCTCCTACTAATTCCATAGGTGTAATTGCTTTCGAGTGGGTCTAACGGCAGTGGTTGTGAGATGATTTTGTATGTAACGATGACAGTTCTGACGATTGGTCTGATCAGGTTGTAATCAAATTGTGATTGTGGTATTAATTACTTCTTGAATGTTCGATGAATGTCGTGTTGCCCACTTGCAAGATGCGATCATGTCAACAATTCTTGCACGTACTGATATTCGAATAACCATTCCACATCTGCGATTTAATCGTTCCGCAATAGCCTGGTCACGATGTATGTTAACATGTCCAACATGAACCGCACCAAATATTGTGTTGACCAGGCAGCAACGGCTCCAAGAAAATCTTTTCCCGTATCCGTTTCCAATAGATGTGGCAATGTTAGCAGTCCAAGTGCATCAATATGCTTAAGCACATCTATGACACTCGCTGAATCTTTGGGCGTCAACGGTTCCGCTTTTATATCTGTTTGCAACATCTATATTTAACATGAACTTGTATGTGCACAAACGGCCCTGTAGTTCACTTGCCTGATGGTGTGGGGGGAAATAATAAACATCAGCCTCATGAACTTCGTTAAGTGTTTTCATATCATGCATCCACGTGCTATGAATCTAGGCTCTTGAAATAAGTAAAAGAAAAGAGTGAAAAGCAACAAGCTTTGTACAATTCAACAAATAATTTATCTGCCAAGAATTTAAACTGAAAATGAAAAAAGAAAACTTACGGTATTCCTTATTAAATCCTAAAATCATCCTAGAATTACAGACACAAGTCCTAATAATTTATAGTTCTGAATAAACTTGAGTAGAAATCCAAATTAAGTTCTACCCAGAAGTGTTATGTGTTTGCAATGACCTGTAAAATGTTAATGTGCTAACCGTCTTTTGTTGAAATACGGTAATTTTAATTCCAGGTCTGAATTCACTATAAATCACAGTAAACGTCTTTGTCCAAAAATATTATTTTTAAATGAGCACTCGGTGTTTCCAGAGAAAATTCACTCATATTGAACAATTCGAAAAATAAATTCCAGTCCTAATGAATACTGAACACAACAATACAATTGTTCCATAAGCACGAACGAATAATCATCCAGTGACAAGATTGCATAGAACTCTACTTGACATCAGGTCAAAATTAACCTTTTCTATTAAAAAATATTAATTTAATAAATGACTAACGGAAAATAATCTTCTATAAAGTTTTTAATTTTTTTCAAAATTAAAATGTCAGCTATTATTAGAAACTATGTTACTAAAGTTATAATATATATCCTGGACAATGTCAGGTATATCATATAAATTTATGGGGAATACCAATAATCTAGACCAAGACTAAAATAAACCTATTTACTTTTATTAATAATGATCCTGATAATAACCCATACACAGAAAATATTTTACCTTTGTATTATTTGTTTACAGAATAAAATAAAAAGTAATAAAAACCAGTAATTCAGGTCCAGTAGAAAATAAACCTGATTTTGGACAAGGTTAAGTCGAACATACAATGTTACACTACAATAGCGTATAATGAAATTAAAATAACTTATTAAGAAATAACAAACAAACAATGCAGATAAAATATAAATAACACACATGAACATGAACTCATATTTGGTGCCAGTAGGTAAAACTGCCATAGCGCTTGTTTGGCCGTCCACCCCAGTGTAGCCCCGCTGGTGACTTTAAAAGGCGGTTTCACCTTTCCAATAACCGCGAGGACTACAGTAAACAGTTTTATTGTATCAATGTGAATAATCACTTTGTGTCGTAATAGTGACCGCCTCCAAGCTTTCACCCAGTGATTCTTTCATCTAGTTAGGACTATTATTTATTATACTTATTTAGCAATTGGTGCAGCGCACGATGATAAGGCTGTGGGTACCGTTTGTAAACTGTGAAAAATACAAGTACAACGTCACCGAGGCATATTCCTTAAAATTTTGTGCAAATCTTTGTTGTTTTTTATGTGGTGGTGGTGGGATTTGCGTTAACATCGCGTACTGGTTTCACATGCCCACATGCGATTGACATTATATTGAACATTAGGTCGATCTTTAATGCACAATTGTATCTTCAGTGCCCGTCATGATCCACAAGGACAACATGAATTCCTATCAACCAATTATAATTACATGGAATATACACAGGTGCTGCGGGCGTAATTGATATTAAATCACCCGGCACCACAGTCGGCGGGAACTCAAACAGTATATAACCTTAAACAACTACCACTTTCGTCTCAGATCTGCTTTCATAACTACCATTGATGGCGTCATATATTATATTTATCTGTATTGTTGAAGTAATGCTTTCAGGTGAGATATGATATGTAGTCCTGAATGTAAGTGATGCACTCAAAAATTGCAGATTTTCGGAAGATATTTACGACAACCATAAACTGTTCTAAAGGACGACTGTCCAATGTGAACTAAATATTGCAAAGAATCAGCTGAGATAACGGAGCTAAGTGTGGGATGATTTTCACGATTAGAAATTTTAGAATCTTTGCAACATCTAAATTCATCGCTGAACATCATCATTGATTGAGATAATATAATGCGCACATGTAGGAAGTTCTACAATATCCTAAAGCTGATCCACTATCTGATAAAAACATAAATGCGTTGCTTGCGCGCAGACCACTAAACAGGTTTGATCGGATATTTGGCCAAATGTAATAAACGCGCAAAGACCCTAATGCGATCTCGAGTGTGTGATTTCCCAGCGGTTTCAGAAAAAGTCACACCGAATTCCATTTTAGCTGATGAGATTGCGATGATGAGATTACGATCTTCGAGGTAACGCCTTGGGTTGTATGTACCACAACCTGTTCCATCACAGCATATATATCTAGCAAAACCGCCTCGAAACTCACCATCGGTGTGATAGCATACATCACTGATATTATCAACAAGTTAATGGATCAACGCGCGGTATGTTCTTTTTTTTTTTTGTCCTTGCTCTCCTTGGTGAGCAACCGCTGACAAACGATGCAGTTTCATTAATGATTTCGCGTGCGTTGTTGTACGCAGCAAAATGATCCTACGTGTATTTCTAATCGATTCAATGGATCGTTACGGCCACACAGTCCACCAAGGCCGTTTGCGCTTGTTTTGGTTGTTCATTCTGTGCATTAAGCGTTTATGCAAAATGATTTCACCTAATATTTGTGATTTTCCTGATGCAGCAGGGTCGATGATCAGTGCATGAACTAAGTTTAATATATGCTTGGACAGTTTATATATTGCCTGCGCGGAAAAGTCAATGATGGAAAAAATCTGAAACATTTGTGATTGTTTCGTTTTTGAAAATGTCATTGAATAATACAGAACATGTATATAATACAATCAAGCCTTGATATTGCGTATTGTTATGAGGTAAAATTTAAGTATAAATAAGAACATTAGAAGTCTCTCTAAAATGTATTATAACTAACTCTTCTTTGGACTCATTCTCATTAAACTATATTTGGAATAACTTCCATTAAAATACATGTAGATTAAATTTATTTAATTGAGCTATATTCATTTTGATATTATTCTATTACAATTAGTGCAGTTTATATCTGCCTCTATAACCAGTACCAAATTGCCGTACTATACATGTATAAACCACTAAGCTTACACTCAGTAGCAAATATTCTTGACATATTCTCCAAATGAGTATGTTGGCTTAGAGGTTAAATCCAAGGTCAGAAATAAAAATGTAAAACATACGTAGTTCTATGGGATAAAAACTGGTTCTCACTAGCTGGAAGCAACCATGAAGTCAAACTGGCGCTAGCCCTTCTCACCTCAAAAAAGCTGTTTCCATAAAAGGTTACGAGGTGTCGGGATCTAGTATAAATAAGCCCCGGGAGATGCTAGCGATCAGTTCCGCTTCTTGCTTCAACTACGAGAACTCTTGTACTTATTTCAGGTAAGACCTTTTCTTTATGTCCTAAAATTTCTTAGAAAATAAGTACCTTTGGAAGTTAAAGTTTTATGCTTGTAACCTTCTTAGTTACAATGTAATTGTGAATTCTTGTTTATTCTAAATATTATAATATAATGGATTGTTCTATTGTTTTGAGAATTGGTATTTATTGCATTTTCGTTAATGGTTTAAAGATCAAAATGCTTACCGACTTCATGTTTAGTTTTAATTTGGAATTTTAAATAATCTTTCAGGAATAAAGAATAATGTTTTGTAATCTATTCTAAATTAGAACTTTTTTCCAAATTAAGTAAAATATATTTCTTTAAAATGATTGTTGCATTAATCGCAACTATTTTATAATCTTTAATTAAGTCAAGATTTATTATGGTAACATATTCTAAAATGCGAAAGCTACAGCATATGAAGTTGGTAAACTTAAAAGAAAACATTGTAGTGCATTCAGTGTATTTTTCAATATAAATGTTTTGTGAAGTGTATCTTTGGAATGTAGTATTATATATCTTCTATATCAAATATATGAATGAACAGTTCCGCTTCTTGCTTCAACTACGAGAACTCTTGTACTTATTTCAGATCCGTACCTCTCCGCTAGCCAAGTTCCCCAAAGGAATGTAGCTGTGCCTACATTACCTGTGTCACACCCTTTTTCTCCTTCTTTCTATCTCTCTACCGATGGATCGACCGCTCATAAGAGATGCGTAATTCCTTCTCATAGCAGGAAATGAGAAGAAGATTATGATAAAAACATTATCATAATAATTGGTGGAAAATTATGATCATAATAATTGGTGCACGAATAACATGAATCGAGGGGTGACACCACGAAATTACGACTTAAGGAACAGAATTGTATCGAAACTTTTTCCACCTTCACACTTCACTCCGCCTAGTAATGCGATCTCAACTCCAGAAGCGACAGCACCACCATATTCACAAGAGAAAATCCAGGTCCCATCTACTTCGCTCCTGCTAGAAGCTGCTGCCACCTTTACAACACCACCGGTGACAATTCACACACCATTGTCAACTTTAGAGACGATTCCAACAAGTTCAACAGGTACAACGCCCACATCTAGATTAACGACAGCGTTCCAGTCCTTGTTTGACCACGGTTCGACTGCCCTATCACCACCAGCGTCTAATCTAGGACCCGTGAACCAGTGCCCAATTGACTTGACACCATCAACGTTCGAAGGTTTGAGTCAGCTACACGAACCTACGCCAATTTCACCTGTGTTAGTGACACCGAAAAGTACTCTTTTCACGACGAACTCATTGAACGTTGCTCCTGTGACTGAAACTATAACATTTTGGGTTCAGCCATTAACTTTGAAAACACCGGAACATTATTCTAGGAGTGTCAATAGTTTTGGAAACGACCGATTCACACAAACAGGTATGTCTTCTGCTATTAAATTAGATGTTTTTAATGGTGATCAGTCACAAAATCCTGTTAAATGGTTAGATCATTTTGTACAATGGGCTAAGTTTTATGAATTATCAGAAACCAAAGCTTTGAATGCATTTCCTTTTCAGCTTCAGTGGCATGCTAAAATTTGGTATGATACCTTACCAGAGAGTGTTACAAACGATTGGCATAATTTAGTTACAGCCTTTAAATCTAGATTTCACAATGATGATGTTATCTTAGATTTATCAATTTTGCAAACACAACAAGGGTCTTCTGAATCAGTTATGGACTATTTAAGTCGCCTATTGCTAATTGCAACAAACAAAACAATTCCTGATCAAGTTTTATTAGCGGTGGCATTGAATGGATTGAAACCCTCTGTAAGGAGGATTGTAATGAACAAAAATCCAGTTAACATGGCAGAATTACGACAGGCTGCATTTCTGGCCGAAAAATCCATAGCGACCACTGATACAACTGATTTTTCCACACTTCACACTATTTTGGACGAAGTAAAACAACTCAAAGATGAAGTTAAGGTTGCAAATTCAAAACAAAATCAAGACAGTAATTCGTGCTCTCCACCTCATGCACATATCAATGTTACAAGACAACCATTCTACCCTCGCAACACAGTCAGCCGCGAGCTAGGTATTTCAGACAGAATACAGATAACGCACCATTTCCACCAGCTGTTCCAAAGAGCTATCCTAGTACTAACTACTATAATCAATCGCATCGCGGGAATCGCTACCAGCTGCAACAGCAAAACAGCCCTCCCACTACTTGTATTGGATGTGGTGGTCAATGTACAAAACGAACGGTTTGCCGCGCACGCAACGCACAGTGTCACTATTGTCATAAGATAGGTCATTTTTCACGCGTGTGCTTGTCAACACGAAAACAATAGGGACGCGTATCTCACGGGAGGACACAAACCTGTCGTGAGTATGACCAACGGCCACAAGTTACCTTAGTCACACCTATTCACAAAAATCTAGTTCAAATTTTGGTTCAAGGAAAATTTACAAATGCTCTTGCTGATACAGGCGCTTTGATATCAGCTATAAATTCAAAATTTCTTCATCGTATAGGGTTAAATTCACGCCAATTTAAACAATCAAATATTTCTCAAATCGTAGGGGCTGGAGGCGAAAACCATTCAGTAATTGGTCTAGTTCAGCTAAAATTAAAAATAGGAGGCTTATACTTTTCACACCCATTCTATGTTGTTCCTGCACTACATAACTCAGTCATATTGGGTATAGATTTTTTGTCTAAGTATAAGGCTGTTGTAAATTTAGACACACAAACACTCTCTTTGCTAGACGATTCGGTAACCATCAATTTAATTCATAATGAGTCTGGTTTAGTTCGCACAAAAAAGTGACCATTATCCAACCAAATACGATTAGCACGATTGCAGTGCGTATCAGTAAAATTCCTAAAGGCACACCTGTTTTACTTGAACCGTGTTATAGTATGCCAAACTCTACCATTCTTCCAGCTAGGACGATTTTGTCTGTTTCCAACAAGAACTATTTGCAACTCATTAACCCTACGTCAGTACCGATGCATGTGACTGCTAATACTGTATTAGCATCTGTAGACGTACTAAACCCACAAACAATATTTACCATTAATGAGGGCACTTTTGACACTTGTGACAGAAATGACACACCTGACATCATGAATATACAATCTAATGAGGACACTCTTGACAGAAATGAAACACCTGACATCATGAACACTCAATCTAATAAGGTACAATAACCAATTAATTTTGACTTAAACTCTTCAGACTTGACAGAACTCAAAAACAGGAACTTCGTTTATTTTTGAATCAGAATAGAGATGTTTTTGCTGTTAACTTACAGGAACTTGGTAGTTCGAACTTGTTTACACATCGAATAGAAACAGGTGATTCTATGCCAGTTCATTGTCAACCTTATCGTGCATCACCGCATATCAATAAAGAAATTGATAGACAGGTGGAAGAGTTATTATAAAACAACCTAATTGAACCCAGCACATATAGTTATGCATCTCCAGTTGTATTGGTCAAAAAGAAAAATGGCGAATATCGTTTTGCTATTGATTATCGGAAACTTAACCAGGTGACACAACCAATGACATTCCCCCTCCCACGATTGGAAGATGTAATTGATGCAGTTGGACAAACCCAATCATGTCTTTTCAGTACTCTAGATTTAAATTCGGCATTTTGGCAAAATAAATGGACGAATTAACCAAACATAAGAGTTCTTTCATAACATCACGTGGTCTTTACCAATGGAACGTAATGCCGTATGGACTCAGAAATGCACCTGCTACTTATTGTGTTCTTTTAAGTCATGTTCTCAGAGGTATACCATGGTCAGTATGTCTTGCATACATTGATGACATCATAATTTTTTCTCCCTCTTTTTCTGACCATTTAAAACACTTGTCACTTGTGTTTGATCGTTTGCGTCAAGCAAACTTGACACTCAAGCCTTCAAAATGTGTATTTGCAGCATCAGAAGTTGTTTATCTTGGTCACAAATTCTCAACAAAAGGAATCAAGGTAGACGAATCCAAAATTGAAGCAGTTACAAAATTTCCTGTTCCTAAAACACAAAAAGATGTTAGGAGTTTTCTAGGTTTGTGTAACTATTACAGGAAATTTGTTCACGGTTATTCCAAAATAGCTACGCCTTTGAGCAAATTATTGACAGAAGACAGTTCATTTCTTTGGACAGATAAGTGTCAAGTAGCATTTGATACACTTAAGATAGCTCTGACCTCAGCGCCTATTTTGGCTTATCCTGATTTTAACAAACCATTTAGACTGACATGTGATGCTAGCGGCACCGCTCTAGGGTTTATTTTGTCTCAGATAGGGACAGACGACAAAGAACATGTTATTGCTTATGGTGGTAGAGCTTTGACAGACGCTGATAAACGTTGGTCAGTTACTGAACAAGAATGTTTAGCAGTTTTGGAAGGCATCAGAACATATCATGTTTATCTGTCACATTAGAAATTCACTGTCATTACAGATCACAAAGCACTAGTGTGGCTTAAAACAGTTAAACATACATCGAATAGACTAATTCGTTGGTCACTTCGTTTACAAGAATACGACTTTGACATTATATACACCCCAGGACATAAAAACACAAATGCCGACGCACTCTCACGTCGTGACTACGAACAAACAATTAGCACTCACTGCGAAAATGAGAAAACTCCAGACTACACAGACGTATCGCCTACTCTATCAGAACCAGCTGTGCACTCCATTCAGTCATGGTCAGGAAAGCTTACTTTATACCCAACGTGCATTAGCGGTGGACTCTGCTTAATAGCAGAGACCAGACCAATTGGGACTCGACATTTATCGTTTTGGCTGATAAAACAAACCTCATCCGGTCCAAGCATGGAAGATAGGTCTTCCAAATATCTTATTATAGCTGTGAAAAACTGGTCATCAATATGTTTAGTGTGATAATCATTTACTCTCTAATTAACTTTACTGGGCCAGTGGTTATATGACGCTTACCTTCTGACGATGAACTACGCTTAGTAAGTAGACTGATGTATAGACCACTTCGACTTCTATTGAAGCCATCGTTTTAAATGTTCTGTTAATTGATTTAAGGTTTTGATACTTCTGTAGACTTCGAACTGTCTCTTTTCATGCGGAAGCTGAACCATGCGTTTCGATATCCAGTATAATTTGCAGAAGCAATGGTTGCTCCTCTTCGATTTTTGGTTGACCACATCTGGCCCTGACATTCAGTTTTGTGCGTAGTTCAAAATTATCTTTCAATAAAGCGTTCATTTTTTTTTTCAAATCCCTTGCTTTCTGGGTTCTTCTGTGATCATCAATTTTCCTCTTTAGTTTCTTTTCCAACTCAGTTTTCTTTTCTTTTTTCTTTATCTTTTAACTCTAAGTTCTGCTTATATGAAAGTAGTCATTGTTTCTGCCGATTATACAACCAACGAGATCAGAATCTATGACATAAGTTTTGGGACTTCATATGTAATTGGAACAGTAGCATTTCTCTGAGTAGCCAAATGGCTTGAGAAAGGCAATGTTTCAGAAGTAATGATATTATAGACATCAGTCGGTTGCTTATTGGACTCTAAATATCCTGAGTTAAAACTTTTTTTTAAAACTCATGGTGCTTGTTTTGTCCAAAAGTTTAGAAGTGATCCTTTTTTTGTAACGGAGATTGCCTTGAGCTTATGGTTAACTTTTTCAGACAAATCTGTGTAATTATTGATACTATTCCACTTTATAATAAGTGTATCTTGGTGCATCGTTTTGGTTTTTGTAGGATATGCTAGCACATAAGCGTGAAATAAACGCTGATATAATTTATTTTTATTATTTGCTCTGGGCTACCAAAAAGTCATGAAAATTAAAACTAATGTAACACTGGACACCTTACGCCGTATGCTTTCATTTGTGTAAATGTTACTTGTGCCGCACACTGACTCAGTCCTCAAAGTTCTTATCTTTTCTTAACCTGTCCTTTTTATACTGCTTTGTTGTAAAATGTTATCAAACTTCACAGACTCATTGTATTAGTTTGACCGTTTATAATCTAGCATTTAAATGGAGCCAACAAAACATTTTCAATAAAAGGAAAGAAAACAAGCAAAAATTTGATATATTTATTCCCTTTAATATATGACATTTGTTTTTAAAGTTTGTATTACACTATATTAAAAAATAACATGATTATAAACAGCAACAGTTTAAACCAGTTAATGATTATAACAATATTAATATATGTCGTCTACGAGAGAGTTGTTACATATTGCGGATAAAAATGAACTGAGGATGCTGGACAAAAAATATTTTTTGTTCTGATGTTATTTTTTACAGAAGCGTTCCACACTCATATTTACAGTCACGTCACAGTTTTTTGTTTCCAACACCTCATCCCCCTGTCACACTTTGTCACAAAACTTAGACACCCTACCCCAACCCCATCACTGCGAGGTGTCATACGTGAACGACCGCATATAACCACGTGAAAGCTGTTTTGAGCAACGACAGAATAATTACGTTTTGGAGAAAATCCAATGAAGAAAGGCACCCAGTGTTAGATTTGTACAGTTCTCACTTACAAAAAAAATTACTGCTGTGGTGGGGCGCCGAGTGGCCGAGTGGTCTAAAGCGCTGTCCGTTACGGATCACTGCCATCTCACCTCTGTCTGCGTGGGTTCGAATCTAGGATTCGGCGAATGTGGATATGTGAGAAAACTTGCCAGTAGCTTCTCGTTGGTCGGTGGTTCTTTCCGGTGATTTCCCGGTTTCTTCCTCCACCCATAATACTGGCTGCCATGAATAGCCTATCGTGTACTGAAAAATGGCGTTAAGCTCAACAACAACTGCTGTGGGTTTTTTTTGGGTGGGGTGGGGGTCAATTAACTACACTAATCAGATCTGCTTCTGGTATTTAAAATAACTGATCATTGAATTTTCCTGTGCTTTGTGATGAGATTGTATTTACAACAAGGATGTTATGTTTTTATCTTACTTGAAGATTTTCCCCCAGCTAATATTATGTATATATTTGATTCTTTTCTACAAAACCACAACAACATTATTTTTTTTCAAGTCGTTCTGATGCCACAGTTATGGTTTCGATTTTTAAAATCCAGCCTCACTTATCCTCTCCCATACCCAACCCACCAAATAATTGGTTAGGCCCGTGCGACCATACGATAGAAAACTCAAACTTGGTGTTATCTAATTGGTTGGGTTTTTGTTTTCATTTTCATTTTTATTTCTGATATATTTTTATTATTTGCGTGTATATAATCCGAATGCTATTGGTCATTTTTGTGTCCAATGGAAGGTAAATTAACCCTACCACACAATTGAAACGCTTAAAACTTACTTGATATTACAACGATTACATATCGCCTTCACATCAGACGTCTGATCCACCGATTGCTAGTTTCCGAATCTACTTGCTTATGAGCCGATAACAGGTTTTAAGTTATATCATGCCATGCATGACACGTACTTCAGTTTACTTCTTATATTTGCAGATGTAAGTAACAATTATAAATAATAACAAAAAGAGGGGCGGCGGCTTCAAAACCGTTAGGTTTTTGTATTCAAATTGAAGATCTAACAATTATGATCTTCTCTGGGTATTCGAAACCCAATTTCCGGTTTTAAATGTAATTGATAAGAACCATCATTACGAGTTGGTGGAGGCTACTCTTGTTTCGAAATTATACTGGTCTGTGAAATTAGGGATCAACAAATAAATAAATAGAACATAATTTTGATCACCATATCTAGATTCTGAACTCAGTATGTATTTCTAAGTTCAGGTTTTTGTTTTTAATACGTTTAAAACCACTGTTTGTTCTTGCTGTAAATGGTATATACAGAACCGGTCTCAGAAACCGCGGGGCTTGATATGAATCGTTTTTACACACACACACACACACACACACACACACACACACACACACACACACACACACACACACACACACACCTCCGTGGATTTGTGCGCGAGACACCCTTTGAGTAAGACATTAGGAAATAAACTTTTGAATAAGTTTTATATAATAGGGAACTTAAAAAATTTATTCCATCGCTTAAAAATTACTTTCTATAGATATGTTTCGAATTGTTACTAACCTGCAGGACCCATGCGAGCGCGGCCCAATCGGTCAAATCGGCAAAATGCTGGCCCTAAGGGTGTAGTAAGCTTTACATAATTGGACACATATTATACACATACGCAGTGGTTATGCCTAAATTTTACCATAAAATGTGCAAACGGAATGTTTAGATGAAGCAAAATAGGAAAGAAAAAAATCTATGAATAATCCATGAAAGAAATTTATTGTGGAAAAAAAAGTGTGTTGACTGCTGTATACTTACTGATGTTAAACTCTTTAAAAAAAATAACATTGCTTGCGAGTTTTATATTCCAGACGTTCCATATCTCGCTTCCTTGACAAATATTTCTCTACCGTCTACCGTTTCCAAAACGTTGTGTACGTAATGCACTTTGGGTGAAAGCGCAGCAATTGAGTCAACGATCAGTATACAGAAACGAGTGGTGAATATAGTGTTACGAATCTATGTCATGAATTAAATCAAACAAGATTTGTAAAACGTAACAAATAATTTAATTATCAAAGTTATACACGAAGATGAGAGGAACGTACAGTATTATGAAGTTAATTCAATATAATCATGAAAAAGTCTATTAACGTCCGTTGTCAAAAACTCCTAATTAACAATAGTTCCTAAATATGGTATAGTCCAATGAGCACTTTCTATTTTCCCTGAATAATATCTAAGTTCAACATGAAACACTCCTTCAGACTTGATGTTAGCTACAACAGGAACACAAGAAATAAGAATGACTCCAAAATAGGAATGAAAATATGTTTGCCGTTCTCTCCTTATATATTCCTTCAAGATGGTATTACGACTATACGTTGCAATGTACCCCACGAGACACACCTTAACTTTTAATCTAATATTTCAAAATAACTATTCATGTGACCTAACTCATGCAATAGAAATTAACTTAATTCTTCTACGATACTACAGTAACGACCTATCCGATGTGAAAAATGCCCAATCTCGTAAACATATTTACTTTAATAGTAACTTTAGTTTTATTACCTGCCAACATATATGTAAGCACCTATTTATAGATACCGTGCAATTTTACGTTCTTTGATATCTAAAAATAGACCTTATGCACGAACGAAATCTAACTATAGATAATCACGACAATTTAGAGTAATAACTACAAATTACAAAAATTAGACAAACTTATTTACCAGGAGTTACAAAAGATGCAAATGTGCATGACAATAGACAATGGCGAAAAGTCTGCTGCCTGGCCAACCAAAAGTGAAAATTGTAAATAAAACAGTTATTTCCAATACCAAAAAGCGATTACTACTGTGATAAAGTTGGAAGTGAAAAATGTCACCAAGGTTCATCGTTTGAAATTATTCGAACAATTTCCACTTACAGAAAGAGCAAAGGAAATTTCGTCATTTGTAACTCCAGATGGACTTTATCAAAATGAAGTGATACCATTTGGTATGAATGGTCCCCATTAAACTTTACAGCATTTTATGAATATGAGAACATCAGGATTAGATAATTGTGACTCTTATTTAACGTTATCATTTATAACTACACCTAGAAAGATCACTTGAAAACATTTCGGAAATTCTTAGATTGATTTGGTGCTGCAGATTTTACAATTATTTTTGGCAACGTGACTTTTGCAATGCTCGTGTTATATTTGTAGGATATACTGTGGAACACGGTCAAGAATTTACTGTGGAACACGGTCAAGACAAATCGATATCAATTTAGGTCAAGGCTATCTCTAAATTCACTATGATATCAGTAAAAAGCTACCGATGCGATTTTGTATATGGCTGAATATTATATTGTGCTCAAATTCTTCCATAATTATTGAATCTCTAACCAATTTATTGTGTATTAGATCAATGATTGATTGAACTGACAATTATCATGAAGCTTCTGATAAATTAAAAGCTAATATTGCACAAGTTCTTTCAGTTCCAAATGTCAGCCATTTAAAATGTCTGTTGATGCTAATGTTCTCGGGGTTGCTGGAGTATTGACTCAAGAAGACAAACATAATACGATTAGTATATAGAGGATATTCGGAAACACTTTAATAAATGGTAAAAATATATGTGCAAGGTTGCATGGGATGTCACTATTTCCAGGCGTGAAAAGTAACTATTTTTTCGTCGCACGTTTATATCTATGAAAGCCAAGTGAAAATAAACTTTCGTTTAAAGGTTATGTAACCCTACTTTGCCTGTTCAACTTTGCCTGCTGGTCTTTATGTGGTTATGTTATTATGTAATATTTAGGAATTTTTAGAATATATGACTTTTGGAGTTGTCATTTGAATTCATATACTTTTATTAAAGTGTGATCTTTTAATTTGTAGTTTAAATTCACATAAGAAAGATAATGATTGTTAGAATTTCTGTGTTTACTGATTGTACAGCAAAGCTAACAGTACTACGGCTATGTATTGTAACATAAGTAGATGCTATTATTCATTGTATATTGTGGTTCCAAGAGAGATTCATTATAAAACAACAGATGTATCTAATAATAGACCGTATCCATTACAAGTTATGATTTACGAATTCCTAGACATTAGTGTAAACAAAAGCTAGTCAGGATCTGAGTGTACATAGAGCGGTTCTGACCAAGCTAGGTATCGTTGTAGCATGAGGGTCATGCATGATCCAAAGGTAAGTGAACTTGGAGATTGTAAGGCTTTCTCTATTATGGCAATGTCGACGTCTCCCAGAATAGAAATCGACTATATACCCTACGCACCAAAGGGTTCGTCAAGAATTGCCGTACACTTAGACCTCGAGTAGGTAAGAGTAATTAGCTATAGTTAAAGATTTTTATGTGAAACTCGTTTAGAGATTATTTCATCTGCCTCTGGAAAGCTTGTAACATGTTATTATTATTATTATTATTATTTTTATTATTATTATTATTATTATTATTATTATTATTATTATTATTATTATTATTATTATTATTATTATTGTCATGTTTAGAATTTTGAAGACTTAGTGAAATGTAAGGTTAAATAAATTGTGCTTTGAAGTTAACATTGTCAAGCCAGAAAGGTCTTGAGAAAGTTCACTGATTCTTTCTTTAATTCGTCTCTGGACATATAAAAGGGGTTACGTTAATCTTCAGTATCATCTGACCCGGTTAATTTTGCTGATATAGTGATGAGCGTGCGATAGAAATCGACTGTTCAAACAATTTATTCTTCAAAGGATGCCAATTGCAGCATATTTTTGGCTAGTGAAGTCTGATGTTAGACATGATTGAGGGGGGGGGAGATTTTATGAACAGTTATTTCCGATTGGTCAGGGAAATTAAGGGTGTACAATTTGGGAAACAATTTAGGGTTATCACTTGCTAAAATTCTTTAGTCCAATTTTTCCTTGAATGAAGGCTAAGACTGATTCAGGAGAAGCCTAGAGAGTGGTGTTTTTTCGTGATACGGGAACTAGCATAAAAGGGTCAGATAGCAGTAGTAAAGTGAAATGAGAGTTTTGGCCCACCACCCCCTCCCACACCTC
The DNA here is from genome assembly GCA_016746295.1 of Potamilus streckersoni. Classification (NCBI taxonomy): domain Eukaryota; kingdom Metazoa; phylum Mollusca; class Bivalvia; order Unionida; family Unionidae; genus Potamilus; species Potamilus streckersoni. The sequence continues at coordinate 910,223 of JAEAOA010001816.1, forward strand.
CTCCCCCACCCCCGCCAAACCACTCATTTCCCTTTACTACTACTATGTAGACAGATATTTTGTAACCAGACAAAACAACAGGTGTTGGAATGCCATAAGCTCTGTCAACAGAAGTGACGAATTTGTTAGAACAGTGTATGTGTGGAATATGATTATTCTAAAGACGGCAAATAGATTTTACCACAAATTTTTTATCAGATAACAGGATGAAAATTAAATTGTGCATTAGAACGTTTCAGTTGACAAGGCGGAAATTAAACTAGCATTAGAATGAAAATGATATTATTTTATATCTCATTACCAATGATTAATGTTTCAACTGTTGATATTAAAAATACTTCACTATCACGACTATAGATACTAAATTTTACTTTACCGCTCACACAGCGATGGGACTCAAACAAATCTTTCATTTCTGGTTTGTTCAGAGGATATTTTTTGTTGATAAAATATACCCTTGACCGATCGAGATCAATTGTGAGATTAGTATAGTTTTGTTGGCTAATGGGGCTGTGAAAGTTTTTAAATTCCGCTAGCAACTTTTGATACAATTGTTCGAGATAATTGAAATACTCGCTGTTATCAGATCTGATGAGCGAAAGTTTTAACTTGTCACGTGTTCCATTAAAACATATACCTGATGTTTCATTATTAAATTCAACTGTCAATTGTTTACCGTCCATCATTAGATATTTGATGTTACTATTGTAGCTATTTGTCATTGTCAAATTTTCAAACATTATTTTATAAGTTTAGATAAAATTTTAGTCACAATGAAAATACCCAAAGGCAAATGTATCTACCCCATTTTTACAATAGCGTTTGTCATCAAAATTGTATAATCCACGTTTGATAATGACATCTGTTTCGAGTTTATGATGATTAGTTCGAATTGCCATAGCTCTCATAAAACTAACACCACCATCAAGCGCGTACTTGTAGTCATCAAATTTCATAAACTTTTTAACAAAATTACGAGGCAGACCTTTGGCTTTTTTCGTTATTTTATTATTGTCTAACAATACGGCATACATTTTGCTGCGTAATCCAATAAAATATTTGATAGCGCTCGAGTTCATTTCATCTTTAAACTTACCAATAACCTTTTTATTTATGTCGTCATGAAATTTACTGTCACGTGGATAATCAGAAAGATCAAACAGATGTCGATTATTGTACATGTCCTGATAGATGTCCTCACATTCGATTTCATATACGAGCGAATCAGTATCAGTAAACAAAAATCTACTAGCCGGCCACTGATTTTTAACAAAATTATAATGAAAATCGTACATCAGCCACTTTGATAAATCTAACACAGCAGCTCCAACATAGATCGGCTTGTTTAGTTTTAGATTTGTTTTTCTTCTTTGTATCGCAACAAGATTTTCATTAAATATTTTCATGCTCACAAAATCATCGTCTGACACAAGTTTGTTTCTGCGATTGACATCATTAACTATTTCAATATTTACACGTTTCCTAATATTCTCCATCGTCTTACCAAAAACGGAATTGTTCATCAGTTTAAAAAAGTTTTTCTCAAACTCTGTTTTCGCTGCAGCTCTTCTTGAAGTGTTTGAGTTAATATAACCTCTCATCCACGGCGACTGATTAAATTTTAGTACACGATGAACTTTTCTCAACACAAGACCAGCATCGACTGCTTGTTTTAAAACTTTGTAATGTAAAACGTAATTTTTCTTATCAAGTAAATTTGGTACTAGTTTCTTGACCATGGAATGTTGCCTTGGTGATGCTAACGCTTGTTGTTCTTTTGATAACAAACTATAATTTATGACCATCGATTCCGCACAGAAAGGGTAATCGTTAAGTAATTTGTGTAGCGAATTTGGATAATCAAGATCAACTTCAACGAAATAGGAAACATCATCGGGTATTTTTTTTTTCTGTCTCTGATAGAAATCGATCAACCGTGATCCAATGAAATCCGCTAAAAGGCATTGGTTCTGCCATCGAACCACCGTAAAGATTATTACAATCTAGATAAATTATATACTTCGAAGGAAGGTCAGGGTTATACTGTTTCAGGTATTTGTTGTTTGCTTCAGCATACGTTTTTGTTATCACGCTAATACCACCTCGGATACCTTTTTCGATAAAATTGAACATATCAACATCAATCAGTAATTCTAACCTTACCTTACTAAACTTTAGCAAAGCATCCCATGACAACCCAGGGGCAGAATAATACCAGCAAGGATCTAGTCCATAATTATTATAACTCACTTCACGAAAACTTTCAAAAACATCTGCTAATAATAACACGTCAGTTTTCAGGTATAAATCATGATAATCACCAAAAGTCTCACAATCAAACTCTTTCCAGATATCTTGTGCATACCTGTACTCATCGTCAGTTATATTTTCATTTTTAAGTTGTGAGTAAAATTTGTCTTTGTCAGGTAAAGATGTTTCATCAAATTTACTCCAGTCGTCGAGGTATTCGTATGGAAAAACTCCTTTTTTAGCTAGTAGATTAAATTTATCTCCAAAACAGTCTCTTAGGTTATCAAATTTACTACAACCTTTCACTAACTCAATAATGAGGCTGCCATTAACTGCAGGCTGTCAATTAAACGTAATTTACCTAGCGTAACTGACTTGTACTTTTCAGAATTATTGGGGATGCATTTGATGATTTATCGAGTTATAGATGAGATTTTATATCAAGATCACCAAAAGCTTCTACTATAATATGGCTATCATATCCTCGAAAATTGTGAAGAATGACTGGAATAAAATCTGGAGCATGAAATTTTAAGTTACATTGATTATGAGCCGCTCCACGATACTGTCCAGTCAAATGACAATGGTCATGTACTTTTTTGTCATCGTCAAAAGCTTTTTCACAAATATGACAAATTTCTGCTTGCTCGTGATCGGATTCGTGTTGAGGTGTTAATTTTAACATTGGCGTTACTTTTTTCAAACGATAAGTAATATTATCAACTTCGTTAATCAACTGCTTGAGAAGCCAAACAGCTGGATTTTTACCACGATATAATTTGATTGGTTTAGATAATCTAGAATCAGTACAACAAACTACCTTGTACGCTACTCCACACGGAACATGATTTTGAACATTTTCTTGTACTCGATTGATTAGGATTATTATCTACGCCAAGTACAGGTTGAAGTAAACACTCAAAATCAGCGTATATAACGAAAGGAATTTTTAGTTTGTGATTATGATGGACAAACTGTAACACACTATCTTTTTTAGATGGCATTGTTATTCTTTGCACATCACTACAGTACTGCAAATGCTTTTGTAATGCTTCATTGTTAGTACAACCATGCAAGCAGCGGTAACAAAAGAACTTTTTGTTCCTATTTTTATTATACTGTTTACTAACTAGTCCGTTAAAGTTTTTAATCCAACGTAATGATTTTTGTAGTACAGTAAATTTATAGTCGATTGTGAAGCTTTTTCTGAAATATCTCGGGTATACATCCTCTTTTCATCTAGTCCGAAAACGTTAATTGAAACATTATTTTGCTTTTCAAATTTTGGTATTTGATTTTCTGCCACAGGAAAGTTAATATCTTTAAAATTTAATCTAGACATGTGACTGATATATTTTTCAACGCGATCAGCGTGTTTTTTCTGCTGGAAATAGTGCGGAAAGAACAGCCCATTGGAAACATTTGTTATCTACGTTTTTGATGTTTATACAACATCTTTTACTTTTTATTTTTGGTGGCAGGTCGATGTATGAACTACCTCGTAATGCGTTATATTTCATCGAGTGAAACAATATTTCTTTGATCATTTCAAACTTCCAACCCGAACCTAATTGAGTGAATTCCTCTATTTTTTTCCAGATTTCTTGGTGTATTTCATCAGATAGTGATAACAGATCAGTCCCAAGCAAAACACGTCTTGATTTTGCGTTCATATAAGGTTCTGCAATTTCCTTGTTAGTTGATTCTTCCAATATAACTAACTTTGAAAATATAACATGATATTGCACAAATAATCTAATACTTTTGTGTTTTTCAAGCTCACCTTTTACAGTTGTCTGTAGTAGGTGGTAAAGATTTGTTGTAGTAAAATTACTAAAACAATTTGATTATCAAACTGATAACTATTATCAAAACCGGCAAAAGCAGTCGCTATTTTATTATGTTCTCCCATAAAACATATCTTATCTATATCACGCAATTTTTAAATTATTAAACTATAATGTAATATCTAATTGATAATTTTCTCACACTGCTCATGATCTAAAAATTATTTTAATATAAAAAAATATCTCCTTTAATATATTGTAAGCAAATCTAACAAACACATTTGAGCATTAAAAATTTGAAGTTCACCCAAAGTATAAATTTACCTCACACTGCGCATGCGTTAAAAATCAATTGAAGATAAAAAAAAATCGCCTATATTATAATGACAGTAAATCTGACAATTGCACGTGAGCAAGAAGCATATCAAATTCACCCAAAATATAACTTATACGCTGGAAATGTATTAGGTTCGGTTATTAACATCAAAACTAGAATATCTGTTGGCAAATTAACGTCAGCGGGTTTTACGATTAGTGTAAAGGGAGATAATGCTGAGAGGCTTGCAATGTTTAGAAAAGATTTTATTTACACGTTGTTCTGCGATGATATTCCAGAGGGACAGCGTGTATATAATTATAATGGTAAAGTCACAGATGACAACATTGAAAACTTATCCTTACAAGATGAGTTTCAGCCACATCCTGTCTTTGATTTATACGAGGCTAACGATCGCGGTATTATTAGAAACAGAAAAACTAAAAAAGTTCTTGGTACTATGAACAATATGGGATATATCAAAGTAACTGTTAGAGGAACATCGCCGAATCAAGTTAATTACTATGGTCATAGGTTTGTTTACGAGGTGTTCAACGGATCTATACCCAATGGTCTTGTTATTAATCACATCAATAACGTAAAGACTGATAATCGATTGGAAAATCTAGAACTAGTTACCCAACAGGAAAATGTAAGAAAAGGACGAGGTGGTGGTATTAATTTTAGATACCCAATAAAACCTGTTATTTCAAAAAACCTCGAAACGGATGAGGAGATTGAATTTAAATCGATTACAGCTGCGGCGAAATATTATAAGATAAATTCCAGAACAATAAAATTTTGTAGCTGATGGAGTATTGAAATCAACTTTTGTCAAGCGAATACAATGCTAGGATTCGTTTTAGATATGATGATCAATAATATTTTGTAATTCGGTTTTAGTCAAGCAATGATGAGCAAATGCTATGATATCATCGTGATTAAATTTTAGCGTCGTTACTGCACTTTCATTAATTTTATTTTTTTCTGCTTCTGTTATTATTATTTTATGAGAATCACCATGCATTACAATAACATCAACACTATAACCCAACAAACATTTTCTTACCGCTTCGGCTAGTTCGTTGTAATTTACTATATTAACTTTTTGGTGATATTTTATCTCATCAGTCATCTTATAATAAAAAAATTAGATAAAAATATATTATAATAATGGACTTGATGAAACGACTTGCTGAACTCTACGAAGAAGATACTAGCGACAAAGTCACCAGCGACAAAGTCACCAGCGATAAGGTCACATTTTCCAAAGATTTTATAGACAAATCTATTGGTTATAGTGAAGATGATATTTTGTATAACAATGAATCTGATATATGATGGTGAAATAGTCACTGTTGCTGACAGATCCAATTACAGCAGATCAACAACTAAACGGTATAATGTCAAGTATCACATTGCTAAACAAATAATAAAATTTAATTTTACCGTTGCCGAACAACAACTGTTTTGGCAGCTAATCAAACCTTTCTTAAATATCAAGATTCCAGGCCGACAGAAAAATATCAAATTTGATTTCATATTCGTTAAAATTTTAATCTAATGACGATCTCTAACGATCGTAAGCAGTATCTAATATCGTTATGTAAACCAGTAAAATGTAAATCTGTCAAACAAAAGTATGAGTTAATTTATAACAGCATTATATCATAATCTGCTTGGTTGGGATCCAACTGTTAAATTTATCACTATACCCACGCCATTTGACTAAACTTTTATTTCCTTTGTTCTAATCACTTTCTCGATAACAAAAATATCCTGCTCAGTTTTCTGTAGTTCTTGTTCACAAAAAAAACTACCTACGATCGTTTCCCCTGCCAGATCTTTTAAAACGTACGTTACAGGTACTGTTAAAAGTACCTTATCAATTACAAATACTTCTTCGCTCCAGTTTGGAGTAAATCCTTTTGCAAATACCTTTTTCATCAAAGAAATTCTAACTTTATCACCAACCTTAAATTTATGTCTGCGGTACATGTTTTCATTTGCTAATATCGGATTTTTAACAGCTTTTTTAGGTGTCATTTTGATGGTTCGATGTTTCGTGTTATTATATTCACCTACGATTTGAGAAAGGTCATCGATGTACCTGTTGGTGTTTTTAGCTGTCATATGTTTGTGTAATTTCTCGTTTAACGTGCGATTAAATCTCTCAACAACAACGCTTTTACCTTCGTTTCCTGTAATATATTTTTTTATATTATTTTGTTCTAGAAACTGTTCAAACTTTTTGTTAAAAAAATTCGGATCCGTGATCAGTCCAGATTTTATTCGGTTTTCTTTCTGTACTCGTTATTATTTGTTTTAGCGCATCAGTCATTGAAGTCCCTGTCTTATCCGAAACAGGTATACACTGAAAGCATATTTGCTAAAAACATCTATAACATTAAACAAATACCTTTTTGGAGCGCCATCAGCGCCAACATTAAACTGAGCTAGATTAGATACATCCACCAAATATATTCCCCAGATATCATCTACACCATTAGCGACAACTTTACGTCGTGGAAACTTTTTTTTTTAGGTCTGTGCAGCTCGACTGCAAGATCATCGTATACTTTTTTTCCAAGTCGAGACTCTCCGAGTTCTATTTTATATTTTTCATTCCCTGAACAAATCTTCTATCAAAACGTTCTCGTAGATTTGTTGGCTTCATATCACGTAATTCGTCTAACATTACTTTATCACAATCTAATTTTTGAGTTTTCATGTTCACAATAACAGATATCATGACGCGTTGCTATTGCATCCACTTGATTATAAGGCTCTTGTCCTGGCAAGGATTATCGTTTTCATCTAGTTGTTGATCTAGTGGATTTCTCTGACATGTATAACTTTGACCTGGCAATGTCCAACCACCTTTGGTTTTGGCAATTTTCCAATAATTTTATGTATATGTATACCTGACCCTATTATTTCTCTGTTGTTACAACATTGACAGTATGCGACAATTTTTTTTGTTCAAGACACAAATCTCTGTCAGAATCACAGTTGCATATCATTCTATATTTTTAATCGTCGACTAAAATAATATATAGGGTAGCCAGATCCTAGCGACGTCGCTGGAGACACTATCGCTGGGGATGTCGCTGGAGATACTATCGCTGGGGACGTTTTCTTTAAAAATGTATTTTTTCTTTTTCCACAGACTACACAAAACATTTTAATATTATCCTGTTGTTTTTTGTTTTTTCTGTTGTTTCATTAATATTTTCTGTTTTAGTTCTACACTTGAGACAGTATGTTGACATTATTATACTTGTAAGTTTAGATAAAATTAATTGCGATCTCATCATTAGCGTGAGAAGGTTGCTTGTCAAACTGTAAAATAAATTTTAAAAAATTAACATTTCTACTCATCTGTTGGATAAACATAATACAGTAATATCTACAAGCAGATGTTCCAACAGGTTGGAGTTGATTTGATGAATAATATATCTTTTTAAATTTTTTTGTTCATATACTTTTTTATTACATCGCTTGGAGGAAGTCCAAACGAGTCAAAATAATTATTATTATAAACTGCTACCCAATGTGTGCCGGATCCGTCATTGAAATCTTGTATATTAATAACACACGAACTTACAGCTGATGGTGATTTTATTGCTGCGAGCTCATCTTTAGAATAAACTCCGTGAAATCCAGGAACCGCTTTTTAACTTATCAATGATATCAAAATTACTCAACGTGGTGGACGAGTTCCTGGTAATGTTAGACCACGTCCGATTCCTAAAAGATTTGGCAGCAGACTTCCCGCTAGTCCCACCAAAAGTGGAGCGAACGGAATAATTCCTCCTTGTTTTGTTTGATTGCATATGCATTTGCACTTTGGTGTTGGTGATTTTGTTTTTGTTGTTTTCTTTTTTTTTTTGTTGGTGATTTCTTTTTCTTTTGTGGCATTATAATATATTATTTACATAAAATTTACAATTTTTTAATTCCACTTCCACGAATGATACCATTACCAGCGACTGCTTTCTTCGTTGCGCCAGATATTGCTCCAGACGCTGCTGCTAGTCCTAATGTTCCCAACACCGGTAAAAGTTTAGGTATTATTGTACTAGTTAATACTGATAATGCCGGACCAAGAAAACCACCTTCTTTTGCCATCGCTGTCATTTGTGCAGCACTCAAATTTAAAACAAAAGTTTTTTTTACGATCATACTTTTTTACTTGATTTTTTGTTAGCATTAATTTTGTTAAAACACCATCAGAAATATTAGGATTGATTTTTAATGATACCTGTTCTCGCTCTGCAATAGCAGCTATCTAATTTTTAACCTGACCATCTGTCAAATATACTTCTTTTACAATATACCTTGCCATTTTATATAACAAATGTAGATTAAACTTGAACTGTCATTTTACCTCCAATAGAATCTACCGTGATAAATCTATCACTAATAACTAATGCGTATACGTACAACGGCGCTACTGGAACCGCCACAAGTGTCCAGGTAATTTCAATATCCGCTGTGCTGTCTACAGCTCGCTCGTTATGTTTACTAACATCAAAATGAAATATAGGATAAAGCGTACGAAATTCCTCTGCTGATATTTGAGTTCCATCTTCAACATCTTGATATTTTTGCATTGCGTCAAGCAGGTACATGTACGGTCGAGAAATATTTTTATTAACGTCATCAGCAAAATTGCACTCGATAGCTCGTTCTGGATATTGCTTTGAATTTAATCTAGTGTATATTCGTCTGACATCAGCGTGGTCAAATATTGCATTATTTTGTTGTTGGTTTCCTCGTCGAGCTTGCTGTTGAAATACGACAAAGATATTTCTCGGCAGTTGTTCGCTTGATGTTGTTGTGACCCTCCATGTGTAGTCAGTAGTATTTGGAACCGCTGTCTGATATATTTTATGCTGCTTAAAGTAAATTCTGTTCGTATGCTTATCAAGCGTACTATTTAATTCTGACATTTTAGTGATTGATGGTGTTATACGTGGCATCCACAAAGCGAGTTTGTTTATGATAAACTGTACATCAGCCCCTCCAGATCTAAACAAGCAATCGTTTTGGTCTGCTCGATCTAAAATAAGCGTATGTTTTACTCCGCGAAATACTTTATCATAATCGCGACAAAAGCCGAAAATTGTGCTTAGCGGAAGCATCATTGTAATTTGACGTGATCCTGCTGCAAGTTTTCTTCGCCTAGCAAAGCCTTCGTTATAACGTGGATTTCTCACGTCAAGTGTGTTAAGAAGCTAAATTTAACATTGCAGTACCGTCTGCAGCAGTCCTGGTGGTGTTATATTTAGATTATTAAAAGCTGCTGTAAGAGAAACTCTTGTAGCGTTTGCATTAGCATCTGCAGCAGGTGCGACAATATCTAGTGCAGCTGCACTAGCAATGAGAAAATTTCTCACAATTACAGCATTTTCATCAGCATTAGCTCCATGTACTATAGCGCCTCTCTTTAAAAATTCTGTTGATTCAGCTATACCCCGTCCAGTATCTTTAAACCACATCATATTAATTGCAGTTGATCTCGAGTAATCGTCGGAAAATGAAATAATATTTAAAATTGTACTTGCAACTTGTAGATGACTTGAAATATCTTCTATAGTTTGATTGGCCAGTTGATATCTAGCACTTTTGAATAAACACCAGCCGTTATTTATAAGAGCTACTTCTGTTCCAACTGCAAATGCAGCAGGTGGATTGGCTACTGTCATAATCTGACACGAACTTCTAACATAGCCTTATGTGGCAGTAGAAATACATCTTCGTCTCTGGTGTTAAAAGGTTCTAATACCAGTTTTATTTGGTTCGTTAGAATTTTCATCAAGGTACTCAACAAACTCGAATTCTGTCACATCGTTGTCGATGTCATAAGTTTCTGTTAAGTCGAGATAATTTTTAACAGACATTTTATTTTATTAGATTATACAAAATTTTATTGCGGCACTGTTACTTTATATATTAATTTTTGTATGATCTGCTCGCCCTTTGGTGATAATAATTTTTTTGTTGTTGTTATCATAGCTTTTTGAGTTTCTTTTGTTGGAGCGATTTCTGAGATAACTTGTTTTTTCAGATGTAGTCGGTGGATCACCTTTTATTTTATCAGCTATTTTTTGTCCCACCGCAGTCCCAGCGGCAGATGCAGCCCCAGTTGGAAAAGCTTTACCAGCGTCAATAGCAATTGGTGCAATTTTACGTGCTAGTCCTGGAATATTTTCAATAACTTTAGTGAATATATTTCCAAAAAATCCTACTACTATTTTTCTTCGATAAACTTTTTTTTTGTTTCATTATATTTGATGTTGCATAATTTTTTTACTTTTGCTCGCGTAGATGTAAATAATAAGTTACAACTTCATTACTAACATGTAACTGTTTTCCTGATTGATCTGTCAACTGCATCATTATACTTGATATTTGATCTTCAACGTTTAAATTATAATATATAATATGTCGTGGAGTTATTTGCATGAGAGAACCTGGCGGGACTTCTGGTGAGAGAAACTGTAAATCGTTTGACCTTTGCTACCTTTTGATGAATAAGAGCCAGAAGCAATAGAGCAATTTACTAATATTGTATTTACTTCTGTTATATTTGCTGGCAGTTCACTGTCATATGTAATAGGCTGATCAAGTGCAGTGTAAGTTTTTTTCAGTAAATCCTAACAGTTGTGCAATACTTCTTTCTCTTGGTTCAAGATTGATTGCTATATTTTTCAAAGTTATCCTAGTTCGCAATGTGTTATAATTTGCTGCTAATTCAAAATTATCAGCCACACCGTCAGCTTTTGTTATGAGCTCTTTGATCGTCTTGTTTAGATCTTCAATATTATAAGCTCCTTGCGGAATTTTTATTTTTTTTGTTGTAGATATTGGAGATGTTGTAATCATAGTAAAATACATTTCATCGTTAACATTATTTTTCACGTTAGGTATAGCATTCCAGCAAGTACAAGAAATTAATCCAATTTCATATTGTTTTGCAGGATCTAGTTGGATAGGTGGAATATAATTTACTGAAAAATTTGCGCTATCTTCTGTAGACTCGCTAGAGTTTAGTAATAATGTTGTTTGCATTCCTTTAATATTATATCATTTTACAAAATTAAGTCGCCGCGATTAAGTCGCGGTGTAAAGTTTCATATTCGTCAGATGTTAATAATTCACTCGATCTTAGATGATCAAGTATGTCAATGATTTCATTATCAAGTTCAACACTAACATTCCCAGCTTCCTTTGATGATATTAATAACATTAATCTACCTATCATTTCAGTAGTTTAAGTAAATACTTTTACACCAGTTCCTGTTTTTTCTTTTCTATATTTTTCTACACGAGATTTATCGAGTTTATCAAATTTTCTTTTAAAACTCCACCCTTTACCAAAAGGTTTTGCTCTACTATTTTCTGCTGTTTTTTTAAACGTGAGAGCAATGACACCCTTTCTCATTCTTTCATAAAGTGGAATCATATTATCAATCTCTGTAACCGTGTTTAATTCATCTTTAGCAGCAGCTCCGTCATTAAATATTACATCTAATTTATCGATTAATGCTTGATATTCTGCATCAGTCCACTTGCTTATATCATCAATACCCCTTATATTTTCTTTGTTTAAAAAATCATCATATTCACTACCTTTTATCTCATCATTTGTTCTTTTTGTAAAATAAAATCTTTGATCTCCAACTTCCATAAACTTTACAGTAAGATCACCGACTCTTTGTTGCTCCTCTCTGATATCTTTTATGTCTCCTGATAAATTTGTGATAATATTTGTTATTCCTTGCGTTGTTAACTCTGCTAATCTTCGCTCAAGTTCCAGCGGATTGTTTATCAATCGATCTGTTTCAGCTTGTCTAACCGCAGGATCAGCTATATTTGCTGTAAGTGCCTCAATCAGTTTTCTCTTTTCTTCATCAGATCTAGTAACAAGTTTTGCAGCAGCTGCTTCCTGTTGTTCTCTAACAATTCCAACCAAACCTTTTTCCTGTAGTTGTTTAAGTTCTTCTTCTGACAATAGTTTAGTTTCAGGTGTTTACCTAATAATGCTTCAGTAACCGGCTTGAAAATTGTAGCTGTTGTTTCTGTAGCAGTTACTTGCCCACGTCGCGCTTCTTGTACTTTTTGCTTAAGTGATGCCTGAGATTGAGCAAGTTTTTTTTAGATCTTCTATGTGTTGTCTGTATCTTGCTCGTTTGTCCATTATTATAATTATAAATTTTATAAAATTGAAACGCTTTACGGTAAGTAACTGTTAATACAACAGCGAAACATTTTAGTTGGATCATTTGTAAGTTTATCAAAGAAGAAAAAGGTAAATTTATCTTTTGTAGCATTACCGTAAAGTTCAATAAACTTATCTTTTGTCACGCCACCGCATTGATCGCTTGCAATATTTCTAACGTCAACATTATCCAGTCCTGGAAATAAAATAAAAACAACCCGTATTTCGCCTAATAAACCTGTCAACATTATAAAAATCCTTGAGCGAAGTTACAGTAGGTTAAAAGTAAGTATCCGAGCTCAACAACCCCCTCCAGACCTCCAAACAAATACAAAATACCTAGGTAACGTAATAGAAATCCTATTGCAATCAATAATTGCGTTAAAGAATCCGAGCTCAACAACCCCTCCAGACCTCCAAACAAATACAAAATACCTAGGTAACGTAATAGATCACCTGTTGCAATCAATAATTGTGTTAAGAATCCGAGCTCAACAACCCCTCCAGACCTCCAAACAAATACAAAATACCTAGGTAACGTAATAGAACACCTGTTGCAATCAATAATTGCGTTAAGAATCCGAGCTCAACAACCCCTCTAGACCTCCAAAAAAAAACAATAGAACACCTGTTGCAAAATACCTAGGTAACAGGTAAAATTTAATTACGTGATCTTCCAGAATAAGCAAAATGATATGTCAGACTCAATTTTCCAAATCATTACGATTTAGCAGAGCGTGGCGATTGTGGACTAAATTACGCATTAGAATTCCAGTAAGGTAAGTGGTATTATACCTCATTACCAACTGTTAATGTCTCAACTGTAGATATCAAAAATATTCATTATCATGGTGATAGAGGCTAAACTTTATTTTACCGCTCACATAACGACGGGACTCAAACAAATTTTATTTGTGATTTGTTAAGAGGGTATTTTTTGTCGATAAAATACACCTTTGACCGATCAAGATCAATTGTAAGTTTGGTGTATTTTATGCTGACTAATCGGACAGTGAAAGTTGTTAAATTCCGCTAGCAACTTTTGATACAATTGTTCGAGATACGCTCAAAACTGTTTAAAAATACTCGCTGTCATCAGATCTGATGAGCGAAAGTTTTAACTTGTCACGGGTACCACTAAAGCATATGCCTGATGTTTCATTATTAATTTCAACTGTCAATGGTTTGCCGTCCATCATTAGATATTTGATTTTGCTACTGTAGCTATTTGTTACTGTCAAATTTTTCAAACATTATTTTTAAAGTTTAGATAAAATTTTAGTTTGCAAAGATAATGTCAAATATATCTCTATCATCATGACAATACCCAAGTGCAAATGTATCTACCCCATTTTCGCAATAACGTTTATCATCAAAATTGCTCAAACCGCGTTTGATAATGACATCTGTTTCGAGCTTATGATGATTTGTCCGAATTGACATAGCTCTTATAAAACTAACACCCGCCATCAAGCGCATACTTGTAGTCATCAAATTTTATAAACTTTTTAACAAAATCACGAGGCAGACCTTTTGCTTTTTTTGTTATTTTTATATTGTCTAACAATACGGCATACATTTTACTACGTAATCCGATAAAGTATTTGATAGCGCTCGAGTTCAATTCATCTTTGAACTTATCAATAACCTTTTTATTTGTGTCGTCATGAAATTTACTGTCACGTGGGTAATCAGAAAGATCAAACAGATATCTATTATCATGCATATCCTGATATACGTCCTCGCATTCGATTTCATATACGAGCGAATCAGTAGCAGTAAATAATAATCTACTAGCCTGGCATAGATTTTGTTAAAAATTATAATGAAAATCGTACATCAGCCACTTTGATAAATCTAACACTGAAGCTCCAACGTAGATCGGCTTGTTTAGTTTTAGATTTGTTTTTCTTCTTTGTATCGCAACAAGATTCTCATTAAATATTTTCATGCTCACAAAATCATCGTCTGACACAAGTTTGTTTCTGCGATTGACATCATTGACTAGTTCGATATTTACGCGTTTCCTAATATTCTCCATCGTCTTACCAAAAACAGAATTGTTAATCAGTTTGAAAAAGTTTTTCTCAAAATCAGTTTTTGCCGCAGCTCTTATTGTAGTGTTCGAGTTAATATAACCTCTCATCCACGGCGACTGATTAAATTTTAGTACGCGATGAACTTTTCTCAACACGAGACCAGCATCGACTGCTTGTTTTAAAGCTTTGTAATGCAAAACATAATTACGTTTATGAAGCAAATTTGGTACTAGTTTCTTTACCATAGAATGTTGTCTTGGTAATGCTGACGCTTGTTTTTCTTCTGATAACATACTTTAATCTATAACCATCGATTCCGCGCAGAAAGGGTAATCGTTATGCAATTTGTGTAGCGAAGTTGGATAATCGAGATCAACTTCAACGAAATACGAAACATCGTCGGGTATCTTTTTTTCTGTCTCTGATAGAAATTGATCAGCCGTGATCCAATGAAATCCACCAAAACGGCATTGATTCTGCCATCGAATGCCCGTACAAGTTATTGCAATCTAGATAAACTATATACTTCGAAGGAAGGTCAGGATTATACTCTTTCAAATATTTGTTGTTTGCTTCAGCATACTTTCTTCGTTATCACGCTAATACCACCTCGGATACCTTTTTCAATAAAATTGAACATTGAACATCAACATCAGTCAGTAATTCCCAACTTACCTTACTAAACTTTAACAGAGCATCCCATGACAGTCCGGGGGCAGAATAATACCAGCAAGGATCTAGTCCGTAATTATTATAACTCACTTCTCGAAAACTTTCAAAAACATCTGCTAATAATAACACGTCAGTTTTCAAATACAAATCGTGATAATCACCAAAAGTCTCACAATCAAACTCTTTCCAAATATCTTGTGCATACCTGTACTCGTCATCAGTTATATTTTCTTTTTTAAGTTGTGAGTAAAATTTGTCTTTGCAGGTAAAGATGTTTCATCAAATTTACTCCAATCGTCGAGATATTCGTATGGAAAAACTCCTTTTTTAGCTAATAGATTAAATTTATCTCCAAAACAGTCTCTTAGGTTATTAAATTTACTACAACCTTTTACTAGCTCATCTAACGATGCTGCCATAAACTGCAGGCTGTCAATAAAACGTAATTTACCTAGCGTAACTGACATATACTTTTCAAAATTATTTGGAATGCATTTGATGACATTATTGAGTTTTAGATGAGATTTTATCTCAGGATCACCAAAAGCTTCTACGATGATGTGACTATCATATCCTCGAAAATTGTGAAAGAATAACTGGAATAAAATCTGGAGCGTGAAATTTTAAATTACACTGGTCATGAGCCGCTCCACGATACTGTCCGGTCAAATGGCAATGGTCACGTACTTTTTTGTTATCGTCAAAAGCTTTTTCACAAATATGACAATTTTCTGCTTGCTTGTGATCAGATTCTTGTTGATGTGTTAATTTTATCATTGGGGTTACTCCTTTCAAACGATAATTAATATTATCAACTAGCTAATCAATTGCTTGAGAAGCCAGATAGCTGGATTTTTACAACGGTAGAGTTGTATTGGTTTAGATAATCTCGAATCAGCGCAACAAACTACCTTGTACGCTACTCCACATGGAACATGATTTTGAATTTTTCTTGTACTCGATTGGTTAGGATCATTTTCTACGCCAAGTACAGGTTGAAGTAAGCATTCGAAATCGACGTATATGACGAAAGGAATTTTTAGTTTATGATTATGATGGACAAACTGTAACACGCTATCTTTTTTTAGATGGCATTGTTATTCTTTGTACGTCACTACAGTACTGCAAATGCTTTTGTAATGTTTCATTGTCTCTACAACCGTGCAAGCAGCGATAACAAAAGAACTTTTTGTTGTTATTTTTATTATACTGTCTTCCAACTAGTCTGTTAAAGTTTTTGATCCAAACGTAATGATTTTTATAAAACAGTAAATTGATAGTCGATGTGAAGCTTTTTCTGAAATATACCTCGGATAGACATTTTCTTTTTCATCTAATCCGAAAACGTTAATCGAAACATTATTTTGCTTTTCAAACTTTGGTATTTGATTTTCTGCCACTGGAAAGTCAATACCAGCACAATTTAATCTTGACACGTGACTGATATATTTCTCAACACGATCAGCATTTTTTTCTGCTGGAAATAGCGCGGAAAGAACAGCCCATTGGAAACATTTGCTATCGACGTTTTTTATGTTTATACAGCACTGTTTATTTTTTATTTTTGGTGGCAGGTCGATATACGAACTACCGCGTAATGCGTCATATTTCATCGTGTGAAACAAAATTTCCTTGATCATTTCAAACTTCCAACCCGAACCTAATTCGGTAAATTCTTCTATTTTTTTCCAAATTTCTTGGTGTATTTCATTAGATAGTGACAAAAGATCACTACCAAGTAAAAACACGTCTAGATTTTGCGTTGATGTAAGGGTCTGCAATTTCCTTGTTAGTAGATTCTTCCGTCACAAGTAGTTTTGAAAATATAACGTGATATTGCACTAACAACACTCCTTCAGACTTGATGTTAGCTACAACAGGAACACAAGAAATAAGAATGACTCCAAAATAGGAATGAAAATATGTTTGCCGTTCTCTCCTTATATATTCCTTCAAGATGGTATTACGACTATACGTTGCAATGTACCCCACGAGACACACCTTAACTTTTAATCTAATATTTCAAAATAACTATTCATGTGACCTAACTCATGCAATAGAAATTAACTTAATTCTTCTACGATACTACAGTAACGACCTATCCGATGTGAAAAATGCCCAATCTCGTAAACATATTTACTTTAATAGTAACTTTAGTTTTATTACCTGCCAACATATATGTAAGCACCTATTTATAGATACCGTGCAATTTTACGTTCTTTGATATCTAAAAATAGACCTTATGCACGAACGAAATCTAACTATAGATAATCACGACAATTTAGAGTAATAACTACAAATTACAAAAATTAGACAAACTTATTTACCAGGAGTTACAAAAGATGCAAATGTGCATGACAATAGACAATGGCGAAAAGTCTGCTGCCTGGCCAACCAAAAGTGAAAATTGTAAATAAAACAGTTATTTCCAATACCAAAAAGCGATTACTACTGTGATAAAGTTGGAAGTGAAAAATGTCACCAAGGTTCATCGTTTGAAATTATTCGAACAATTTCCACTTACAGAAAGAGCAAAGGAAATTTCGTCATTTGTAACTCCAGATGGACTTTATCAAAATGAAGTGATACCATTTGGTATGAATGGTCCCCATTAAACTTTACAGCATTTTATGAATATGAGAACATCAGGATTAGATAATTGTGACTCTTATTTAACGTTATCATTTATAACTACACCTAGAAAGATCACTTGAAAACATTTCGGAAATTCTTAGATTGATTTGGTGCTGCAGATTTTACAATTATTTTTGGCAACGTGACTTTTGCAATGCTCGTGTTATATTTGTAGGATATACTGTGGAACACGGTCAAGAATTTACTGTGGAACACGGTCAAGACAAATCGATATCAATTTAGGTCAAGGCTATCTCTAAATTCACTATGATATCAGTAAAAAGCTACCGATGCGATTTTGTATATGGCTGAATATTATATTGTGCTCAAATTCTTCCATAATTATTGAATCTCTAACCAATTTATTGTGTATTAGATCAATGATTGATTGAACTGACAATTATCATGAAGCTTCTGATAAATTAAAAGCTAATATTGCACAAGTTCTTTCAGTTCCAAATGTCAGCCATTTAAAATGTCTGTTGATGCTAATGTTCTCGGGGTTGCTGGAGTATTGACTCAAGAAGACAAACATAATACGATTAGTATATAGAGGATATTCGGAAACACTTTAATAAATGGTAAAAATATATGTGCAAGGTTGCATGGGATGTCACTATTTCCAGGCGTGAAAAGTAACTATTTTTTCGTCGCACATTTATATCTATGAAAGCCAAGTGAAAATAAACTTTCGTTTAAAGGTTATGTAACCCTACTTTGCCTGTTCAACTTTGCCTGCTGGTCTTTATGTGGTTATGTTATTATGTAATATTTAGGAATTTTTAGAATATATGACTTTTGGAGTTGTCATTTGAATTCATATACTTTTATTAAAGTGTGATCTTTTAATTTGTAGTTTAAATTCACATAAGAAAGATAATGATTGTTAGAATTTCTGTGTTTACTGATTGTACAGCAAAGCTAACAGTACTACGGCTATGTATTGTAACATAAGTAGATGCTATTATTCATTGTATATTGTGGTTCCAAGAGAGATTCATTATAAAACAACAGATGTATCTAATAATAGACCGTATCCATTACAAGTTATGATTTACGAATTCCTAGACATTAGTGTAAACAAAAGCTAGTCAGGATCTGAGTGTACATAGAGCGGTTCTGACCAAGCTAGGTATCGTTGTAGCATGAGGGTCATGCATGATCCAAAGGTAAGTGAACTTGGAGATTGTAAGGCTTTCTCTATTATGGCAATGTCGACGTCTCCCAGAATAGAAATCGACTATATACCCTACGCACCAAAGGGTTCGTCAAGAATTGCCGTACACTTAGACCTCGAGTAGGTAAGAGTAATTAGCTATAGTTAAAGATTTTTATGTGAAACTCGTTTAGAGATTATTTCATCTGCCTCTGGAAAGCTTGTAACATGTTATTATTATTATTATTATTATTTTTATTATTATTATTATTATTATTATTATTATTATTATTATTATTATTATTATTATTATTATTATTATTATTATTATTGTCATGTTTAGAATTTTGAAGACTTAGTGAAATGTAAGGTTAAATAAATTGTGCTTTGAAGTTAACATTGTCAAGCCAGAAAGGTCTTGAGAAAGTTCACTGATTCTTTCTTTAATTCGTCTCTGGACATATAAAAGGGGTTACGTTAATCTTCAGTATCATCTGACCCGGTTAATTTTGCTGATATAGTGATGAGCGTGCGATAGAAATCGACTGTTCAAACAATTTATTCTTCAAAGGATGCCAATTGCAGCATATTTTTGGCTAGTGAAGTCTGATGTTAGACATGATTGAGGGGGGGGGAGATTTTATGAACAGTTATTTCCGATTGGTCAGGGAAATTAAGGGTGTACAATTTGGGAAACAATTTAGGGTTATCACTTGCTAAAATTCTTTAGTCCAATTTTTCCTTGAATGAAGGCTAAGACTGATTCAGGAGAAGCCTAGAGAGTGGTGTTTTTTCGTGATACGGGAACTAGCATAAAAGGGTCAGATAGCAGTAGTAAAGTGAAATGAGAGTTTTGGCCCACCACCCCCTCCCACACCTCCTCCCCCACCCCCGCCAAACCACTCATTTCCCTTTACTACTACTATGTAGACAGATATTTTGTAACCAGACAAAACAACAGGTGTTGGAATGCCATAAGCTCTGTCAACAGAAGTGACGAATTTGTTAGAACAGTGTATGTGTGGAATATGATTATTCTAAAGACGGCAAATAGATTTTACCACAAATTTTTTATCAGATAACAGGATGAAAATTAAATTGTGCATTAGAACGTTTCAGTTGACAAGGCGGAAATTAAACTAGCATTAGAATGAAAATGATATTATTTTATATCTCATTACCAATGATTAATGTTTCAACTGTTGATATTAAAAATACTTCACTATCACGACTATAGATACTAAATTTTACTTTACCGCTCACACAGCGATGGGACTCAAACAAATCTTTCATTTCTGGTTTGTTCAGAGGATATTTTTTGTTGATAAAATATACCCTTGACCGATCGAGATCAATTGTGAGATTAGTATAGTTTTGTTGGCTAATGGGGCTGTGAAAGTTTTTAAATTCCGCTAGCAACTTTTGATACAATTGTTCGAGATAATTGAAATACTCGCTGTTATCAGATCTGATGAGCGAAAGTTTTAACTTGTCACGTGTTCCATTAAAACATATACCTGATGTTTCATTATTAAATTCAACTGTCAATTGTTTACCGTCCATCATTAGATATTTGATGTTACTATTGTAGCTATTTGTCATTGTCAAATTTTCAAACATTATTTTATAAGTTTAGATAAAATTTTAGTCACAATGAAAATACCCAAAGGCAAATGTATCTACCCCATTTTTACAATAGCGTTTGTCATCAAAATTGTATAATCCACGTTTGATAATGACATCTGTTTCGAGTTTATGATGATTAGTTCGAATTGCCATAGCTCTCATAAAACTAACACCACCATCAAGCGCGTACTTGTAGTCATCAAATTTCATAAACTTTTTAACAAAATTACGAGGCAGACCTTTGGCTTTTTTCGTTATTTTATTATTGTCTAACAATACGGCATACATTTTGCTGCGTAATCCAATAAAATATTTGATAGCGCTCGAGTTCATTTCATCTTTAAACTTACCAATAACCTTTTTATTTATGTCGTCATGAAATTTACTGTCACGTGGATAATCAGAAAGATCAAACAGATGTCGATTATTGTACATGTCCTGATAGATGTCCTCACATTCGATTTCATATACGAGCGAATCAGTATCAGTAAACAAAAATCTACTAGCCGGCCACTGATTTTTAACAAAATTATAATGAAAATCGTACATCAGCCACTTTGATAAATCTAACACAGCAGCTCCAACATAGATCGGCTTGTTTAGTTTTAGATTTGTTTTTCTTCTTTGTATCGCAACAAGATTTTCATTAAATATTTTCATGCTCACAAAATCATCGTCTGACACAAGTTTGTTTCTGCGATTGACATCATTAACTATTTCAATATTTACACGTTTCCTAATATTCTCCATCGTCTTACCAAAAACGGAATTGTTCATCAGTTTAAAAAAGTTTTTCTCAAACTCTGTTTTCGCTGCAGCTCTTCTTGAAGTGTTTGAGTTAATATAACCTCTCATCCACGGCGACTGATTAAATTTTAGTACACGATGAACTTTTCTCAACACAAGACCAGCATCGACTGCTTGTTTTAAAACTTTGTAATGTAAAACGTAATTTTTCTTATCAAGTAAATTTGGTACTAGTTTCTTGACCATGGAATGTTGCCTTGGTGATGCTAACGCTTGTTGTTCTTTTGATAACAAACTATAATTTATGACCATCGATTCCGCACAGAAAGGGTAATCGTTAAGTAATTTGTGTAGCGAATTTGGATAATCAAGATCAACTTCAACGAAATAGGAAACATCATCGGGTATTTTTTTTTCTGTCTCTGATAGAAATCGATCAACCGTGATCCAATGAAATCCGCTAAAAGGCATTGGTTCTGCCATCGAACCACCGTAAAGATTATTACAATCTAGATAAATTATATACTTCGAAGGAAGGTCAGGGTTATACTGTTTCAGGTATTTGTTGTTTGCTTCAGCATACGTTTTTGTTATCACGCTAATACCACCTCGGATACCTTTTTCGATAAAATTGAACATATCAACATCAATCAGTAATTCTAACCTTACCTTACTAAACTTTAGCAAAGCATCCCATGACAACCCAGGGGCAGAATAATACCAGCAAGGATCTAGTCCATAATTATTATAACTCACTTCACGAAAACTTTCAAAAACATCTGCTAATAATAACACGTCAGTTTTCAGGTATAAATCATGATAATCACCAAAAGTCTCACAATCAAATTCTTTCCAGATATCTTGTGCATACCTGTACTCATCGTCAGTTATATTTTCATTTTTAAGTTGTGAGTAAAATTTGTCTTTGTCAGGTAAAGATGTTTCATCAAATTTACTCCAGTCGTCGAGGTATTCGTATAGAAAAACTCCTTTTTTAGCTAGTAGATTAAATTTATCTCCAAAACAGTCTCTTAGGTTATCAAATTTACTACAACCTTTCACTAACTCATCTAACGAGGCTGCCATAAACTGCAGGCTGTCAATAAAACGCAATTTACCTAGCGTAACTGACATGTACTTTTAAAAATTATTTGGGATGCATTTGATGATGTTATCGAGTTTTAGACGAGATTTTATATCAGGATCACCAAAAGCTTCTACTATAATATGGCTATCATATCCTCGAAAATTGTGACGAATAACTGGAATAAAATCTGGAGCATGAAATTTTAAATTACACTGATTATGAGCCGCTCCACGATACTGTCCAGTCAAATGACAATGGTCATGTACTTTTTTGTCATCGTCAAAAGCTTTTTAACAAAAATGACAAATTTCTGCTTGCTCGTGAGCGGATTCTTGTTGAGGTGTTAATTTTAACATTGGCGTTACTTTTTTCAAACGATAAGTAATATTATCAACTTCGTTAATCAACTGCTTGAGAAGCCAAACAGCTGGATTTTTACCTCGATATAATTTGATCGGTTTAGATAATCTAGAATCAGTACAACAAACTACCTTGTACGCTACTCCACACGGAACATGATTTTGAACTTTTCTTGTACTCGATTGATTAGGATTATTTTCTACACCAAGTACAGGTTGAAGTAAACACTCAAAATCAGCGTATATAACGAAAGGAATTTTTAGTTTGTGATTATGATGGACAAACTGTAACACACTATCTCCCTTAGATGGCATTGTTATTCTTTGCACATCACTACAGTACTGCAAATGCTTTTGTAATGTTTCATTGTTAGTACAACCATGCAAGCAGCGGTAACAAAAGAACTTTTTGTTCCTATTTTTATTGTACTGTTTACCAACTAGTCCGTTAAAGTTTTTAATCCAAACGTAATGATTTTTGTAGTTCAGTAAATTTATAGTCGATTGTGATGCTTTTTCTGAAATATATCTCGGGTATACATCCTCTTTTTCATCTAGTCCGAAAACGTTAATTGAAACATTATTTTGCTTTTCAAATTTTGGTATTTGATTTTCTGCCACAGGAAAGTTAATATCTTTAAAATTTAATCTAGACACGTGACTAATATATTTTTCAACGCGATCAGCGTGTTTTTCTGCTGGAAATAGTGCGGAAAGAACAGCCCATTGGAAACATTTGTTATCTACGTTTTTGATGTTTATACAACATCTTTTACTTTATATTTTTGGTGGCAGGTCGATGTATGAACTACCTCATAATGCGTTATATTTCATCGTGTGAAACAATATTTCTTTGATCATTTCAAACTTCCAACCCGAACCTAATTGAGTGAATTCCTCTATTTTTTTTTCCAGATTTCTTGGTGTATTTCATCAGATAGTGATAACAGATCAGTCCCAAGCAAAACACGTCTGCAAGGTTCTGCAATTTCCTTGTTAGCTGATTCTTCCGTTATAACTAACTTTGAAAATATTGCACAAGATATTGCACAAATAATCTAATACTTTTGTGTTTTTCGAGCTCACGTTTTACATTTGTCTGTAGTAGGTGGTAAAGATTTGTTGTAGTAAAATTTACTAAAACAATTTGATTATCAAACTGATAACTATTATCAAAACCTGCAAAAGCAGTCGCTATTTTATTAGGTTCTCCCTTAAGGCTTTTCTTAGCTATATCACGTAATTTTAACATTATTATATTATAATGTATTATCTAATTAATAATTTTTTTCACACTACGCATGCGCTAAAAATCAATGGAAGATAAAAAAATCTCCTATAATATAATGACAGCAAATCTAACAAACACATGTGAGCAAGAAACATATCAAGTTCACCCAAAGTATAACTTTATCTCACACTGCGCATGCGCTAAAAATCAATTGAAGATAAAAAAATTCAAGTTCACCCAAAGTATAACTTTATCTCACACTGCGCATGCGCTAAAAATCAATTGAAGATAAAAAAAATATTACCTATAATATAATGACAGTAAATCTGACAAATGCACGTGAGCAAGAAGCATATCAAATTCACCCAAAGTATAACTTATACGCTGGAAATGTATTAGGTTCGGTTATTAACATCAAAACTAGAATATCTGTTGGCAAATTAACGTCAGCGGGTTTTACGATTAGTGTAAAGGGAGATAATGCTGAGAGGATTGCAATGTTTAGAAAAGATTTTATTTACACGTTGTTCTGCCATGATATTCCAGAGGGACAGCGTGTATATCATTATAACGGTAAAGTCACTGATGACAACATTGAAAACTTATCATTACAAGATGAGTTTCAGCCACATCCTGTCTTTGATTTATACGAGGCCAACGATCGCGGTATTATTAGAAACAGAAAAACTAAAAAAGTTCTTGGTACTATGAACAATATGGGATATATCAAAGTAACTGTTAGAGGAACATCGCCGAATCAAGTTAATTATTATGGTCATAGGTTTGTTTACGAGGTGTTCAACGGATCTATACCCAATGGTCTTGTTATTAATCACATCAATAACGTAAAGACTGACAATCGATTGGAAAATCTAGAACTAGTTACCCAACAGGAAAATGTAAGAAAAGGACGAGGTGGTGGTATTAATTTTAGATGTCCAGCAAAACCTGTTATTTCAAAAAACCTCGAAATGGATGAGGAGATTAAATTCAAATCGATTTCAGCTGCGGCGAAATATTATAAGATAAATTCCAGAACAATAAAATTTATAGCTGATGGAGTATTGAAATCAACTTTTTCAAGCGAATACGATGCTAGGATTGGTTTTAGATATGATGATCAATAATATTTTGTAATTCGGTTTTAGTCAAGCAATGATGAGCAAATGCTATGATATCATCGTGATTAAATTTTAGCGTCGTTACTGCACTTTCATTAATTTTTTTTCTGCTTCTGTTATTAATATTTTATGAGAATCACCTTGCATTACAATAACATCAACACTATAACCCAACAAACATTTTCTTACCGCTTCGGCTAGTTCGTTGTAATTTACTATATTAACTTTTTGGTGATATTTTATCTCATCAGTCATCTTATAATAATAAATTAGATAAAAATATATTATAATAATGGACTTGATGAAACGACTTGCTGAACTCTACGAAGAAGATACTAGCGACAAAGTCACCAGCGATAAGGTCACATTTTCCAAAGATTTTATAGACAAATCTATTGGTTATAGTGAAGATGATATTTTGTATAACAATGAATCTGATGATGATGGTGAAATAGTCACTGTTGCTGACAGATCAAATTACAGCATATCAACAACTAAACGGTATAATGTCAAGTATCACATTGCTAAACAAATAATAAAATTTAATTTTACCGTTGCCGAACAACAACTGTTTTGGCAGCTAATCAAACCTTTCTTAAATATCAAGATTCCAGGCCGACAGAAAAATATCAAATTCGATTTCATATTCGTTAAAATTTTTAATCTAATGACGATCTCTGACGATCGTAAGCATTATCTAATATCGTTATGTAAACCAGTAAAATGTAAATCTGTCAAACAAAAGTATGAGAAAATTTATAATAACATTATATCATAATCTGCTTGGTTGGGATCCAACTGTTAAATTTATCGCTATACCCACGCCATTTGACTAAACTTTTATCCCCTTTTTTTCTAATCACTTTCTCGATAACAAAAACATCCTGCTCAGTTTTCTGTAGTTCTTGTTCATAAAAACTACCTACGATCGGTTCCCCTGCCAGATCTTTTAAAACGTACGTTACAGGTACTGTTAAAAGTACCTTATCGATTACAAATACTTCTTCGCTCCAGTTTGGAGTAAATCCTTTTGCAAATACCTTTTTTGTCAAAGAAATTCTAACTTTATCACCAACCTTAAATTTATGTCTGCGGTACATGTTTTCATTTGCTAATATCGGATTTTTAACAGCTTTTTTAGGTGTCATTTTGATGGTTCGATGTTTCGTGTTATTATATTCACCTACGATTTGAGAAAGGTCATCGATGTACCTGTTGGTGTTTTTAGCTGTCATATGTTTGTGTAATTTTTCGTTTAGCGTGCGATTAAATCTCTCGACAACAACGCTTTTACCCTCGTTTCCTGTAACATACCTTTTTATATTATTTTGTTCTAGAAACTGTTCAAACTTTTTGTTAAAAAACTCGGATCCGTGATCAGTCCAGATTTTATTTGGTTTTCTTTCTACACTCGTTATTATTTGTCTTAGCGCATCAGTCATTGAAGTCCCTGTCTTATCCGAAACAGGTACACTGAAAGCATATTTGCTAAAAACATCTATAACATTAAACAAATACCTTTTTGGAGCGCCATCAGCGCCAACATTAAACTGAGCTAGATTAGATACATCCACCAAATCTATTGCCCAGATATCATCTACACCATTAGCGACAACTTTACGTCGTGGAAACTTTTTTTTTAGGTCTGTGCAGCTCGACTGCAAGATCATCGTATACTTTTTTCCAAGTCGAGACTCTCAGAGTCCGAGTTTATATTTTGCTCCAATCATTCCCTGAACAAATTTTCTATCAAAACGTTCTCGTAGATTTATTGGCTTCATATCACGTAATTCGTCTAACATTACTTTATCACAATCTAATTTTGAGTTTTCATGATCACGATAACAGATATCATGACGCATTGCTATTGCATCGACTTGATTATAAGGCTCTTGGCCTGGCAACGGATTGTCGTTTTCATCTAGTTGTTGGTCTAGCGGATTCCACGGACCAGTATACCGATGACCTGGCAATGTCCAACCGCCTTTTGGTTTTGGCAATTTTCCAATAATTTTATGTATATCTATACCTGACCCTATTATTTCTCTGTTGTTACAACATTGACAGTATGCGACAATTTTATTTTGTTCAAGACACAAATCTCTGTCAGAATCACAGTTGCATATCATTCTATATTTTTAATCGTCGACTAAAATAATATTAGGGTAGCCAGATCCGAGCGAATTTTTCGCTGGTGACATCTCTGAGGATACTGTCGCTAGAGACGTTTTCTTTAAAAATGTATTTTTTCTTTTTCCACAGACTACACAAAAACTTTTTAATATTATCCTGTTGTTTTTTGTTTTTTCTGTTGTTTCATTAATATTTTCTGTTTTAGTTCTACACTTGAGACAGTATGTTGACATTATTATACTTGTAAGTTTAGATAAAATTAATTGCGATCTCATCATTAGCGTGAGAAGGTTGCTTGTCAAACTGTAAAATAAATTTTAAAAAATTAACATTTCTGCTCATCTGTTGGATAAACATAATACAATAATATCCACAAGCAGATGTTCCAACAGGCTGGAGTTGATTTGATGAATAATATATCTTTTTAAATTTTTTGTTCATATACTTTTTTATTACATCGCTTGGAGGAAGTCCAAACGAGTCAAAATAATTATTATTATAAACTGCTACCCAATGTGTGCCGGATCCGTCATTGAAATCTTGTATATTAATAACACACGAACTTACAGCTGATGGTGATTTTATTGCTGCGAGCTCATCTTTAGAATAAACTCCGTGAAATCCAGGAACCGCTTTTAACTTATCAATGATATCAAAATTACTCAACGGGGTCGACGAGTTCCTGGTAATGTTAGACCACGTCCGATTCCTAAAAGATTTGGCAGCAGACTTCCCGCTAGTCCCGCCAAAAGTGGAGCGAACGGAATAATTCCTCCTTGTTTTGTTTGATTGCATATGCATTTGCATTTTAGTGTTGGCGATTTTGTTTTTGGTGTTGGTGATTTTGTTTTTGGTGTTGGTGATTTTGTTTTTGTTGTTTTCTTTTTTTTGTTGCTGGTGATTTCTTTTTCTTTTGTGGCATTATAATATATTATTTACATAAAATTTACAATTTTTTTATTCCACTTCCACGAATGATACCATTACCTGCGACTGCTTTCTTCGTTGCGCCAGATATTGCTCCAGACGCTGCTGCTAGTCCTAATGTGCCTAAGACTGGCAAAATTTTAGGTATTATTGTACTAGTTAATACTGATAATGCCGGACCAAGAAAACCACCTTCTTTTGCCATCGCTGTCATTTGTGCAGCACTCAAATTTAAAACAAAAGTTTTTTTACGATCATACTTCTTTACTTGATTTTTTGTTAGCATTAATTTTGTTAAAACACCATCAGAAATATTAGGATTGATTTTTAATGATACGTGTTCTCGCTTTGCAATAGCAGCTACTAATTTTTTAACTTGGCCATCAGTCAAATACACTTCTTTTACAATATACCTTGCCATTTTATATAACAACTGTAGATTAAACTTGAACTGTCATTTTACCTCCAATAGAATCTACTGTGATAAATCTATCACTAATCACTAATGCGTATACGTATAACGGCGCTACTGGAACCGCCCCAAGTGTCCAGGTAATTTCAATATCCGCTGTGCTGTCTACAGCTCGCTCGTTATGTTTACTAACATCAAAATGAAATATAGGATAAAGCGTACGAAATTCCTCTGCTGATATTTGAGTTCCATCTTCAACATCTTGATATTTTTGCATTGCGTCAAGCAGGTACATGTACGGTCAAGAAATATTTTTATTAACGTCATCAGCAAAATTGCACTCGATAGCTCGTTCTGGATATTGCTTTGAATTTAATCTAGCGTATATTCGTCTGACATCAGCGTGGTCAAATATTGCATTATTTTGTTGTTGGTTTCCTTGTCGAGCGTGCTGTTGAAATACGACAAAGATATTTCTCGGCAGTTGTTCGCTTGATGTTGTTGTGACCCTCCATGTGTAGTCAGTAGTATTTGGAACCGCTGTCTGATATATTTTATGCTGCTTAAAGTAAATTCTGTTTGTATGCTTATCAAGCGTGCTATTTAATTCTGACATTTTAGTGATTGATGGTGTTATACGTGGCATCCACAAAGCGAGTTTGTTTATGATAAACTGTACATCAGCCCCTCCAGATCTAAACAAGCAATCGTTTTGGTCTGCTCGATCTAAAATAAGCGTATGTTTTACTCCGCGAAATACTTTATCATAATCGCGACAAAAGCCGAAAATTGTGCTTAGCGGAAGCATCATTGTAATTTGACGTGATCCTGCTGCAAGTTTTCTTCGCCTAGCAAAGCCTTCGTTATAACGTGGATTTCTCACGTCAAGTGTGTTAAGAAGTAAATTTAACATTGCAGTACCGTCTGCAGCTGCTCCTGGTGGCGTTATATTTAGATTATTAAAAGCTGCTGTAAGAGAAACTCTTGTAGCGTTTGCATTAGCATCTGCAGCAGGTGCGACAATATCTAGTGCAGCAGCATTAGCAATGAGAAAATTTCTCACAATTACAGCATTTTCATCAGCATTAGCTCCATGTACTATAGCGCCTCTCTTTAAAACTTCTGTTGATTCAGCTATACCCCGTCCAGTATCTTTAAACCACATCATATTAGTTGCAGTTGATCTCGAGTAATCGTCGGAAAACGAAATAATATTTAAAATTGTACTTGCAACTTGTAGATGACTTGAAATATCTTCTATAGTTTGATTGGCCAGTTGATATCTAGCACTTTTGAATAAACACCAGCCGTTATTTATAAGAGCTACTTCTGTTCCAACTGCAAATGCAGCAGGTGGATTGGCTACTGTCATAATCTGACCACGAACTTCTAACATAGCCTTATGTGGCAGTAGAAATACATCTTCGTCTCTGGTGTTAAAGGTTCTAATACCAGTTTTATTTGGTTCGTTAGAATTTTCATCAAGGTACTCAACAAACTCGAATTCTGTCACATCGTTGTCGATGTCATAAGTTTCTGTTAAGTCGAGATAATTTTTAACAGACATTTTATTTTATTAGATTATACAAAATTTTATTGCGGCACTGTTACTTTAGATATTAATTTTTGTATGATCTGCTCGCCCTTTGGTGATAATAATTTTTTTGTTGTTGTTATCATAGCTTTTTGAGTTTCTTTTGTTGGAGCGATTTCTGAGATAACTTGTTTTATTTCAGATGCAGTCGGTGGATCACCTTTTATTTTATTAGCTATTTTTTTGTCCCACCGCAGTCCCAGCGGCAGATGCAGCCCCAGTTGCAAAAGCTTTACCAGCGTCAATAGCAATTGGTGCAACTTTACGTGCTAGTCCTGGAATACCTTCAATAACTTTAGTGAATATATTTCCAAAAAATCCTCCTACTATTTTTCTTCGATAAACTTTTTTTCTTTGTTTCATTATATTTGATGTTGCATAATTTTTACTTTTGCTCGCGTAGATGTAAATAATAAGTTACAACTTCATCACTAACATGTAACTGTTTTTCTGATTGATCTGTCAACTGCATCCTTATATTTGATATTTGATCTTCAACGTTTAAAGGATAATATATAATATGTCGTGGAGTTATTTGCATGAGAGAACCTGGCGGGACTTCTGGTGAGAAACTGTAAATCGTTTGACCTTTGCTACCTTTTGATGTATAAGAGCCAGAAGCAATAGAGCAATTTACTAATATTGTATTTACTTCTGTTATATTTGCTGGCAGTTCACTGTCATATGTAATAGGCTGATCAAGTGCAGTGTAAGTTTTTTCAGTAAATCCTAACAGTTGTGCAATACTTCTTTCTCTTGGTTCAAGATTGATTGCTATATTTTTCAAAGTTATCCTAGTTCGCAATGTGTTATAATTTGCTGCTAATTCAAAATTATCAGCCACACCGTCAGCTTTTGTTATGAGCTCTTTGATCGTCTTGTTTAGATCTTCAATATTATAAGCTCCTTGCGGAATTTTTATTTTTTTTTTGTTGTAGATATTGGAGACGTTGTAATCATAGTAAAATACATTTCATCGTTAACATCATTTTTTACGTTAGGTATAGCATTCCAGCAAGTACAAGAAATTAATCCAATTTCATATTGTTTTGTAGGATCTAGTTGGATAGGTGGAATATAATTTACTGAAAAATTTGCGCTATCTTCTGTAGACTCGCTAGAGTTTAGTAATAATGTTGTTTGCATTCCTTTAATATTATATCATTTTACAAAATTAAGTCGCGGTGTAAAGTTTCATATTCGTCAGATGTTAATAATTCACTCGATCTTAGATGATCAAGTATGTCAATGATTTCATTATCAAGTTCAACACTAACATTCCCAGCTTCCTTTGATGATATTAATAACATTAATCTACCTATCATTTCAGTAGTTGAAGTAAATACTTTTACACCAGTTCCTGTTCTTACTCTACTTTTTTGTATACGAGATTTATCAAAAGTAAAAAATTTCCTTCTAAAACTCCACCCACTACCAAAAGGTTTTGCTCTACTATTTTCTGCTGTTTTTTAAACGTGAGAGCAATGACACCGTTTCTCATTCTATTATAAAGTGGAAGCATATCATCAATTTCTGTAACCGTGTTTATTTCATCTTTAGCAGCAGCTCCGTCTTTAAATATTACATCTAATCTATCGATTAATACTTGATATTCTGCATCAATCCACCTGCTTATATTATTAATATCACTTATATTTTCTTTGTTTAAAAAATCATCATATTCACTACCTTTTATCTCATCATTTGCTTTTTTTATAAAATAAAGTCTTTGATCTCCAACTTCCATAAACTTTACAGTAAGCTCACCAACTCTTTGTTGCTCCTCTTTGATATCTTTTATATCTCCTGATAAACTTGTTATAATATTTGTTATTCCTTGCGTTGTTAACTCTGCTAATCTTCGCTCAAGTTCCAGTGGATTGTTTATCAATCGATCTGTTTCAGCTTGTCTAACCGCAGGATCAGCTATATTTGCTGTAAGTGCCTCAATCAGTTTTCTTTTTTCTTCATCAGATCTAGTAACAAGTTTTGCAGCAGCTGCTTCCTGTTGTTCTCTAACAATTCCAACCAAACCTTTTTCCTGTAGTTGTTTAAGTTCTTCTTCTGACAGTGGTTTAGTTTCAGGTTGTTTACCTAATAATGCTTCAGTAACCGGCTTGAAAATTGTAGCTGTTGTTTCTGTAGCAGTTACTTGCCCACGTCGCGCTTCTTGTACTTTTTGCTTAAGTGATGCCTGAGATTGAGCAAGTTTTTTTTAGATCTTCTATGTGTTGTCTGTATCTTGCTCGTTTGTCCATTATTATAATTATAAATTTTATAAAATTGAAACGCATTACTGTAAGTAAGTGTTAATACAACAGCGAAATATTTTAGTTGGATCATTTGTAAGTTTATCAAACAAGAAAAAGTTAAATTTATCTTTTGTAGCATTACGGTAAAGTTCAATAAACTTATCTTTTGTCACGTCACCGCATTGCTCGCTTGCAATATTTTTAACGTCAACATTATCCAGTCCTGGAAATAAAATAAAACAACCCGTATTTCGCCTAATAAACCTGTCAACATTATAAAATCCTTGAGCGAGATAAATAGAATTACACTGTTTGTTACGTGACAGTGAGAAATATGATCTTATTTTGTTCATCTCCATGTTATTTAGCGGAATATCATCAAAAACTACTATCTTATGTTCATCTGCATCAAGTTGATTAACTGGAATAAGATCTTCTGGCTGCCTAATTATAAAAAAATCTTCACCAGCTTTAAGATCATCACGAAGTTTTTCATTATACTCACTTAATAACTCATACTTATCTTGCTGTGGATTGATTGTGTAAATATAAACTCTATCGTAGTTAAAATTATCATCAAGAAGCAAGTTCATAAGTAAATTTGTTTTCCCCGATCCAGTTCGCCCAACAATAAGATAATGACAATCAGGAAGTTCATTGTTATGTTTATGCTTCACTAGTCTCTCTGTATCAAAGTTTAATATCGATGATTTTGCCATTTTATATAATATTAAACTAGTGTTGATAATTTTATCTAGGACAGTAAATAATGAGCTACTATACAAAATTTGGAACACTATCAGATTTATCAACAAAAGGTTACCAAGGTGACTTATCTAAATATGCAACTCTTGATCGGCTCAAAAATGAAATCAATAATTTACTAAATCTTACCAGCGTAGATCCAGATGAAGTCGTCATTTTCCAGGACAAAGAAGGACGATTAAAGACGAGTAACGTAAAACTGTCAGATGTAGTTGTACGAAATCCAAGTGGGAATATTGTTATGACACAAAACAAGATTACAGATCTTGGAAACCCAACTGAGGATGGGGATGCTGTCACTAAAAAATACGTCAATGATTGGGACGCTTCAATTACTAATGAAATCACAGCGCTCAGAACTGATTTTACCAGTCACGTGAACACATTTTTAAGTTTTCGCAGAAACATAAACAAAATTAGAGATGAATGTTTTGGAAATCCATCAAATGTTAGCATTACACTCGCTAATATTAACACAAATCTCAATGATATTAACACAAAACTCAATGATATTATTAGTGGAATTCCTAATATTGTTGAGAAAACAAATATGATTAAAATACCTCACAAACAGATTAAAAATATTGTGTATACTGTTGCATCTGGTTTTACTAGGTGGACACCAAAAAATAATTCTATTAAATATATTACAGAAGTTACCGGTGTGTATAGATTGTCAGTGCTTAGCAGTGTAAAGTTTAGAATATCTACCAAATATCCATCTCATCTTCTAAATGATGACTCATCTGGAGTATTATCTGTAATAATAGACCAAAATTCTGAACAAGAATTTGTACTTGAACCAGTTGATAAAACTTTAAAATTAGCGAATTTTCTCTGGTGTTTGGAATTTATAGCTGAACAACAATCTTTATTTTTGATTACCCAAACATAGGACTATGTAAACTAATATTATAATGAAAAGAAGTATAGTTGATTTCAATCATATTTCAAAAGATATTCCAAAACAAGATGTAGACGCATTAATACAATATTATAAATATTATCATAAAAAACATTTTTTGGTGCGTGAAAAAATGTTACAAATACTACAAGATCCTTCGAGTAATATCATATCTACCCTTGTTAATGACCAGTTCTGGTATAATTTCAAGTGGGGTATCATTAAATCCTTTTTTGTTAATCATATCCGCTATTGGTGTTTCACTTACAGCGGCGTGTAAAAAAGTAGAACCAAGACTTTTGATAAAGAAGCACGGTTGTTTAACATCAATTAAAACTTACAAGAAACTACTTGATCAGATCCGGTCTTACCTACGAGGAGTTAAATATAATATGGATGATTTATTACGTGAATTTCGTATTATTGACAATATGTTAACAGATATTCTACCAATGAGGGTTAGTAAGTATGAAAAAAATATCACAAAAAATATGAGTAACATAAAATTTTATCTAAACTTAAGATATAATATAACTAAAATAATATCATTTTCATTCTAATGCTAGTTTAATTTCCGCCTTGTTAACTGAAACGTTCTAATGCACAGTTTAATTTTCATCCTGTTATCTGATAAAAAATTTGTGGTAAAATCTATTTGCCGTTTTTAGAATAATCATATTCCACACGTACGCTGTTCTAACAAATTCGTCACTTCTGTTGACAGAGCTTATGGCATTCCAACACCTGTTGTTTTGTCTGGTTACAAAATATCTGTCTACATAGTAGTAGTATAGGGAAATGAGGGGTTTGGCGGGGGTGGGGGAGGAGGTGTGGGGAGTAGGTGTGGGAGGGGGTGGTGGGCCAAAACCCTCATTTCACTTTACTACTATAGCTGTCTTTAAAATGACAGACTATTAGCTAGGACACTTTGTTTGGAAAGAAACGGTATTAAGGTAGGCGTTTTTAGTTTCCAATTTAATATTCTATTTCATTTGTTTGGCTGTTTGGAAATGTGTTGATATGCTTATCATTTACTCATGTATCGTTATTCATTTCGTAGGGCTTTATTGATATGTTAGTATTATGCCATTTGATTCTTTGATTTTTTTTTAAACTTAATAATTCATTGAGAATTGACGGATTGCATGTAATTAAATATTCAGTGTGTAGAATTTCATAGGGATTTTATAAATTCATCCTAATATACAAATGTGTCATATATATTTCTTAGTATATATGAATTGATTCTCTGTGTAGGATGATATTTACTCTTGCGAGTTAATGACAAATGTATATTTATATATGAGTTCTCAATATTTAAGTGATCACGCAAGTTTCATTAGTGTAGCTAGATTTAGTGGATATTATGCCATAAGTAAGTGAGCATTTATTTTATTAAACTGCATTGTCTAGCTAAGATAAATAAGACGTGTAGTAATGCATTCTGGTATATACAGCCGCTTTTGTCTGTGAACACGCGTGACAATTCGTTATTAATTTGCCGTGGAGTGAAGTGAACTTCGAGCTAAGGTTGTACTAAAATAACTATTGTACCAAAACAACATTTATATACAGATATTCGCTAACATAACATTATGTCAGAATTTATAAATCCATTATCTGATACGAACTTTTATATATATATATATATATATATATATATATATATATATATATATATATATATATATATATATATATATATATATATTTACACACACACACACACTTGTGTATATGAATTTCACTAGCGTGGGGCATACTATATATATATTTAAGGAAGCAACTCAGGGAGAAATGAAGAGAAAGAAGCAGGGATAAGTAAAAAAACGATCAGTCAAGGGGAAGACTACATCTACGAGAGGTTGGAATAGTCAAGGTTCGAAGAGGACCAAAGCATAATAGACTAGGCGAGTGTTTTTAGAGACGAAAACAAACATTTCGTTAAAAGGGACAGAGACAGGTAGAAACAGAGAAAGTGCCAGATATTGATTTGCAAAAAAAGATGAGATATCAGCTATTTACTATAGCAGTAATGATGAGTTTTTCTTGTACATATTAGTAACTAGGGCAATAAGAAAGTGTTTTCTTGCATATATTATTTACTGTAACAGTAATGAGGTATTTTGTTGTATATGAGCTTCATTTAGAGTAAAATCGGTATCCTTAATGATATATTTACTTATGTCTGTGCTTCATGTGCCATAAAATTGGTAACAACAATAATGTTTTCTGATGTATACTATTTACTGTAACGGTAATTATATGATTTCTTGCAGGTTTGCTTCATTTACCGTAAAATCGGTAACAGCAATAATGTTTTCTGATGTATACTATTTACTGTAACGGTAATTATATGTTTTCTTGTAGGTTTGCTTCATTTACCGTAAAATCGGTAACAGTAATGATAAGAAAGGACATTCCTCATGAACTTGAAAATGAAGCGTCGTTAACTTACGACAGATAAACAAGATGAAACTATAAATAAAGGGTGATTTAAGCCAAGTTAATGAGTTAAAGTGAAACCATTTATATGCAGTTAATGGGCTACTTGAGAGCCTATGGGAATTAATATTGCGCTGTAGGTTTACATTGTGGGCCATTATAGAGCCGTAAGGGAATATAATACTGAAGTTATAAATCGAGAGCAAAACGTCTACATTGTCAGAAGTTGTTTACCTCAAACATGTGGCCATAGTACACAATTAATTTCACTATATTGTCTCTACATTTGTTTCTCAGTACTGAACTTTCCACTGTGTGACAATCAATACAAATCATATGTTAATCTAAAATACCTTCAAAGATGACTTAACGGTTTAGTTCTTGTCAAGGGTTGACCTGCATTTTTTTGAGAGGCTGAATTGTAAACAAAACACCAGGCAACGGAACACAGATTTCACTTCCGGATCATCACCATGACCTTATTACTCAATGTGCACTGTCGCCGAAATACACACAGACAACCACACCATAAGCTCACATTTTAAAGAATAAACAATTGCCTTTAAATCCTTACCAAGAATGCCAAAATCTGACTCTAGTATAACCACCAAACTTTGACAGGAAAAAGTGATCTAAAAATAGACTGGGACTACATTCGTGGGTACTGAACCGGATTTTATTAATTGTGTACTGATTCCTGAAAGGGTCAATGTTTTTGTCAAACTTTTTTGTTTGCATGCCACTACTACTTCAACTTCATACATAAAGTCTTTTGAAATTTCCTTGCAAGCAAAACATGTGACAGCTATCAGAAAGTGTGTAGTGCTGGTGTTCTATAGGGTTCCAATTGTTCTTAAGAAACCAAAACTAAATTTGCTATATCTTCCTTAATTATAGGAATTTTTCAATGCAGTAAAACCTAATTGTAATACTTGATAAGGCCTATCTGAAAATATTCTTGAAATTAAAAATATTGATATATTAAATTTTAATGAAAATTTAAATAAATATATAAATTTTAAAAACTATTTATTTTACAAAAATTAAATTTTCATACAAGTTATGACATTCAGTTTGACAAATTTAAGGCAGAAAAGTTGATTAATGAATGGTGTTTAAAACAAATGGTAGTTTAGGTCTGTATAACTGATAATATTAATCCCAGGGGTACTGAAGCATGATAGCTCACAATGATTTTGACAGCAAATTGCAATATGCCTATCCAGATGCATATAGGTGTACATACTAAAGAAACAATGACAGGTGCTATGTTCCACATTTATTGTTTTAGGTACTTGGGCAGTTGTTTGTATAACTAATAGCCCACTCAAATTTAAAGTTTTGATGGGACCACTACCATGTTTTATAGCAAATATGCATTCCATTTTAATGCCGATAACTACAAAAGTCAACAATGCAATATGAAAATACAGTTTCAGGGAAGTTCCACCTTACTGAAAAATGATGTGAATCTCTGTCATGATCTAAGCCATGTCTTTGAGATGCTGTATATCAGTGTACTGATATGAACTCATCTTGGTCACTTATAGCAGCAGACTGCACATGTCCTTATGAGACCTTGCTATCACCATTGGACTACTGGAGAGCTTCCAAAATGATACAACTCTAATACCTTGTTCCAGATACCAGGCTAGACCTGAAAAGATATAACATGTTTCACTTAATTGTAAAAAAAAAAAACAGAAAGATGTAGGCAAATGAAGTTAAAATGTGTTAGAAATGGTGATTTCAAAATAACATTCAGGTTGCAAATAGGGTTAAAAAAGGTAAACTTGATAGAGTAACACTCAAAGATGTGAAGCAATGGGCATATATTAAAGTGACAAATGCATCCTAAAAATAGATGAAGTTTCTACAAGCATATTTAGCCATTTACAGGTTAAATAACTAATCAGGTAGAGTATGTATCATAAAGTTGAAGGCAATGTTGGAACGGTGAGGTTTGATCATTGGTGCAAACATTGATACATACCAGTATAGTGGAAAGTCAAATGACAATGTACCAAATTAAAATTTATTACTATATGCAATCCTATTCATGAAGGAAAAACAATTTTAGATATTGCAAGTGAATATAGCAAAATGTGGCCACACAGATCAACTATATGTACCAATAGATCCTATATCATCAACTAAATGTGAAATTTTCATCCCGAAAACTTGTAAACAAGGATGGATATTTGCATGTGTGGGACATATGCAATGTATTTGGTAACATCACATGTTCAAACATGATTCAGATAATCTGTTTGAACATTTTTAGTCTATTTTTAAGAGTCTTGGCTACCAAGTTATTAAGTTCAATGATTCAATGATTCAATGGAATCAGATATCAGCTGATGCTGCAATACCGCCCTCTGTCAAAGTATTAATTTGAAATGTGTTACCATACAGAGGCATATTCATGATGAAAATAACATCTTAAGATATTCTAAGTGCACACAGTCAAAACTGAGCCTTACAGATTCACTATAGTTACTATGTCTGCCTAACAATGTCAACTTTGGTTCCAAACATTACAAAATATATGCATATTTGTTCATGTCAGCTATGTAACCATATTAGGATCAGTTGTAGAAAGTTAAATTCAAATAATCTGTTTGAATATTACTTATGTAATCTTTAAAGTGTCAGATAACAAATATTATTAGTCATTAATAATGCATAAAGCAAAATGGATAATGAGAATTCTCACAATATCATCTGAGCCACAATGCCGCACTACATCAATCAACATCTTAAAGAAACTGGACACTAAAATGGAATTCATTCTGTGTTCAACTTACATCATTTTGCAGTTTTCTTACATGCAAAGGTAAATATACCTGGGTAAAGTATATTTTACCCCCTCTGACCTGTATTTCATTCTCTGACAGCTTAATATGATTTTGTGGAGAACTTAA
Source organism: Potamilus streckersoni (assembly GCA_016746295.1). Classification (NCBI taxonomy): domain Eukaryota; kingdom Metazoa; phylum Mollusca; class Bivalvia; order Unionida; family Unionidae; genus Potamilus; species Potamilus streckersoni. The sequence goes on from JAEAOA010001816.1 coordinate 949,831, forward strand.
ACAGGTTCTAGTATACAGTCTTCATCTCTATCCTCTCACTAAATACCCTATAACTATGTTTATAAACAATTACTGATAGCTATACAAGCAGATATGTGTTACTCAGGAAGTCACCCCATCATAAACACATAAATTAACTGTTTGGACCCCAAATAAATAGTTTCAATGACCAAAAGGTACAAAGCAAAGTAGAATTTTGTCTTCATGTATTTTAAATGAGGGTCTCATTTTGACTAATAAAGATATTTTCTCTGATCAAATTTGACAAATATCCATCATTTGAGCTTGTATATGGTGTAGGAGTATATATATGCTGATATATTTTCATATCATTCCAAATAAATATTATATATGTGTATACTTGGTAAAAAAATATTTTTTAATTGTTTTTTAAATTTCATTTAAATTTTTAAAATTAAAAGTATTTTTTATTTTTAATTTCATTTTTATATTTTTAAAGTCAATATACATAACCTATTAAAATTTCATGTGTATGTCATTAATAATAAAATTTTTATATCAGTTTCAAGTTTTTACTGACAGGCCATAGTACACAATTAATTTCACTATATTGTCTCTACATTTGTTTCTCAGTACTGAACTTTTCACTGTGTGACAATCAATACAAATCATATGTTAATCTAAAATACCTTCAAAGATGACTTTACGGTTTAGTTCTTGTCAAGGGTTGACCTGCATTTTTTTGAGAGGCTGAATTGTAAACAAAACACCAGGCAACGGAACACAGATTTCACTTCCGGATCATCACCATGACCTTATTACTCAATGTGCACTGTCGCCGAAATACACACAGACAACCACACCATAAGCTCACATTTTTAAAGAATAAACAATTGCCTTTAAATCCGTACCAAGAATGCCAAAATCTGACTCTAGTATCACCACCAAACTTTGACAGGAAAAAGTGATCTAAAAATAGACTGGGACTACATTCGTGGGTACTGAACCGGATTTTATTAATTGTGTACTGATTCCATGTATAGAGTAGTACGGGAATTTGCATTAAGCCATATGTTTACACTGGGATCCGGTATACAGCCGTATGGGAATTTGTATTAAGCCATACGTCTACACTTGGGTCCGGTATACAGCCGTACGGGAATTTGCATAAAGCCATATGTTTACACTGGGGGCCGGTAAACAGCCGTATGGGAATGCTAATGGTAAAACCACCCTTACCATCCAACAACCACTCTTTAACTTCTATCCAATATCCACTCACTGAGTACTATCCAATATCTACTTTTCATGATTACTATCCAATTCCACATTTTCATTACTATTGAAGACCCCATTTTTTTAGTACTACCCAACGTCCCTCTGTTTGAGGGGCATCCAACGCATCAATCTGTATTATCTTACACGTCGTGTGTTGTTACCAAAACACAAAAACCTACAATCCAACGATATAGGATGTATAAGAAGAGGGAAGTATATATTTACACTATACCCAAACAAGGGTATAGTGGTGTTTATCTTTACATACGCGCCAAAACAAAGGGTAGTAGAGTTTCTAAACACACTTTATCCACAATCATACCATCGCACACAAGAGGGGTAGAATGGTGTTTAAGTTTTTATTTTGAAACAGATAAAGACAAAGCCATATATAAACATAAAACAGATATATTGCATTACTTTGTGTCGAATCTATTCTTTTAAAGAGATCTAAGTGGATCTGTTTTCCTAGATCATTGATGTTTATCTGTATCCAGGACACCTGGACAGGTTCTGCACAAGTACACAGATGGTCCAAGTATTAGATGGATCTGCAGACGGAGATATTGAGCTCGTTGACCTCCACTTCAAAATACCTCCTCGTCGGGAATAATAGCTTGATGCTCTTGGTGCATTTCTTGCTTCTGTTATGCTTTCCGCATCCTCAATAGTTCCTGCTAGAAAGTTTTTAGATTTTCCATGAAAAGTTCATCTTCAGAACACACCACTGGATTCCAAATGAGGAATTCGAACCTCAGGTCAGTCTGATCGATGTAGTTTCTCGCTTTTAGATAAGACATCAATACGGCGGACGTAATGGCTGGCTTCTTCAATTCAATTTCTGACGTACATCTATTCCTTTCAACAAAGACCTGTCTTGCAACGAAATGTCTAAGCGTAAATGGTCAATTATTACCAAACTTCGTTTTTATTTGACCTTGTTTTGGCGGTCTTTAAATCCAGCATCAACACTTTGTTGTAGACCTTGAAAAAAAGTGTCAAGTTTTCACACCTTTAAAGTATCCAGATGATCTTTCACTGGCTTGTATTCAGTATATTAAGAGACTTTGCAGTTCCCTTATGTAAGAATACTTGTCCATGGTGCTTCTCACCAGTGTGTTATTCAAGTAAAATACACTTAGTCGAACAACGAATGCCACAAGTTTGATGCGAATATATAGGGGTGTTTCGGTGCATTGTCTTTTCCTGTCCGAATAAACACAATTCCCCTGCTTTTTTCAAGGTTTCTTTAGGGCTATGTCAATTAGTAATTAGTTAAGAAATTATTTTCCTTGCGTCATGGATGCATCTTTCAAATCATACAGTCTTCCAGTGACTATCGACTTTACGATCGGTGTTACAGTACGTAAAGTTTATTTTAACATTTTTCCTAAACTGTCCTTGTTGTCAAGAGACACATTATTACACACATTATTACGTATCGGCTTGTTCAAAGTAACACAAATAAAAAATGACTACAACAAGCTTTTTAAATTTTAACAAAAATAATTTATTTCCTTAGAAAATACGGAGAAAGGTAAACATATAAAATAAGATTTACAATTTACAAAGAAGATCGAAAAATTTGTATTAAAGTTTTGAAAACACATAAGACCTGTGAATAAACAGTTTTAAATTGATACAGTCTGAATCTTAGTTCCGTTTTAAGATGGTGGATGATGACGTCAGACGAAGGTTAACACAAAATGTTCAGAACTGTCACTCTGAATCATAATTTGTATTGTTCTGTTCCAATTTAGAAATAATGTTAGCAATTTTTTTTGTGTAAATCCAGTAGTATTTTACAGGAAAAATAATTATTGAGAAAGTAGATGAAAAAATCTACCACCACTAACAATACACGTGTTGTTCCTCATGCGTAAGAACGAACAACTCTCCAGCAACGAAGAACCTTTAAGATATTAAAAAGCTCTATAAGATGTTATGCCGTGACTCAACTTATGAGCACGATTACGACTGAATATTTCTTACAGATAACTGAGCATTTAAATCAAGCTAATACGTCACACCACCTACACACGCACGAAGGACACGTGTAATTTTTAAATCACACCTGAGTATTACAAAATGTAACCAAGCATAATTTTAGAAAAAACCTCAGTAACAGCTGGTCATCTACATAGCTCGTCCTAACTGTTTACTTGCAGCGACGAAATCTTCATGCGAAAATTCACATTTACGTTTTAAGTAAACACGATGTTTCTAACAAAATATCAGACCCATGCAAATATAATTATCATCATAACAATAACTATATTCAATGATATAAAAATGATTTAAAATTAAAATTGAAATAGAATAGTAAAATTCAAATCGTAACACTCCTGTAATTTAACTACAGGGTCGTAAGACACGTTATTACACATGATACATATGTTACAATTCATTTGGAGAACATGTTTCCTGAATATAGCTTCACCGTGATCTGTTTCCTTTTGAGGATATGATATTTTTGTTCAAGGTCTACTTTTATACTAATATTAATACTGTCAATATACGATTTACTGACAGCAACATAATCAGGATGCATACATAATCACTGAATGTGATAATTGTTTCTTCCTTCATCGTGAGCATGTATGGCAGACTCCACTCTGAAACTCGCGAGACAACCGAGTACACAAACATCAAATTTAGTCCATCGTTCAAGTCAGTAGAAATCCAAAATAATTGTTAATATTTTTCACAGGAACGAGAGAGGTGTTATACCCAGAAAAGTAAGCAAACCGGGAGAAAATGCAATGGAAATTGTTTCCGTCTAAGAAATGCATTTTAAGACAACTAAGAATTTCTATGGTAATCGATCTTTTCGGTGAATTTTCTTCAGTGCAGAACTTATTATTGAACATATCTGAAATTGCTTCGACGATTTTCATCACTGAGGTAAAATCCTGCTGGAAACCCAATGTTATAGACGTTTAACTGAGGATTTGCTTATGATATTTTTGTAATTTGTAAATGACAGGATAATTTTTGTCCAGCTTTTTTTTTACTTATTCACTGAAGATGTCCACGACGTCAGTGTCTTAACAATCGGCAATATTTATGTAGGATGATTGATTTCTACCAAAGCTACTTCCAATGAACTTCGATCCAGTAGTATAGACTGCAATAATTTGATTGTAAAACAAAATTTTCTTATTAGGGAACACAAGCAAAGAACGGGCACGTAGTAATGCTAAATGTAATTAGTTAATGTGAATTCGATCTTTCTTATTTTCATAAGAATCGCTTGATTTCCAATGATGATTTCAAAAAGAAGACTCCAGAAGAGTTGTTTGATTTCCAATGATGGTTTTACAAGGAGGGCTCCAGAAACGTCGCTTAATGTCCAATGACGATTTCTCAAAAGAGAGCTATAAAGTATAGAAGAGTTGTTTGATTTTCAGTGATGATTTTGCAAGTAGGCATCCAGAAGCAGGCTGCTACTGTGATTAAAAGAGGAGTTGCGGATGGGGAAACTACCGCTGTTGTTACTGATGGTATATTTCACTGGCTACAATATAACCAATACAATTGTTGAACAGAATAGTTAATAGTTATTTATCTCCTGGTGCAAAAGTGAAATCACCGGTATCTGCAAATACCCAATTCTCAAAAAAAAATTTGCAGATAGAAGATAATTTTATTTTTACGGACACGTTCTCCATACAACAACCAAAGTGGTTGTTTTGGTTCTTCTTGGAGAACTGAACTCTAAGAAGGAGATGTACATGTGTTTTACATCATGGATATAAATTATACATATTTTTATAGTGGATAACACTTGAGGCAGCGATTCATGAATCAAAATGGGTGGATATATTTTCCAACTAACTTACACCTTTTGTAATCGATCTTTTCTAACTTTAGGTATTCTCTGATCGAGAAGGAATTCGATATCGTAGACACCGTCATCATTCTTGGTCATTCGTTGTCACTCGGGAAAGTCAATTGTTCCGTGTACTACTTATTTGTTTGTATGTTTCAAGTCAAAAATAGGAGGATCAAGACCATGCACTTGGCCTGTGACACGAAACAATTTGTGTCGCCCACTTGGGTAAGTAACAATTATAGTGGCACGAGTATCAACATAATGATTTTAAAGAAAACAAAACGAAATGTTTTTTTTTCTGTTATAGACGGTGGAGTTTGGAACTTATCCAAGTCTTTACATTCTTCCAACCCCGTAGTTGTTTTTGCCATCGTCATGTCTAAGGTTGGTAATTTTTGCATTTCTCTTATCTTTGTCTTATCTGATGTGTTCTGAGAAAAACAGTTAAATAATTGTTGGTATCATTGCGATGTTTCGCCTATAACAAATTTGTTCGATCCATCAAAAATTGTAATTCTTGTTGTAAATCTGACTTTTCAGTGAAATTATAATTACGCAGGAGTGATTACCGTTGCCCATGTCAATGATGGAAGTTCCATCTATCGCTTGGAAGAAACTAGAGTTCATTGTCATCCTTTTGTACTATAGAAGAATATCTGTGTGATGTCTTTATTATTATTTATTATATTTTTCTACTTCTCATTACTTTTCCTAGAAGAAGACCAGAAATCGATCCTACTAAAGTAACAGCCATGCTAAACAACGGTCCTGTAAACATGATTACAAGCCTCGTCCATGAGTGAGCATTGATGTCTTTAACTGTTTGTCATTTCCGTTTTCAGGATTTGATCATTTGTTTAAGTGACTTTAGAATGACGTGGTAAGCACTAACAAGAGATCAAAAGTTTTAGCAAAACATTGTGATATCTTTGTTTCAGGAAGAAAATTCTAACGTGATTAATATCCAAAGTTTCATTTTGTTGGAATTGATCCCTACATATTGTCAGAACGTCATAAATAAACTAAATATTTCTGATGCCCTCGACGGTCTAAATTTTGCCATTTCATATTTGAGTAAATATAATAAACTTTGTAACATATCGTCTACGTATTTCTTATTATAGGCCTTTCGGTTATAGTACCTGCAACTAGAATAGATCTCGAAATAGTAAAAGTTTGGTTTGAACTGGTTTCCATTTTTTTTCAAACTGGGAAGCACTGATTTTAAATGAAACGCGACCGGTGTCATCATTAACGGAGTTGAAGAAAGAGTGGAAAGAGCGAAAGTTACTGAGAGAAGGTGTTCTTGAACACGTGCGCGTTCTAGCAGCAATAATTCTTTGTTAAAAGAGATTTGGAGCTTGCTTCATCTTAAAATGTACACTTCCTGCATCTTTATTCTGTGTGGTCTGTCTATCAGGTTGTTTGACGCTTCAGGTCTGTCTATTAGGTTGTTTGACGCTTCAGGTCTGTCTATTAGGTTGTTTGATGATTCAGGTCTGTCTATTAGGTTGTTTGACGCTTCAGGTCTGTCTTTTAGGTTGTTTGACGCTTCAGGTCTGTCTTAGGTTGTTTGACGCTTCAGGTCTGTCTTTTAGGTTGTTTGACGCTTCAGGATCCAGTTTTAAATTCGAACGAATGTTAACACCTCTTAATGATTATCTTCCACCTGAATTTAAAATGATTTGTTTGCTTTTGTTCCTTTCGGTTTTGGTTATTTTCAATTTCAATAGTGGATTGGGTGATAGTTTGTTTAGTCTTGGGTTGTTGTATATTTTGAGTATCGATTCTTGGGTCAGTTGTGGCAAAGCTACTTTATGTTGGCTTTTTTGCTTTGTTTTTGTTTTAAATAACCGTTTTGTTTGTTACGTGAATGATTGCTTTTATTCACTGAGGTGCTGAAACACTTCTTTGAAATTAGTCTCTAACACGTGTGAACACACTTGTCCATTATTTTGTGACTGTTGGAATACAGTGCATGAGTCAATAGGGCAGGATGATTAGACTGAATGAAAGTCACGTTGAAGACTGCCAGAAATAGAAGTGAATAATTCTTTAGTATCAAATTTTTATTTTGTTTAGACAGACGAAAACGAGGAAGGTGGCGTGTAACTTATTAGATCTCCATCTTAATAAGAAAGATGTAAAAAGTCCTTACGAAATTTCAATTAATCGCTAGTAGCTAGGTCCTAAATCAATTAATAAATGCACTTTTGGCAATTAAATGGCATGTGCACGAGCATAATTTATCGAAGACTTTCCTAGCTCTTAGCCCAATGCTTGAATTTGAGTTTTGTCTCTTGGACTTTTGAACAGCAACACATAATGTGCACTGAGATTGATAGTACGATGTTCTTTACTTTGAAAGAAATATTGAGTACTGTAAGTAAGACACGATCTCATCCACTTTGCTAGGCACGATCTCATCCACTTTGCAAGGAATGATCTCGTCCACTTTGCAATGAATTCTTTTCCCAAACGAAGCGGATTCTTCTTGACTTTCCTGGAGTAAAGCGTAAGCAGTTTCCCACTTTTTCTAACACCACACAACACATTATGTAGGATGATGCAAAAAGTTTAAGTTATGCTCGATCAAATATTGGACACAATAGGATTAGCCTAAACCATTAGGTTTATCAGTCAAAGGGACGGCGAAAATACAGTGAATGCCAACTCTAATGATCTACTTTTTTATAATCACTTTGAGAACGCTGGACTCAGCCATATTTTTCAACGTGTGTTTACACAACTTTCAATGTGTGTTTACACATCTGAGATCTCATCAACGACACGAGATGTTCTCCCCATTTTATATACTTAATATACCATGGTGTAATAACAACAGTTAAGAAAAATCACGCATTTAATTTTTTCTTTAATCAATCAAACTTTGTGGAATATTTATCCACGTATTTCCTATCATCCAATTAAAGACTTTTCCAATAACGTACGCATTTCCATTGTAAATCTACTGGTTTATCCAACTTCAAACACACATTTCTCGGTAAGTAAGAAGAATTGATAATGTTCCATGAATCTGTTCTTCACAGGGGTACACAAGTTAAATCCATCACCATTAGCAACGCATTGAACACATTGATATTGTCATGCATAGATCAAGTTTTGGTTGTTATCTCTTTGCATATTCTGTTACACAAATTTCCCGATCTGCTGAACTAATATAAAAATTATCACTAACCAGTTGTCGTCAAAAATTCAAAGGAATCGTCCCGAGTCGGGGAATCAGATCTTATAAAAACATAAATACAAAGTCGTCAACATGATCATTGACTTCACCTAACGGAATTTCGATGCAGCACTGAAGACAGTAGATGAGGTATCATACATATAATAATTCTCTTCGTACGTTATCAATATCTGACCATTTGAATATTTTCAAAGTAACCAGTCTTCTTCTAGCATTTAGACACCACTGACTAAATTGGCTATGCAATTTGGATGCAATTGCAGTTTCCATTGCACCTTGTTACTAATATGTAATCTTGTTACTTGTGTAATACTTTAAAATTCATTTTTTTAATTTTTTTTACTGAGTTTTATCACATTGATTATTCTACGGGATCTGATTTTTTTGGAAAAAGATAATCAGTCTAATTTGAACGTGAAAGGTATTACATTATCACTATTTTTGGCTCCCTTTGGTTCATAGATCTTGTAAACATCAGGTGAATACGATTGGATATTACCTAGGTCATTTTCGTCCCACGTGTGAGCTGAACTGTTTCAGCCTTTCTTTTTTATTTCCAGTATAAGAATTTGATTCTTAGATAGAGCTTTCCATGCTTACGTAACATTTTTATTGCACAGTTTGATGATAAAGGATCATGTGATCCATCACAAGTGTCAAAATGACGTTTTTAGTTGGGTTTAATACTTGTGTCTTAGTGAAATCTAGGCAGTAGTATTATTACACCTCAGTGCTCAAGGTGCTTCTTGATTGTTGATGCCAGCTTGTTTTTTGTTTTGAAGTTCATCTATTTTTTATAATTTAATAATTCATTCTCTAGAAAACTATTGAGTAGAAATTGCTTCTGGAATTCTAAACAGAACATTATAAATTGTGATTCAACGAGAAATTGATGCTGTTAGTACAACTACCACATCCGACGTCATCGCTTTCCATATTGGAACTTTATTTAGATTCGAACCTGGATTCAATAATAAAAGTTTAGTGATTCAATTTCAAGATTAATTTTGGACTATATTCACAAACCTTATGTAAGTATTTTTATTGTGTTTCCAAGAGAAATAAATTAATTTTGTTAAAGTTTACAAAGCTTGTTGACTTCATTCTTTTCTTTTGTTGCATTTGTACGAGAATACAAAAAAACATGAAAAAATTGGGGTTCTCGTGTTTGGGACATGTGAATTTTGGCTAAATATTTCAGAAAATTGTTTATTCAAATTTATATTTCCCCTACTTTTTAAATCACAAGCACTCTTTTACATTTTGTTTGAAATATTTAGTTAAAACAACAGGCTTTCATTCACAATGTCATCAAAAGTGGAGACTTCTTTCTAGTCAGACTCAGGAGCAATTAAATAGTTTGCAAAAAGATGGGCTGCTTGAATTTGCCAGAAAATTCGATCTTTCTGTGACAGTCAAAACATTATATTCTTTGCCTGTTTAGGGTATTCATTTGTTACAAGGCAACGACCTAGCTAGAGACAAGGTTGTGGTTAATCTACTTGTTTCTGACAAGCCTTGTTTGGATCAGAAAGTTGATCTTACTGAAAACGAATCCCCGACTTATACCAGTTTGTGCAGTTACCAGACCTATGACAAAAAAAGCTCTGGAGAATGATGTTGATCAGGAAAGTTTTCCTATAGCTGACACATGTATTGGTCAGGTTCTTGATGAGGTCACGTTCTCTCCTTGTTTGGACAAATCAAAGAGTATTGATCACAGTGATCGTCTTTTAATATTCATTCTCTTTTATCAAATCAGGATGATAAACGACAATCATTTGTCGTCGAACAGGAAAAATATCCTAAACTCTCCTTTTTGTTTCAGAGTGCAATTAGTAAAACAAAAGCAAATTAAAAAAAACTGCCTGTTATTTCATTAAAAATAGAATTCTTTTGAGAAATGAAAACCTCCCGAGGTACCTGCTAGTGACGTGTAGTCAGTGAACTATCAGGTTGTAGTTCCAAAATCTTACAGACAGGAAATTCTTATTTTGGTCCATGAAACTACTCTGGCTGGTCATTTAGGGATAAATAAAACTTATCACAAGAGCTTGAATCACTGCTATTGGCCAAAAGTCAAAAGTTATCTTTTGTAAATTTTGTAGATCTTGTCATACTTGTCAAATGGTAGGAAAAGCCAATCAAAAGATATCTAAAGTTTATTTGCACCCTATCACTGCATTTGATAAACTATTTAGCAGAATTATAGTAGATTGTGTTGGTCCCTTACCTAAGACCAAGTCAGGCAACCAATATTTGTTAACCATTATGTGTGCGTCAACAAGATTACCAGAGGCAATTCCTTTGAGGAATATTAAAAGCAAAACTATAGTACAATCTTTGATAAAGATTTTTACTCAATTTGGCCTTCCCAAATCTGTCCAATCAGGTCATATGTCAAATTTTATGTCATGAATTTTAAAGCAAGCTATGCTTGAATTTGGCACTCTGCAATTCTAGTTAAAAGTGGAGTTATGGTTTCACAAAACTTAGATTTTACGGCTCTTACAAAGAAAAGAAGACAATGAATGAAGTAAGTTATAATAATAATGGTACTCTGACCTTAATAAATTAATGGAGTACTAGTATATTAAAAGAGATAACCAGGTAAATCATGTAATTAATTTAGTTGTACCTGTCCCACAATCTGAGGATTTAAGTAAGGGAATTCAATCGGACACTTTTAATTTAAGAGTAATAAATCTTCGAAATTCGGAAATTATAAAAATCTGGACGAGAAACCTTTGTTTTGCAATAACAAAAAAAAAGAATGAACTTAAACAGTTATTATTTAAATATGAGCACTTGTTTCCAGATATTCCTACAATTCCTACAAGGACACACGTTTATCATGATGTAGAAATTGTAGATTCAAAACCTGTAAACAACACCCTTGTAGGATGAACCCTCTCAAACAGGAATGCCTGAACTTCAGTATTTGCTGGAGAACGATTTAATAAAGCACAGTAAAAGTGATCGGAGATCACCATGTCTCTAACCCAGATAAAACTTTTATTGTGTGCACTGATTATAGCAAGCTGTACAGAATGACAAAAAAATTAGATAATTTCCATTACCTTGAATCGATGACTTTTTTTTTTATAAAATTGGAAATGCCAAGTACGTCACAAAATTTGACCTTCTGAAATGATTTTGGCAAATTCCACTAACGGAAAGAGCAGAGGAAATTTCGGCATTTGTAACCCCATATGGACTCTAAAAAATATAACGTAATGCCGTTCGGGATGAAGGATTCCCCAAGTACCTTTCAACGCTTGAAGAATATGATTACCTCTGGTCCAGATAATTGTGATGCTTATATTGATGATGTCATCATCTAGAACGACACCAAAAAAAAAAAAGATCTAGCTATGATTCGGAAATTCTTTGACACACTCACTGATGCAAATTTGACAATCAATTTGTCTAAAAGTGAGTTATGCCGTGCTTGTATGACATTTCTAGGACAGATTGTTGGACATGATCAAGTTAAACCTATAGATGCTGAGGTGAAAGTTTTCTTTGATTTCCCTATGCCTAAAAATCAACTGTTTCGAATTTTGGGTATGGCTGAATACTATCGTAAATTTTGTTAAGTTTTTTCTAATATTGCTGAATCCTTGATAACTTGTTAAGTAAGAAAAAACAAATTTCTTTGGACTGGAAAATGTCAGGAGGCTTTTGACAGGTTAAAAGCCATACTCAAAAGTGCTTCGGTTCTTACAACTCCAAATATCAATAAATGTTTTAAATTATCTGTTGATGCAAGTGATGCTGGGGATGGAGCAGCATTGATTCAAGAAGATAAAAATGGTGTTGATCACCTAGTGTGCTATTTCTCTAAAAACTCAAATAAGCAACAAAGTAACTACTCAACAATCGAGAAGGAATATTAGGCTTTAATATTTGCATTTCAACATTTTGAGGTTTACATTAGTTCAGCTCCTTCTCAGGTCGTTGTTTAGTGATCAGAACCCCCTTACTTCACCAACAAGATGAAAAGTAAAAACAAAGATTATTAAGGTGGAGTTTTTTTGCAATAACATAATCTTGATATCAGGCACATTAAGGAAACAAATAATTAGATTGCAGATGCATTTCACCATGTATAAAAATATTATTTCATGTACACTTTGTACAATTCATAGGTTTTCTTATGTAATCTGATTTTACCTCATGTATAGTTAACATATAGTAAAAATCAAGCTTCATTATATAAATCTGTCTTTTTCTTTATGGAGGAAAGTGTGACGATTACGTAATTTGGTTACTTGTATGCTAGTTTTAAATCCATTGCTTTAATATTTGTTTCATTGCATTTTATTGTAATTATTGTTTTCACGGGATGTGATATTTTTAAAAAATATTCAGTCTAATTTGAGTGTAAAAGATATTACATTATCACTACTTTTAGCTCACTATGGTTCACAGATCGTGTAAACATCGGGTGAATACGATTGGCCTTCACCAAGGTCATTTCAGTCCACGTGTTAGCTGAACCATAAGCGGCCTTTCTTATTTTTTACTTTCAGTGTGACAATTTGATTCTTAGATAGGGCTATTCTAGCATATGTGACAAATGACATTTTTTATTGCACGGTTTGATGGTTAAGAGATCATGTGACCTATCACACGTGTCAAAATGACGTTTTTAGTTGGGTTTAATACTTGTGTCTTAGTGAAATCTAGGGAGTAGTATTCTTAAAGCTCAGAGTTCAAGACGTTCTTGATTGTTGATGAAAGCTTGTTTTGAAGTTTATCTCTTTTTTGGAATTTAATAACTCCTTTTCTAGAAAACTACAAAAGTACTTCATATTAATAAAAATTTATGGGAGGAATATATTTAGTTGAACTTTATTCTGGAATTCTTAACAGAACATTATAAACTGTGTTTCAACGAGAAATTGTTGCTGTTAAAATAACTACCTCATCTGACGTCATCGCCTTCCATATTGGAACTTCATCGAGGTTCTAACCTGATTCAATTAAAACTGTTTATTGATAGGACTTATATTTTTCAATTCTATTATTAATTTTTAACCATATTCACAAATCGTATATCATATATCATACTTATTTTTTTCCAAGGGAAATAAATTATTTTTGTTAAAATTTACAAAGCTTGTTGACTTCACTCTTTTCTTTTGTTACATTTATACGAGCTTACACGTAACAACACGAATCTTGAAAAACTCAGTAAATGCGCTCACGTAGTTCCAGTTGGATATTCTACATATGTTTTTCAAACAAGTCATTCAAAGGAATGTATTTATTAAAGACATAGTCAAACCGTTTGACAGAAATGCAATCAGATGGTAAATCATCTAAAAAAAAAAACAGTTACTGACTCCCAACACACCACGAGTCGTGAAGCAGCATGTTTTTGAGGAGAAATTTCTTGTCAAAATGTATTTGTAATCCCGTAGGCATTTGTCCTCTGGAACCAATGGTAGCCTTCCAGCCTTGTGAGTAAAAGTCTTGGCATCGAAACTCTTCTAAGTTGGGGCTAGTTGATCAATGTCTAGCCATTTTAACAATGTCAAAGTAATACATTATTCAGTTACCATAGTTGAAAATATTTCTGTGGTAGATGTTGTAATTGTTGTTTTTTTATTGCGTGCTGTATATGATGCAGTTGTTCTTGTGTTTCACTTGGGTCATGTAAATGTGTTCTCGCAGTTACCATGGTAACCTATACAAAATCTCTACTTTAAAGTATCCACGAGGAAAATAATCATACCCCCTCCAAAAAACGGAAGGTAATGATATTACGGAGACCATCTGGAATGTTGCATCGCTTATGACACAGGGTACAGCATCCCACTAATAGCATGGCACTCTAACCTTTGTTGATTTTGGAATCGCTTAATCCATCAGTTGATTTCTGTGTTGAATTTTTCCTTCTGTGTCAATGTATAAACACAAAATGATCTTTCTGTTTGGGAACTATCTTTTGAATGGGATCGCTTCGGTGGCCTAAGTGGTTAGGGCTTATGCCTCGGATGCGGCAGACCGTGGGTTCGAACCCTGACCGGATCACACCAAATATATTTAAAAATGGTACTTACTGCTGCCTGGCTTAGCGCTCATCATTAAGAGGTTAGTGTTAGAACTGTTCGACCTGGTGTCAGGATAATGTGATTGGGTGTGACATCATGCTTTATATCTCCGGCATGATGCCCCAGTGCTAGACATCACTATAAACTGTCACACTGCAGATATGGAGCAATATGACTGAAACATTTTTAAAGCTACGTCCGTCAAATATCCAAATCACACACATACATACATACATACATACATACATACATACATACATACATACATACATACATACATACATACATACATACATACATACATACATATACATACATACATGCACACAAAATCTTTTGTATGTGTTATTTTGACCGGTATCCTTACGGTATCTTGTTTTGAAAGGGTAGGCGCACACGTTTATTTCGATATACTTTTCCATGGATCGACTGGTGATATCTTGATTTGACCAACAGACAATTGTGTGAGGATCCACAGTTTTCAAGTGAAAGTCTCCAATTTTGACGTGACTTTAAAGCATCTCCTCTTATGACACTGAAGTTCACTACTTGACTCAAACGAATGTTCCATGTCAGTCCTTTTACTGTACACTTAGTATGAACTTGTCTTTTTTGTTTTTGCCTCGGTAACGCTAACAGTAAGTTTTGGCTCTATCACAAGCAAAACTCAAAATAGTTGCATCGACCAAATCTATTAGACAGACATTCGTCATCGATGTATGGTAGCAGCTTCCAGGATGGTCACTGGTTAGCGACCGCCTCGGATGCAGGAGAACCCTGACCAAATCATGCCAAAGACTTATTTTAAAAAATAGTAGACATCTGCGTCGCTAGACGCTTAGCATTAAGAGGTTAGTTTTAGGACTGGTCGGCTTGGTGTTAGAATAATGTGACTGGGTGGGACAAATGCTACGTGCGGCATGATGCCCCAGTGCTATACATCACTATAAATTGTCATACTGTAGATATTGTAGCGATATGACTGAAACATTATTAATAGCTACGTCAAAAAAACAAATCACACACACATACACACACACGGACGCGCGCGCGCGTACGCCTATCGGTGTCAATATAGGGGACTGAATCTCCTAAAGGTTCCGAGACAGGTCATAATTTTAAACGAGCATTAGTGTCAGATAATACATTACCAAACTCAGCGTGTGGTGCAAACTCCGCGACTAATTCGTATTTCATCAAGATTGAATATTCACGTAAGATTTTGGCGTGTTTTGACTAACTATTCCATCTTTGGCAATATCGGACATTGAGCCAGTTTTCTCCACATGACTTTTCCAGATGGTGGTATTCCTTCGTTCTGCTGCAAGTGTTTTTCTGTGATGTCTTCTGGGGATCTATATCGTTCTTTGAATTCGACTTTGTGTTTTGGAGTCAGTGGATATCAACAGAATATCTACTCAGTTTCAGAAATTTGTTAGCTTAGTCTCAAACATATCCCTAGATTCGCGGTGGAATCATTTTGATAGTGTTCTGTCAAAAGAAAGTGCCAAAAACACAGCAGAGCATGCAACAATTCGATACTCGCTAATGTTCCTGTGAAAGCTCGTTCTTGATCATCGTGGCGACGAGGGTGGTCTTGATTACACATTACAGCACACGCATGACATCAATGCAACATCGGTTTCCCTGGCAAATATGAGGTACAATAGGATGGTACAAATTCGTTCGTGGTATAACATTATACTAATCAACAATTCGTATTAGCGAAAGTGTTAAACGTCAATGTCTTTTATCAACATTGTAGGAAGGCCGTTGGGTAATCGAGCATAATTACAAATCCAATAATACAAGAAACACATATTGATGTGTTTGATTTCCTCTCCTTGGGATTAGTCTACTTCGTACAACTGTGTAAAACTGGTCCTCAAAAAACAAACTGTTGCGTGGATTTCAAGATTATATATTCACCAAATTGCAGTTTTTGAAGATGCGTTTAAATTCCGGATCTTTTTTTCAAAGGTCCATCGTAGTTGTGTTTCTACATGTATACCACTTGATATTGTTGACTTTCCAAGCTCGATGATATGCTTGGTCGTACAACTCTTTCATTAAGCACTATGCGAAAGGAGTATTCAGTTGAGGAAAACAGGTATGCATCCTTGAAATAAAAAAAAGACTGTCTTAAACATTTTCTCCTATGCTAGGCCCTGCTCCTGCCTCTCCTGTGGCAGTAGTGACTGCTACTGATTCTGAGGTCTCAGTGGTGGTGACGAACGTTGATGTAGTCATAGAAGGAGATCCTTTCGGTTTGGCCAAACAAGTCTGATACGTTTCTCTCCGCTATTTTTAACTCGGCCTACATGCCTTTTAACAAAATGGCCGTTTTGATTTCACTCTTCCTTCTTCTCACTGCAAAAAACTATTATCTTTTCCTCTGCTTGCTTATTTTTTACCTTTTGTTGTTGCTGTTGTTATTGTCGAACATATACGTTGCAAAAATCTCTCCAATCACTTCCTTTTTTAAAATTATCATATATTTCGTAATAATGGAAAAAGGAAAAGACGGGTGTACTATCGATACAAATTCTTGCGAAGAAGATAAAACATCGACCAAAGACTAATCGAAGCATTTCTCTTCCAAAAGAGTACTAGTTATAGTAGTAGTAATAGAAGCAGCAGCAGCAGCAGTAGTAGCCGTAATGTCTATCCGGGTATAAGAATGACTAACTGCAGGCGTACTCAACATACATCGTCTTTGTTTCAGCCATTGGTACTGAACTTGAACTCTTAAGCAGTGGTACATGGCATTAATGTTCGTATGTATTACTCTGTGGGTCACCACAAGAAGAAACTTGTGAAGAAGAACTATGAAGTGGTCCAATGTGTGTTAACTCTTTTTGGTTAGCCGCTCCCAATCCAACGGCCCTTTCAGGACTACTCAAGTCTCTTCGAAAAGACAGATATCACTCAAAACATTGCCTTTGTAAGTTTTATGTTTGTGTGTTTGTACAAATAGCTATTTTTGTGCCTGTTAGATGTATTATTTTTTAAAATTCAAACCCCTCCCTTCTACCCCCTTTGTGTGTGATATTATGTATCTGGATATAGCGCGAATATGAGCACTACCGCTCTTTGCTTTGGAGTTATAAATGCTCTTACCGTCTTCTGTGTGTATAGTGCATGTATATTTCAGTCCCCTTCTTTTACATCTTACACTTTTCGTTGGATAGTAGGTGTAGTGCCGGATTTACCATTGTGCTTAGTTGTGCTTAAGCACAGGGCCTCTGTTGGTCAGGCGGGCCCATCTTCTTGGAAAAAAAAAATTACGATGAAATTTTCAACAGTCTGTGGCTATTTTAACTGCTCCTAAATTTCCCGAGTATATAGGCCTGACTACCTCTGTAGGCATACCGGGCCTACCTCCTTTAGGGTCCAAGTAAGGGGCTTCATTTGTCCGCAATCCGCCACTGAGTAGGTGTACGTGTTTTGGTCACTACACACGACGTTTTTGATAGTATAGTGTGGGTTGTTGAACAGTAAACAAAACGTGGGTGTCCTAGAGTACAAAAAAGTGGAAGTTTGGGAGAGTAATGAAAAAGTGGGTGTTGGATTTGGGACAGTAATGAAAAAGTTGGAAAGTAATCAAAAGTGAGCATTTGATAGTGTTCAAAAAGTGCGTGCTGGGGTCCCAGTACGGTTCTATAAATCTGTAGTATATTTTTGTCATTAGCTTTATCTAAGCTCTATGATGGTCTTAAATGTAAACTTAACAAGGCTCGCAAGTGACCCGTATTACCTCTTGTGTCAGCTTCAAATGAAGTTATGTCGAAGTTTTCTTTATAACCACTGCAAAATTAACATATTAATGATTTTTTTTTCTTACTTTTATAAACAATTAATAATAGAAACATTGTATATCGAATCTTCCAAAATCAGGGACAGGTTTGGTTTGGTAAATAATTTTTTATATTGTTTTAATATTTTATCTTTCTCACAGTAAGAATCATAAAGTTGAATCAAGGCCATGCCTGGACTATGTGGCAAGCAGCATATATCAATTGGTTCAAACTTCTATTTTTCCCAGAGGAATGAACTTTTGACCCTCATCCGCAAATCTGTTTTGCGTCTTAATTTGCGTATACCTTGCTTTTAAAAAGTATATTGAGTTGAGCTCAACACATTCGAGACGTTAAGTTGTATAATGTTGTGACCTGTTTGGGTTTAATTTATTTTTTTTCAAATTGTTAAATTCAAATGATTCTTGTTAAATTCAAATGATTCTTGTTCCTGAAAATACAAAAGTGCTCTCTCAAAATTCTTGGATGAAGACATTGATTGGAATTTATACTAAATTCAAAACTGGAATATTTTCTGTAATTCAACAAGAGACTGTTGAAACAGCAGGACTTCGCTGACCACAACAGACGTCATCGCCTTCAATTTTGGATTTCATCGGGACTCAAACTCACATTCATTCAGGACATTTTATTACAAGGTCTTCTTTTTTTATTCTTGGATTATTTTTTGATTAATTCGTAAAACCGTAAGTTCTTTTTTTTTGTTCACTTTATATTCTAGGAAAATAAATTGTTAAATGCTACAAATCTTCTTTTCTTCGCTATTTTCTGATATTTATTTTAATAGCACATACTCGTAACAGAGTATTTACTTATCATGTGGATTTCTTAAGTCTATAAGTTTCTCTCGGGATTATAGAATCAGTCTTTTATAGTCTCGTAATGCGGTTATAGCAGTCATCATGGTAACCTCGACAGTGCGATACTTTTCTGTCTTCCCTTTTCTTTACGTTTTCATTTTCGTCATGGATGTGTAATGCATGAATTATTTGCTTTATGGGTATTTACGATAGCTACGCATACGTTATTACCTATTGTGGTTACTCTGTGTTCATTTTGAATATAAATACTATAAAAGCAAATTCTTTAAACATTACAAATCTGCTCATGCGACATTATTATCTCCTACGCTACGGGATTCCCACCAAAAATTGTCTCACGTGAAGTGTGTAGGTGAAGGAATCAAGTGACAAACCTTGTGAGAATGTGAAATGAGAATAATTCAATAGAAATTTATACCAGACCTAGATGACACCTTGACCCAAAATCGTAGCCACGTTGAATCCCATTATCCTTTGAGCTCGGGTACAAGCCCACACACTGTGGCAGCCTTGTTTTGTGACTGACTTTTATTCCTAGGGGGGCGGAGACATATTGGATTATCTGGGTCATCCGCCAGCTGATCGACCGGGACTCTCATTCATAAAATACCACTACACCAAGGAAAGTAGGTCAGACTATTCACAACTACCTCCCCGAATAGAACGGGACAGAGGCACATTTGTAACACAGGACACTACCTTTTGAACACATAAATAACAGAAAGCTGCAAAGTCCCAGTCGTGGACAACAAGCACTTCGAAGAATTTCTCTTTCCGTTCACAAATAGGCCATTATTAGGTTTTGTCTGTCAACCAGATTTTTTCAAGGAAGAGTTACGACGAAAAGATAACTTTGTTACAGCTATCTATCGCACAGCGGGAGTGAATGATTTCACGATAAGACCTCGTGAGAAAATCTCACACGATCACCATACCTCCTAAGGATATTTAAATAGTGTTTATCATGGCAGATACAGAAACCAGTGACCAGCACCCCGCCCCTGAGAAAAAGAAAAGGGGCCGACCCCGAAAACCCAAACCCGACCAGGTGGGTTCCTTTACTTTTAATTTATTAAAATCTCTCTCTCTCTCTCTCTCTCTCTCTCTCTCTCTCTCTCTCTCTCTCTCTCTCTCTCTCTCTCTCTCTCTCTCTCTCTCTCTCTCTCTCTCTCTCATTTGTAACTAGCTTTTTATTTTACGTTTCATTATTTGTTTACTTTAAGATCTACAATTCCTTTTTGCGTTTCCGTCCACTCCTTTCGAGCAAAGAACTTATTTTCAACAGAAGTCTATGAGATGTTGTTCATATTTGTTACTTTACTTGCTTTCTTCTACTTTTTGATTGGGTTCCGCATGCAAGTTGTTCCGCATGCAAAAAAATCTGTCATTTTCCCGCTCTTCTACTTTTACTACTACTACTACTACTACTACTACTACTACTACTACTACTACTAGAGGTACTAGTAGTAGTAGACAGTAATGTTTCATGTGTGTGTGTGTGTGTGTGAGTGTGTGTGTGTGTTTGTGTTGAAACAACCATTACATTTACTATTGAGAAACGCTTAAAGAATTCTCGTACGGATTCATCTCTAAATTTAGAAACGTACTCGAATATAGTTAGTGTTTGAAAACGTACACGAATATAACTAGTGTTTGAAAATGTACACGAATATAACTAGTGTTTGAAAACGTACACGAATATAACTAGTGTTTGAAAACGTACATCAGTTTAGTGTTTAAAAACGTACATGCATATAACTAGATACGTTTAAGTGTACCATGTATACCTCATTCAGAAAAAAAGTTTTATTGGTGAGTAATGTTTTCTGTATATATATTGGTGAGTAATGTTTTCTGTATATATATATATATATATATATATATATATATATATATGTCACATAAAACAACTTGCCTACAGTACTTCAACAAATCAGCTCGAAATTTCATTATCAGTTTTTTTTTCTTCATAGAAGTTAATATTTTCTAAAAACCAAATTGTTTCTTCCCCAATCTTTGAGTTAAGCTATTTTTCAAAGAATGGTTTTCCCGCCCCAGTTTTTCTGTTATACCTATTATGCACAAAGAATAGGTCCAGTCTTTCTGTTTCAGTTATTATACACGATGAACGATCATATACTGCATACCAATTTTTCTCTCCAACGACCTTTCGCTCATCATTATTCCACTGACCTTAAAGGATGTCTTTCTGGACACAAACACACACACACACATACATATATATATATATATATATATATATATATATATATATATATATATATATATATATATATATATATATATATATATATATATATATATATATATTAACATTGGCAACGAACCCTAATTGCCAAAACCCTGGTTTGTCTCATCATAGGCGGCGAAAACAGTGATCCTTCCGTGACTTTTATAATTTTGAAAACAAAAAATGTGACGTCAGAGGCCGGAGTCTTTTTTCAGCTTATTATATACCCAACTCCTGACTAATGTGAAAAATGTATTCCTTGCAATGATCCAGTAGTTTTCACTCATTAGATGTTGCCTAGTACCTACCGGATGCAGTTAGGCACACGTAGAGCTGGATGTTGCTTAGTACCTACCGGGTGCCGTTAGGCACACGTAGGGCCCAACAAGGTTTGACCATGTAACATGACTGCAAATATATCGTGATGCAAGACTGTAAAATGACGTCACGTCATACTGCGTAGCCTACTGTTTACTCAATTCGCGATTGAGTAGAAAAATAATTAAAATATGATCAGTAGAAAAATAATTAAAATATGATCATTTTTTTAAAAAAAAAAATTTCAAGCTTGTATGTGCTTAACAAAAGGTATATGGGTAGAGGGATGTACATTCAGAGATTATTATCTTACAGTACATGAGGCTCGCAAGCTCGCCCCGTTGTCTTTTGATCTCATCCACAATATCCAACAACACATATTAGAGATGAAATCAATACCAAACGTTTTTTTTTTTTTTTATAGCAACCTGTGAGTTTTTTCGGATAGGATTCGAATATTCATTGATGTTAATAAATGCCAATATATCCTCTTTTGTTTTCTTGCTTTGATATTTATTGGCACCTTGCCATTTCCCCTGCATTGACCCCCAATATAACCATATACATTTAATCAAATGACTTTTTGTGGGTCTTGAGTAAATTGGTTTTTCTTTATTCAGACGAAATATTAATGAATATATTTATTATTTTCCTTGTTTATTTTGAAACTCAGTACAACCTTAGCTTGCCATTAATGCTGAAGACGGACGTTAAGGCGGAGAGGAACTCGGTTACCTGTTCAATTAATGAGGAACTCGGTTACCTGTTCAGTTAAAGAGGAACTCGTTAACCTGTTCAGTTAAAGAGGAACTCGGTTACCTGTTCAGTTAAAGAGGAACTTGCTTACCTGTTCAGTTAAATGCGAGAATTCTCTCAAACATTTCACTGAAAAGGGATTTGCTCATGGTCGTAATTGCACAAACGATTGGCCAATTGGATTTAATATTGATTCCTTGATTACAGGTCTCCTAAATTTTTGTCTTATATGCTGGACAGGATTGACACTTTGACCGACTATTACTTGTGCAAATCTGACCTAAGAAACTCAGACTTGAGAAATAATTGTTTTAACTGAAATATATATATATATATATATATATATATATATATATATATATATATATATATATATATATATATATATATATACATGGTTTTTGACCTTTTCTTGTAGGTAACATGTACATTACAACAGGTGTGAACTGGCCATGTGGCTTGTATTTCAAGTATAATGTAACCTCAAACAGGGCCAGACACAACGATACTAATTCCAAGCCTCAATCTGTTGAGCAAACCATTTAATTTCATGCCTAAAGAGATTTCTTATGAACCGAAAGCCTATTCAAACAGACGTAAGAAAGAAAAACTGAAATAATCAATGTACAAATATGCATATTTTATATTCCCTCATCCTTTAATTACCAATCGATTACATTTGTTTTTTGTTTCTTTTTTTCTCAAGTTTACTTTGTTTACAGTACTTATAGGTTACTGCATTTGTATGGGAAAATATGAACGAGTTTTTCGGAAGGATATACTGCACGACCTTGGGAGTGCAGTACATCCTTCCGACAAAACGAGTTCATATTTTCCCATACAAATACAGTAACCTTTTTATTATATGCTTATTTCTTTTTCTTAAGAAGGCTTTAATATATAACCAAAAATACACTTCAAGAAACAAAGTAACTAAATGTATTCCGTATTCCAAACTAAATACATGAGTGTTGATGGATCATTACACAATATTATTAATGAGCGCATAACTCCGCCCAGATAAATATGAAGTTGGTCGCGCGCTAGACGAAAGTGTCGAAAGAAAATGGCGCTTGCTCTACTTAAAATTGAAATTTAGGGTAATGTTGTTAATGAATACGCATTGCAACAACTTTTCGATTTGATCTGGTATTTTTGTCGATTCAACGCAATCTTTTGATTATGGTCTGGATTTATCTATATGAAGTGACTTGCTTCGGATTCCAGCAGCGTCTTCCAATTTAATCGTTTTGAATCGTGTTGACATCGGAATGCGTGTTTCTTTTCTCTCATTAAATGATACAAATCACAATATGGGAAAATTATGAATGCCTTTCCATTGCAATTACCTAAAGGTGCTGTGGAATTTTGTTTATTTCATTTTGAGTGCAGTAAGGAGGCTGTAACTGCACTTTGAATATACTCGAATTTACAGTACAATTTCAAAATGTGAAATCAACCTTGAGAACCCATGACATGGCTCATCTAATTCAGATTTACAGACCTACGAAAAATATTTTTGATGAAATTCAGTATGTAAAATTGTTAGTATATTTTTGCCATTTTTTATTACCAGCTAAAGAAGACAGTTTATGTGTATAACTTGCGTTTTATTGTGAGGACCATGTATTGCGTGTATATCTAGCTAAATCTGCAACATTGTATCAAAAAAGTAAGCGCGAAATGTGCCAAAGCAGTTTATATGTGTCAGTCTATGAAACATTTGCTGGTATGTGGCCGTCCATGAAATCACTGCTTTAGTTCATTCATAAAAAATTGTTTCCGTTAGAAAATAGTTTATCTGCGCGTTGGATACAGTATGAAGGTGTTCAATATCGGGGAATATTGCACGATTCTGACAATGTAAAGTTAACGGAGAAAAAAGATGAGCATATAATAAAAGCTGTTATTATACGCAATTGGAATTGACAGATATTGGTTATTGATTTAAAATTGACATGATTATTTGTTTGAAATTGACAGATATTTGTTCTTTGGGGAGGCCGGGATGAGGGTATGGAAATGGCTAATTTATTGTGATTTAAAATTAAAGAAAGCATTACCACCGTGCATTGGTTGCTTTATTGCAAAAGGATCTTAAATTTATAAGACCTTAGGAAAGGTTTTTGATAGCTGTTTTTATTTTTTGCTTATGTTAATTAGAAGAGCCTAGCTTGAAAATGTATGATATAATGTACAAAATGAAACAATCAGTTAAAAGTGACAAAACAATTTGCTTGTAAGATTACACAGATATAAACTTCACGTGAAAATCACTGCTGAGATGATTTATGTATAAAACCAAAACAATAATAAACAACCATCAAGGCACATTATTATTATTATTATTATTATTATTATTATTATTATTATTATTATTATTATTATTATTATTATTATTAACTTCAGTCAATTTATTATCAACAACATCGTTATATTGTGTTATCAATAAATAAGAAAACTTAAAGCATAGCTGAAATGTGTCAACGATGAAATAAATATAAGTACATATCATCCAGAAGTTTGCATGATATATAGTGGTTACTGTACATTTACGTACATATCACGTCACGCGCACATAAATCAGCATCACCAACCTGAAAATTAAAGTTGGTATGATACATCTAGATTGCCATGCAATATAATTAATGTGAAATGTTCTAAAAAAAAGTTTGTATGAAAAAATGTAACACATGTATTTTCGATATTTGGATTGTTCTGTTGTCCCTTCTTGGGCGATACTTCGTTATTGTAAGGGCAAATCGAATCGAGTGGTCGTACTGTAATTGTAAAGGGGCCTCTTTTTTGAGCGAAACGAGATAACACTCGCGTGGATTCTGCTAGAAGCCACTTGTTTTCCCCTTATTTCCAAGGACTTGTCGACAATAAATATTGTATGCTGAAAGTTATATTAGCGCGCCAAGACTGTAAATGATTCTATTCTAATCAATGAATAACCACAAAATATTCCACCTTCAAATTTTGAATGACAACTTGAATGCATCTTCACAACTCCATGGTTTCTCCTTGTTATATTTTCATAACGTAGCGTCAGTACTTAAATGCCATTAAATACAAATCATCGCCCAAACACCAATTACAGTGAACTATTTTCCTACTCTATCCCTTGGTCAATCGAATCACGATTATAAACCTCACTTCACCTATATCACTCCACCGTATTTATTATCATTGCAGCAATAAAAGGCGTCTCCAGATAATGAAACAATCACTTCTACATTATATTTTGTACAAATATCAGTCCCTATAATGAATATTTCACATGGAGATACAGAATCAATCAACAATTTTAGATTTACATAGGAAACTCATTGGCTAAAGGCTAACTTATCCTGCTCTGACCTGAACTCACTACGAAAATAAACCATGTCATTATGAAATCTCATCAGCACTGCACTCTGTGGCGTTTGCACCATGATATTGGTTAATTACTAAGGCTGATGAATATTTCCTCAGAACCGACTTTCCATAATCAAACAATAACAAGAATATAATAAATGTATAAAATAGAGACGTAAATACAGATGGCGCATACCCTAGAATTATTACAAAACGAATAAAGACGCTAAATTTACAATTAACAGAGGCTTCGTGGTGCAAGAAGGTAAATATAGTGGGGGTTGAGGGATAAATACATATTTAACTTAGATATAAAGTAGAATATTAATATACTAAACATTTTAACGTTGCATGCATGATTTTCACGAATGTAATAATTCCGCGGGAGACAAATGGGTCGTGAATAAGCGGAAATAATTATCCCGCCCCTCCAGACATGCCAAAATCACCTGCTATAAAGTATTGGTGTGAATAAACGAATAATAAAAATACACTATCTAACACAATATAGCTCTTTTTAAACGTAAAATAGCAAACCACCTAGACGTCTCTGTTACAGTATATATAGGGTAAAATATTTTTTCGATAGTTTAATTAATACTGAGACATTTATTATGCAATATGAATTAACAACAAACATAATTATCATTTTAGTATCTTGTCATTTCGTAAGATTAATATGCCATCATTATTTAAAGAGAGAGATAGATTGAGAGAGAGAGAGAGAGAGAGAGAGAGAGAGAGAGAGAGAGAGAGAGAGAGAGAGAGAGAGAGAGAGAGAGAGAGAGAGAGAGAGAGAGAGAGAGAACTTTTCTACGCAGCAACCATTGTGATGTATCTATACGGTAATGCATTAAACCCGGATTTACTGTGTCATCAACTACTGCACAGCGTTTCAATGTTATCTTTCAAGTCATCATTTTAAAAATACAGAAATTGTGTAAAACAGTGAAACGTCAAGACCCTGAACTTAATACACGTAAACGTTCCTATCTGCGTGAAAAGTTATGTTCATGTTTAACTACCTTTAATATGTATTATATATCGGACTTTTCCTCAGTAGTGTTGGAATCATGCATAGTAACAAAAGACCGAACTGTGGCGCTGTAATGTGTATGGGTCTCTATTCCGCATTTGGCAAAGACGCTGATATATTTATCAGTCTTATCTCTACAGTGGACAAAGACCATGTTGTAATGTTTACGTAAGTAGCAATAATTTATTGCTACATGTTAGTAGTATTTATATTAAATTAATCTAAGGTTTAATACTTTTATAAATCTAATATTCACATTTTTGTTCATTTGTACATTATGGATATCTCTAATTCTTGTATTATATGAGACATTTAGCTGAATACAGTCCCAACCCATTATCTGTATCAGATTCATATTCATATTGATCTGACTCCAGGCCTAATACATGTATCATATTCATGTTCATCTAACTCTAGGCCTAGTACATGTATCATATTCATATTCATATTGATCTGACTCCATGCCTAATACATGTATCATATTCATATTCATATTGATCTGACTTCAGGCCTAATACATGTATCATATTCATATTCATATTGATCTGACTCCAGGCCTAATACATGTATCATATTCATATTCATATTGATCTGACTCCAGGCCTAATACATGTATCATATTCATATTCATATTGATCCGACTCCAGGCCTAATACATGTATCATATTCATATTCATATTGATCTGACTCCAGGCCTAATACATGTATCATATTCATATTCATATTGATCTGACTCCAGGCCTAATACATGTATCATATTCATATTGATCTGACTCCAGGCCTAATACATGTATCATATTCATATTCATATTGATCTGACTCCAGGCCTAATACATATATCAGATTCATATTCATATTGATCTGACTCCAGGCCTAATACATGTATCAGATTCATATTCATATTGATCTGACTCCAGGCCTAATACATGTATCAGATTCATATTCATATTGATCTGACTCCAGGCC